>CP139508.1:287633485-288233485 GCA_021014915.2 Artemisia tridentata subsp. tridentata
ACCAACGTATACTTTTCAAGGATGAGAAATGCTATAATGATGAGTTAGTAGTACATGATATACTCCCCCTTGATTTATACTCCCCGTTGCTAGGGTACAAACGTATATGATTCAAAGTTGAGAAAAGCTACAAAACAAAGGTTAGTTGGTTGGATTTTTGATCAGACACTTCTACTTAGGTGCATTTTTGATCAGACACATATTTTTGACTTTTTAAAGTCAAATGGGTTGAGAAAAGCTACAAAACAAAGGTTATGGTAGAGAGGGCCATGGATATCCCGATAAATGGGATGGAAGAGCATTGGTGTTTGACCTTCAAAGGTCATGGGAGGAGGATTGGTTGACTTTGGTAGAAGGTCTTCCAAATCATCCAAGTATGGATGAGGTGATGAAGCTGGTGTTCTAAACAATTTTAAGGGCTGAAGTTGTGGTGAATGTGGTGGTGAAGGTGATCTAGTAGGCTGTGATGGAGCGGGTGGTGGTGTGGTTGCTACAGGAGTGATTGTTGGAGGTGGTGTGTTCATGATGGTGTTAGGTGGTGTTAGAGTAGCAAGGTTGAGAAAATTCTCATTGGCTATTGGTGAGGATATGTTGAGTGGAGATGACTCCTCTGATGATGAATTAGCTAAGTTCACGAAGCAACAAGGACGGACACTTATACGAGCTGTCCTTCTTGCGGGTCTGCTTGTGGAAGAGTTACTTGATTTTGTCATTTGAAAAGTGAGAATAGTTGCTCTAAAGTACAGGAATGAGAGTTAGTAGTAGTGATGGTTGTTGTGTGATTTGTGATGATCCTGAGGTTCTAATTTATAGACAGAAGGTGTGTTGATCTTTGTGTTTGGATTTGATGTGAATCCAATAAGGAATGTTGGTTCCTAATGATTTGGAACAAAAATTTGTGCTAGTCACATCATTTAAGTCAAACCATAGAGCTTAAGTTGAGTGAATTTTAGAAGATTTGCAGTTAATGCAAGGAGTGAGTGGAAATTCTGTTGATGTGATGTTCCCACGGATTTCAAGGAACCAATTTGAGGGTTCCTTGCTTGTTACAGAAAGGTAACTCACATGGAAAATTTGAATTTTCAAATTTTGGTGGGAAATTGATTTCTTATGATTCTAAGTATTCCTAAAGCATCCTAATGTTCCTAATGATCAGTAGAATAAACCTAAGAACTAGAATCAATAATCTAAGGATCGGGATTAGTCGGGAATTTAGAAAAAGTTACTGTTGGATACGACGGATCCAATCGATAACAAGTGCGGATCCCTTATTTGGGTACCGTAGAATCCGCAGAGTGAGAGATGGCGGAGCCAAAATGCACAACAGGCGGAACCAAAATTTAGGTTCCGCCAAATCCGTCGATCAAAAGTGCTAATTCTAACAGAGAGTATGTCGAATTTTGCGTTTCTTGTTCAAATCCCAAAAATTCTCCTAAAACATATGTAACTACTAATATGTGATAAAAAAAACACGGGTTCTAACACACGTTTGCACATAGATTAATTCGATGATAATAACTTACACTCTTCACAGAAACATTCAAGTTCATGGTTTCTGAACGCAGTCCCATTGTCAGTCCTGATCTGTTTGACTTTAATGTCATTTTGATTTTCAATGTTCCTGACAAATGAAATGATTGTTCCAGCTGCCTGAGAGTAAACCTAAGTATATCTTGTGTATTCATCCACAATGACCTGAGTATACTTCTCATGGTTAATAGATCTAGGACTGATGGGCCCAAAAAGATCCATATGGAGAAGATGAAGGCAGTTCTTGATGGAAAAGTTTTGCTTGGTTTTAAAGGATGCTCTATGATGTTTACCTTTTTCATAGGAAGAGCAGGGTTTATCCTTAGAAAACACAAGTGATGGTAAGCCAAGGACCTTGTTTTGTTTGGCAAGATAGTTTATGTTTTTGAAATTCAGATGGGAGAGTCTCTTATGCCAAAGCCAGTTGAGAGTTTCAGTGGCTTTAGCAAAGAGACAAGTTCCATTCTGAGTTAGAGTATTCATGTATAACACATAAACATCTTGTCTTCTTGGTGCAATCAGAACAACTTCCTTATTTGCATTGAAGATGGTACCTTGCTTATCATCAAACTGAACTATGTATTTTGCATCACATAGTTGACTGACACTGATTAAATTGTACTTAAGACCATTGACATAAGCTATCCTAGTAAAGACTATACCACTACAGTTTACTGAACCATAACCTTTAGTGAGACATGATGAGTTATCAACAAATACCACCTGAGGTCCTGGTTCTTCTACATATTTGTGCATATACTCTTTCATGCTAGTCATGCTCCTTGAACATCCATTATCTAGATGCCAAACTGGCTCCCTGGCATGTCTCTGCACAAATGGTAAATTGAGTTAGTTCTTTCTAGGACCCCTCTTCTTGGAGGGCTTGGCTTTTATGGCCTTTTTAAAAGTAACAATTGAGCATGGTCAGTGGTTGAATGGACTGAGCTACCACAGATTTTGCAATTTATTGCAGAAGTAGACTCAGTAGACTGAGAGGATGATTTGGTGATTCCTCTTCTTGTCTGAATGACCTTCTCATGTCCTGAGGTGTCATGACTGGGATCTCCACATATGTCACAACTAGTATCCATAAGGCAATCCTCAGGAAGGTGGTCATTGAAGCCACAGTGTGGGCAAGGTGCAAAAGGCTTGGCCTTTTGTTTCTGTTTTTGCTTAGAATGAGAAGGATACTTAAAAGGTTGTGCTTTAAAGTTTGCAGCTTTGGATGTGGTTGTGTATGACAAGTGATCAGAAGTTCTGTGATCTTCCTTTTTGCATACCATGCAAAAGAGGATTCTATAGCAATCATCAGCAGAATGATTGGTATAGTGACACAGCTCACATCTCTGCTGAGGTTTGGTGGGTTTTGGTTTGGTGGTGCTTGAGGAAGCTGATTTGGGTTCCTTCATCTTCGATTGAGAAGGTTTCTCAGAAGATTCAATCTTCTCACTTAGCTTCCTGACAAGCTCAGCCAACTGATCAATTTTTGAATCAGGGCTTTCTGTTTTTACTTCAGAAGGGACTGAAGTTGTTGAGTCATCAGTAGGAACTGAGACTTCAGGTGTTTGCCTTTTTAGGATGTTTTTTCCTATTCCTAGCTTCTCCTTTGGAGAATGCTGAGAGTAGACTAATGGTGTGAGATATGAGCTTGGTGCAGCTCCCTGAAGGACTTTCAGAGGTGGGTGTGGTGCAAGTGATTCTGATTCAGACTCATTGACTGACTCAGTGCTACTGGGTTTGTCAGTGAGTCCAAGCATATATTTCAAATCCTGACTTTCAGGAAGCAAGATTTTCCCAGTCTCAATGTTTGGTAACTTACTGACTGGGTTGTCCCTCACAATCCAGTCATTTGACTTGGGTTCCATTTCCTGCTCAAAGGATATGCTAAACGATCAATAGATTTTGAAAACTACAAAGAAGGGCAATCTATGCAAAGATCACCACTATTTGAAGCAAATAGTTTTATATATTGGAAAAATCACTTTGAAACTTATGTGAAGTCAAAGGATATAGATCTATGGTACATCATTGTAGAAGGTGACCATAAACCTATAATTAAGGATATATCAAGCGGTCGGGATGAGGATATTTCTCTTCTCTTACTCGTCACAGTTATGTGCAAAAGAAATTAATTGCCAAAAATAATGAAGCTAAAATGATGCTTTATAAGGCTTTACCTAGGAAAGAATATTTTTTTTTTGGGTAAAGGGGAGTAATCCTGCACCCTGGTAAATAGATTAACTAAAAAACGTTTAAGTACAAAGGATATGGGTGAAATCCCATATCTCAGCCCGTTACATAGGCACTTACATGAATAAACACAAAGTCCCTTAGGAAACTAACAGATAACCACTATATAAGAGTGACACACCACTCTTGAGAATTCGAGCACAACAATTCCATTATTAGCATTATCAGAATCACACACGTTTATTTGTTGTACATAATTGGAAGTCTTAAGTTTATCATTCATGTCATACAACTTGAGTACCTCAGATATGAAAGAACTGAAGTAGTAGACATGATGTAAACGTGCACGGGATTTTCCAATTCTATGATTTAAACCGAGAAATAGATTCTTTCGCGGGATTTTACAAAAATCAAGAATAAACCGTGAAATGATAATGATTACTTGAATGTGTTATGATAAAGGTTTGGATCGATAATATGATTAGTGATTGTGTGTTGAGGGTGATGATTGATTGTTAGACTTTGTGAACTGTTGTTTGATTTTGGTTGAAAGGGTTTAAGTGAATTCAAATAACCACCGTAGTTATATCCAATAAAATCGAAAATATCTCAACCCAAAATAATTTTCAATCTCGGATTCTTGAAGCTTAATCAAATTCATTGTCCAAAATTGTACCCAAAAATTCTTTACCAACCAAGAAATTCGTCCTCGTGATAAGAACCAATATTATTCACTCCCAAAAAAACTTAACAACAAAAATCGTCCTTGTGTTATCTGTCCACAAAACAATAAGCCCAATGACAACTTTAGGAATGCACAATATCAGTCCAATTTAACTCGGCCCAAAGAAAATCTGGTACAAGCCCAATCCTAATCCTATTAACCCTAATTTTCGTGTATAAGAGACACGCTAATCACTGTTAATCTAACCCTACACTTATCCTCCTTGCAGCCACAAACAAACCCAGTCACCAATATTCAACTTCACTCTTCTTTCTACTCAAAATCCAAACATCAAAGACACACCCCTTTTTCGGTTTATGGAAAAATCAGCTTCAAGAACTTGTACAAGATCGAAGGTTGGTTTTATAATTGTTTTCAGTTTATGTTAAGCCGAAAAGAGGAAGGATCAATTCACATTTTTTTTGTTCATTCTTAATTTTTCGGATATTGAAAGAAGTGTGAATCTTCTACAATGATCTATGAAGATAATATATTGATTAGTCTTTGGACGAATCTTCAATTGCATAAGAGATAACAGAGATTCTTTCTTTTTCTTAGTTAATCAGTGATGGAATGAAGGTGAGGTCGAGTGAGTTTGTTGTTGTTGAAGTGTGAGTAAGCTCGTTGTCTGTTGTTGAGACACGGGGATGATGTAGGTTAGATGTTAGGGTTGTTGATTGTTAACAGTGATTGTGAATTGGTTAGTGTAGATAAGAGATTTGTTGTTGATGAGATTGGATTGTTGGTTGTACTGAATATGTTTTGTTTCAGATTGGATTTGGTTAATCTGTACAGCTTTACTTCTTCTTGTTCTCTCTTAATGACTTAAATGTTATGAGGTAATATTAAACCGCAAGATTTGACAAAGTTTTTACAGTGTATCGTTTAGTTAGTAGGGCAAATCGCAACACTAAAATGCAAGCCTGTCAAAACGCAGTCGACCTTTAGTCAACTCGCAATTGAATTGGTTTTAGCAAATCGCAGGAGCAACGAGACAAACCACAACAGACAATATAGTCACTTTCACTGAACTTGTCCTTTTTTCCTTTTACGGATACCAGCCAAATCGCAACCAAACAATAAGCTTCCCAATATACCTCAAAACGCAAAAGCAAGTCACCAAATCGCAGACAAAAGCAGTTCAAATCGCAATGCCACAAACCGCAACATCAAAACGCAACTACAAATGTCACTCTCACTAGTTTTGTCTTCTTTCTCGTTTAAGTTAAAATCCAAACCGCAGTCCTAATACTTGCCAAAACGCAACACTTAACCACCTTAACAACCTCAAATCGCAGTCAAGAAGTCTTCACCAACAAGTACAGGATTTAATCAACACAAACCAAAACCAAAGCTCAACTTGTGTGTTTCTTGTCTTGTGTATTCGAACCAAAAGAAAAACAAGTCCACGAATTAATGTACAAGATTTAGTCAACACAAACCACAACCTTAAACTGTTAATGCCCAAACCAAATCTATGTCAGCAACAAGTGAACTAAGAAAAATGGTTTTCATGGACTTTGGATCAAAGATAGGCTAGAAAATCAACTTCAAAATGACTGACTCAAATGGACTCGTAACCCAAAATAATATTCGAACAAAAAGAAAGAAAGAAAAGAAACAAGGAAACACAAAAGTACAGCACATACATGATTCAAACCACAAACAAATCACAACCAATGATTTTAGTCACTTATCAATTCGAACCAAAAGAAAGAAACAAGGAAACAAGGAAACAATCACCACGAATTCAACCACTAATCAAACCATGGCTCTTGATACCAATTGTAGAAGACTAGAAATCATAACACAAACATAAGATTAACGATAGCTCGATTTCTAGAGAGAGAAAGAGAAGAGTTGGGAGCCTTTTTAGTGAGAGAAAGTAGAAGAGATTAGATTAAGAGAATGAAAAGGTCCAACCATTCCCACACATGGGAAGGGGTATTTATACTTACTAGCTTAATGTGAAAAATCGTAATTCCAGCTCCTTTTTCAAACCTCGAAAATTTACTATTCATCTCGGGAATTTACTATTCACGGGGTTACTATTCATCATTCACTATTCATCGTTCACTATTCATCATTTTTGAAGTTAGTTTGCGACTTTGAGATGTTTTCAAAAAATTTACTATTCACAAAACACTATTCATTCCCGGAGGGAAATCACTATTCATGGTCACTATTCATCAGTACGTAAACTGGGTTTACGGGTATTAGAAATTCGCGTAACTGTTAGGGTTGCGCATTCATGAAACATCATTAAGGACACGTCATATAAACTAGAGTAGTCTACATATCATCAGTAACATTGTCTGCATATTAGGTCATGCACGGGTTTGCATAATTTCAATTTACGTATGTTCATTTACTAAATACGCGTTACCACTCAGTCTTTACTACGAATAAAATACCCGACACTCCCGACTATGATCCTAATATATTTTCATACTCATTATAATGATATAAAAATTATATTATTAATTTACCCGGTGTTTTGAAACCATTTACTATAATTACCGTTAAACGCTTATAACTACGTCGGTTTGCGAAATTTCAACACGATAATTATTTGAACACCCGATTCTTGCAAGGAATGTGATTTTACAATTTTTACAACTTTGTCGTAATTTATTTTGTTCCGTTAAAATCTATTTTTAGCTAACTCGGTACCTGATAGCACATCATGCTAGCCAAAATCTACCTAAATACACCAAAAGTCCAAATTTATCTTACACATTCTTCCTACCTTACTCATTTCCACGCCTTCCCCCATACCACCTTTACCATTTTAGAAAAAATGTTACTAACTTCATTTAATGTTAGTACCTTTTGTCCCCTAAATATCTACCATTTTCTTACAAGTATACTAACTCGTTTCACAAACATTTCAAGACCAAAGAGAAAATAATCCTCTCATTCTCTCACTCAAAGTGATCGGCCAAGCAAGAAACCAAGAGGAAGTGTGGAAAACTAGAAGGGGGGGTTGAATAGTTTTACGTCTTTTTAATTTTATTATGAAACCTTTGTTTTATACTTTTAAAAACTTTAGATTCTAGTTTTTTATGAAAAATAAAACATAAATCTTATTATTAGTTATATATGTATTCTTTTAAATTGATTGTAAAAGTTTTGGTTTCTTGAATGGATTTTCAATTTGATCTTTATGTGAAGTTGACCTCTAATTAATACTAGCAATTATATAAGCCTATGTGTATGAAAGCAATGACGATGCAAGTAAAGAAATAAATAAGGTATGGAAAGATCTAACCGAGACGCGAGAGATTTATAGTGGTTCGGCTACAAGGACACCTTCCTTGCCCTACTCCACTCCCCGAGCACACCTTGCTCGAGAGTTTTCTTCACAACTTCAATAAGCTCCCTTATGGCGGAGAAAACCGTACACAACTTTGGCTTACACGGGTTTAACGACACAAAGCTAAATGTCGAGTTCTAATCGTAGCTAGAACCAATCTCACAACTTCACAACACAACTTCTACATGACTTAATCACGACTTCTTCACGACTTCTTCATAACGGCTTCACGACTTCTTCACGACTTCAACACGACCGCTACACAACCTCTATGATGCGGCTTCACGACTTCAACACTATGTCTTCATGACTTAAGACTTCACGACTTCAACATGACCGCTACACAACCTCTATGCTACGGCTTCACGACTTCAACACTAGGACTTCACGACTAGGACTTCACGGCTTCAACACGACCGCTACACAACTTCTATGCTACGGCTTCACGACTTCAACACTAGGACTTCACGACTAGGACTTCACAACTTTAACACGACCGCTTCACAGCTTCTATGCTACGGCTTCATGACTTCAACACAAGGACTTCATGTCTTCTAAGCTACGGCTTCACAACTTCTACACCACAGCTTCACGACTTCTACATTTTGACCTCACAACTTCTATACCACAACTACTTATACAACATCTTCACTACTTACACACAACACTAATCTACAACACACACCTTACATACAAATGAATGAATGATTTACAAACTTTGTTAAACACACAACTTAAGTAACAAAATGATACTAAGTTGTAATACTTCTAATCTTGATTGATAGAAGTATTCTTCTTTTGCACTTGGATGGTGGAAGCTTGGATCACTTGGAAACCAATGCTTAAGATTACATGATCAAAGGTTTATTTAAGATATGAAATGAGATCTACAACAGAAAGTTTTAGTGCAAAAGGGTGAGTAAAAATCCAGGGGAAGGCTGGTATTTATGGGGAAAAATCTGGACAGCTGGAGCCTACTGGAGCGGGGGCGGTCCCCTTAAATAGGGGGCGGTCCCCTTAATTATTAAGGGGGCCGCCTAGCAAAATTAAGGGGGCCGCCCCTACTGAACGTTGGCCAATTTTGTCCTTTTGTGGGGAAGGTTTTTCTGGAACATTTTAACTGATTTTGGTTAAAAATTTGAATTCATATTTTTATAAAAGATTAAACATTTTTATTTAATACCAAAAATGTTTTTCAAAAATATATAAAATGTTTTTGATGTTTTATAAAAAATCTAGTTATTAAGAAAATGTTCCTTTGATCATATAATGCATTAAGCATTAGTTCATTCATACCTTAAGTGATTTTAGTTGTAGAAGTGAATATTTACAACTAAGTACTTGTTTAATTTATAAGTTTATGTTTTAATGAGTTTACATTTTGTGATCATCAAAACATAGAGATATGAATAAATATTGATAATGTTTTTAGGCATTTATTTATGTCAACAATCTCCCCCTTTTTGATGATTACAAAACCTAAACTCATTAAATCAAAAAAGTTATTTTTGGACAAATATTTAGTGAGTTTGTATTCACTTCTCCCCCTTTTTGTAGAATCAAAAAGGTTATGCCGACAAGTTTTGGAGTCAAAATTTGTCGGGACGAGAACTCCCCCTTGATGTGTGCTCCCCCTCGTTTGAGGGCACCAAGGAATCGATATATGGAATACTTGCAAGAAAAATATTAGAAGCACAAGCATATATATAGCAAAAATAAGCATGCATATAAAGACATTCATTAAAAATGCTGTGTATAAATACACAACCATCCAAAATTATATTCAATCCTACATTAGCTAGTAAGTAATGCAATCTACATAATCATTCTAGGAGTACATGATCTTCCATGGGGCTTGCACACAAAATGGTTTGAAAAATTATTTTTGATTAAGCATTGCATATGCTTAATTTGGTGAGAATGAAGGTGGTGGTAGTGTAGTGGGTGAAAATGATGGAGGTTGTGGTGGAGGTTGGTTGTTAAGCATGTGTTCAAGGGATGAAAATATGTAGTGTATCTCATCTCTAAGACCAAAGATGATGGTTTGGTTATGGATGTGGTGGTATTGGTGATGATGAGAAATGAGCATCAAGAGGTGTTATTGGTGATATGGAAATGACAAGTTGGGTGAATGGAGGTTCTTGAGTAGGAGGTGGAGTTGATGCTCTTGATGGTGGTGATGAAAGGTGTGAGTTGATGTGGTTATTGATGGATGAAAGGGTGTTTTTGATGGTGCATTTGGTGCACTTGGGGATTAACATTGAGGTGGTGGTGATGGAGTTTTGGTGTCTTAGAGATGATTTTGGTGATAGCATGGTGAATGAGAATGGGTGTTTGATGGAGGTGATGGTTGATTTAGGTAAGGTTTGGGCTAGATAAAAGGGGTCGCAAGATGCAAAAGAAAACAGTAAATTTTACTGCCCAGATGGCCGGTCCCCTTAATTGTAGGCCGGCCCCCTTAAAATTAAGGGGACCGCCTAGGGAATTAAGGGGGCCGCCCATCTGGTGTTTTCCCAGACGACCAAATTTGAAAAATTTCCAGAAAAGGGTCATTTTTAGTGTGTTTTTGCAGCAAGCTCCATTTGAATCATGTACATCAAGAATGATTAAATAGTGACATAAACATGTTAATTACGCATGCATACATTTAAAACATATTACGGAATAAGCATGTTATTAATCATCAAGCATATATATATATCATGATATCAAGTATACAAGCAATAAGCATAACAATCATATATTAAAGACAAGAAATAAAGCATTCACTAGTTGAAAATAATTATGTTAAAAACATAATTATTGATACAACACATATTTTGCTTATAGCATGCAATAAGTAGAAAATTTTAAATTGCCTAAGAGATCCATTGGACTTGCTTGAGACATGAAAATTTGGATTATTTTGGATGGATGATGGTAAAGAGGGGGTAAAAAATGTTGGATTAATGGGGTTGTAAGTTTGGGTGTATGGATGTTGGAGAGAGTGTTGATAGAGGAATTGGAGGTGGAGAGCTTGGACTTGACCATGTTGAATGAGGGTTTTGATGTTGTTCAAGTGGTGGTGTTGGATTAGATCTAGTGAGAAGATACTCAATCCAAGTGAGACGCTCATTTAAGGTGATGGTTTGATTTTGGAGAAAGATTCAACAAGGACTATTGTTGACATGTTTCTCAATTTGACTCAAGTGATGTGGTGATGATGGTGAGATGGATGGTGATGATGGTGATGATGGTAATGATGGTTTGATTTTGGAGAAAAGATGCAACAAGGACAATTGTTGACATGTTTCTCAATTTGACTCAAGTGATGTGGTGATGATGGTAATGATGGTTTGATTTTGGAGAAAGATGCAACAAGGACAATTGTTGACATGTTTCTCAATTTGACTCAAGTGATGATGGTAATGATGGTGATATGGATGGTGATGGGTTTAAGTTGCTTTGAGCAAGGTGCAAAGCAAGGAGAGCATTAAGCTCATGGGCTTCCTTGAGTTCTTCAATGAACTTAAAGTGTTGAGTGGAAGGTGATGATGATGGAGAGTGGTTGTTATTTGGTGGAAGTGGTGGTGACACTTTTGGTGGTGGAGACAATTGTGAACTTGGGTAATTATGAGTGAACGAAGGTGGACATATGGATGATTGGTTATGTGTGTGAAAGGGTTCATTAGGATGAGGTTTAGGTGTTGGTTGAGTTTGAACAACATCATTTGTTGGGTTATGGCAAATGTCAAGCTTCCTCCTCCAAATGGGTATGTATGGTGTAGTGATGATGTGATTGTGGAAGATAAATTTTGGAGGGTGGTTTGTGACAAAATGTGTTTGTGAATTTTGGGAATTATAGGATAAAATGGGTTGGAAATTGAAAAGGAAAATAGTAATCCGTCACTCCAGATGGCCGGTCCCCTTAAATAGGGGCCGGTCCCTTTAATTTTAAGGGGGCCGCCTGGGTATTTAAGGGGGCCGCCCATCTGCTGACTTCCAGATTACTGGAAATGGGCTTTTGGCATAAATTTGTAGAAAAGGTTGTGTTTTTGGGTTTAGTTTCAAGCAAGTCCAACTTCTTTCAAGGCAATTTAGGATTTAATAACTCATATATGCTAAGCATATTTATTTAAGCAACTTTATCTAACATGCAAACTACTCATTAAGCATATAACATGTATATACATATATTAGACAAGAAGATAATACATAGCACCATGTAATTCATAGTATTATACTCAGGAAGATTAAAAGGCTAGTTAATTAATCCTAATGATTATCTATGTACAAGGGAATGGGGAGTTGTGATAGCATGGACTTCTAGACTTGTACCAAGTGAGATCTTTAATAAGTAAACCATGATTTTTCATTTTTGATTTAGTTCACTTATAAGTGTCATATACACAAGTATATATGACATATATGAGATCACCAAGCATGATTTAAAGAAATGTTTTTGGCATTATTCAACAATGCTTGAAAGTAGGTTTTATGTGGATGTGAAAAATATATTACTGAAATAGTTTTGGCTTTATTTCAAAATGTTTTTATGAGGAAAGAAAACATATTTTTCCAATCTTTGGTTTTTGATAAACACGTAATTATAGACACAAGTTTGGAAGAAAGGTAGGATGGTGAAACATGTTTATTAGAAATGTGTCGTAATCTTTTGAAAAATCATTTTTCCAAAATGTGAAGTTTTTGCAAATTTAAAAATAAGTCCCATTAATTATATGTTTAAAAATAGTGGTTTATGAAAGATCTCATGCTCAAGGGCATTGGTTAAGTCTATTGTCACATGCTACCTCTTTCTACATATCCTATGACATTTACGCATGTATTATGACTAAATACAAAAATACATCATGTCAGAGTAGTTAGAGGAAAAACAAAAGCTATTATAATGACAATGCATTCAACTAAACAAATAATTACGAAGGCATGCAGTCAAATCACATAGGAGCAAGTAAACATCTAGAAATTTTATATATGCAAGATAACATACATCTAGGAATGAAAAGCTCTAGTGAAAAGCAAAGTTCATAGCAGTAAACTATCGTTAGGTATATTTAGGAAAAATAATGTATTCAAGTTGGAGAATGAGTATGAGACTATTACTAGTGGTGCTCAATTCAGGCTAAACACGACCGTTTTTACGGGTTACACACACCCAACTTCTCACATAGAAGCAATTCAACCGTTAGGTCAAATTGAGTTTCTAGTCAATAGATTCTCCAGTAGTCATTCTCTTTTTAGAAGAAATTAAGTTCCTAAATTTACCTATCGAAGAGTACCAAATATGAAGATTGCTTGGTTTACTAATACTTAGGGGGGGCTAACTAAAGAGTTTCTAGTTCATTAAGCCACAGAACGAATATAACTAAAGTGTAAAGGCAAAGCAACCTATCATACTAAGCGTATCCTAAGGCATTAATAAGATTATATGCATGAAGTAATTACTTATGAAATTTAAAAAGAGAACTTACCTCACGTCCTAGCTTTTCTTCGTAATGTCTCAGATGTTGATCGACGTGTGAATGATAGGTGAGTCAGATGATGATCTTCTCCTTCGTCTGTGTCACTCCATGATCTTGGATTGAGTTCACTTTGGAGTTGATTCATGTAGTCTTCGTCGCTAACACCTTCATTAACAACATTTGAACTAGTAGCACATGTATCTATTTTATCTAAATGTTTATCTATTAAATTTTCTAAGATAACTAATTTATGTACAAGATCAAAATCCTCATCTTTGGCTTGACAATTTTCTTGATGAAAGTTTAAGAAATTTTTCCAAATATCATTTGCCGTTTTAAAGAAGAATATTCTTTCATATTCAACTTTCGGCAAGGTTTTATAAATAATTATTTTAGCTTTATTATTTATTTCATTCTTTGTTTTCAAATAATCAATTTGACTTTCAAAATCCGTTTTTGTTTATCTTTCAAAATCCGTTTTTGTTTGATTTTCAAAATTAGTTTTTTTGTTTGACTTTCAAAATATGTTTTTGTTTAACTTTCAAAATATGTTTTTGTTTGACTTTCAAAATCACCAATCGAAATGACATGCCAAAGATCTAGATCAATTGATTTCACATAAGTTTCAAATTTATTTTTCCATTCAAGAAAAGTATAGTTTTCAAATAGTGGTGGTTTTAGCAAAGATTCCCCTTCTAGATATTTTTCGAATTCCATAGATCGATTCAAGTTTTAAAATACAGTATATTTTAAAGATCTTGATTGACATGGCTCTTGATACCAATTGTGGAAAACTAGAAGGGGGGGGGGTTGAATAGTTTTACGTCTTTTTAATTTTATTATGAAACCTTTGTTTTATACTTTTAAAAACTTTAGATTCTAGTTTATTATGAAAAATAAAACATAAATCTTATTATTAGTTATATATGTATTCTTTTAAATTGATTGTAAAAGTTTTGGTTTCTTGAATGGATTTTCAATTTGATCTTTATGTGAAGTTGACCTCTAATTAATACTAGCAATTATATAAGCCTATGTGTATGAAAGTAATGACGATGCAAGTAAAGAAATAAATAAGGTATGGAAAGATCTAACCGAGACACGAGAGATTTATAGTGGTTCGGCTACAAGGACACCTTCCTTGCCCTACTCCACTCCCCGAGCACACCTTGCTCGAGAGTTTTCTTCACAACTTCAATAAGCTCCCTTATGGCGTAGAAAACCGTACACAACTTTGGCTTACACGGGTTTAACGACACAAAGCTAAATGTCGAGTTCTAATCGTAGCTAGAACCAATCTCACAACTTCACAACACAACTTCTACACGACTTCTTCACAACGGCTTCACGACTTCTTCACGACTTCAACACGACCGCTACACAACCTCTATGATGCGGCTTCACGACTTCAACACTATGTCTTCATGACTTAAGACTTCACGACTTCAACATGACCGCTACACAACCTCTATGCTACGGCTTCACGACTTCAACACTAGGACTTCACGACTAGGACTTCACGGCTTCAACACGACCGCTACACAACTTCTATGCTACGGCTTCACGACTTCAACACTAGGACTTCACGACTAGGACTTCACAACTTTAACACGACCGCTTCACAGCTTCTATGCTACGGCTTCATGACTTCAACACAAGGACTTCATGTCTTCTAAGCTACGGCTTCACAACTTCTACACCACAGCTTCACGACTTCTACATTTTGACCTCACAACTTCTATACCACAACTACTTATACAACATCTTCACTACTTACACACAACACTAATCTACAACACACACCTTACATACAAATGAATGAATGATTTACAAACTTTGTTAAACACACAACTTAAGTAACAAAATGATACTAAGTTGTAATACTTCTAATCTTGATTGATAGAAGTATTCTTCTTTTGCACTTGGATGGGGGAAGCTTGGATCACTTGGAAACCAATGCTTAAGATTACATGATCAAAGGTTTATTTAAGATATGAAATGAGATCTACAATAGAAAGTTTTAGTGCAAAAGGGTGAGTAAAAATCCAGGGGAAGGCTGGTATTTATAGGGAAAAATCTGGACAGCTAGAGCCTACTGAAGCGGGGGCGGTCCCCTTAAATAGGGGGCGGTCCCCTTAATTATTAAGGGGGCCGCCTAGCAAAATTAAGGGGGCCGCCCCTACTGAACGTTGGCCAATTTTGTCCTTTTGTGGGGAAGGTTTTTCTGGAACATTTTAACTGATTTTGGTTAAAAATTTGAATTCATATTTTTATAAAAGATTAAACATTTTTATTTAATACCAAAAATGTTTTTCAAAAATATATAAAATGTTTTTGATGTTTTATAAAAAATCTAGTTATTAAGAAAATGTTCCTTTGATCATATAATGCATTAAGCATTAGTTCATTCATACCTTAAGTGATTTTAGTTGTAGAAGTGAATATTTACAACTAAGTACTTGTTTAATTTATAAGTTTATGTTTTAATGAGTTTACATTTTGTGATCATCAAAACATAGAGATATGAATAAATATTGATAATGTTTTTAGGCATTTATTTATGTCAACAGGAAGTCCACCAAAGATTTCAAGAAAAAGTAAATTTTCTAATCTTTTATACTTTCATTTAACCTATCTTGATGTTCTAGTAACAAATCATGCAATTATACATATGTTATTTACCACTTGATAATTATTTTCTCACAAAAGAATAGATCTAAGGATTTTATTAGTAACCTCATGAGATCCACCATTTTTGGTGAAGATTAGGAACCCATGACATCCTAAGAAGGTGTATGGTAGGCTTAGACTAGTTGTGGTGTTGATTGGAAGTGATCTAAACAAGTCTTGGACTAGGAAATTGATTTTTACAACATATAAAAGAGGGTCTGTCCATTTTAGTGAAATCTGGAAAAATCAGTAGGTCTTGGACCATTTTGGCTTATATTTTTAGAAAGTACTCTTAAAAACGAAACCGTGGGCGTTGGAATGAGCAAAAACGAGCTTACAACGAGAAAGATACATTAATTTCAATTTTAGCGACGAAAAGTATTTTTCTGAAAAATTACATGCTGTTACACGAATTTCAAAGTGTAAAACGAGGCGTTGTACGTGATCTAGACGAGCCAAAATACTAAAAATATATTGGTTCACTATAATACGAACCCGTGGATATAAAGAACGTGGAAAACGAGCTTATAACGACCAAGATACAAGCGTTTGAAAACCGACGATTCATTAAACATTTTGACAGCTTTTAATAGAAATATATTTCTAAGTCTAAAAACAGTTTTTGCGCGACACCATGTTGAGAGCCGATTTTCTCATTGATCGAGACGCGTATGGACAAAATGACAAAGATACGAATTTAAGATAATTTTATAAGGTTTCTAAAAACGTCAAGCTTATGTCCTAACACTTAACGTACACCCTTTTATGGCTAGTTTTGCGAGGCCATTTGGTCATATTTTCAAGTAATGAAAAATGCTATTTTTACGACGAAAACACAATATTCACCGATAGACCACCAAACGACGATCGTGGGGTATCGTTGCAACGTATTTACACGAAAAGTGTTTATTAACTTAACGAGACGTCAAAAATATATTTTTCGACGATTAACATTTTTTTCGAAATTCACGAGTGGTATCGATAACATACGTATTTGCATGTGTAGCATCATTTCATTGCTTACATTAGATCCTATCATTCATAGTAGGTTGCGGTTAGAGATCGTGCCTCATTTTAGTGTATCCACTTTTGTCATCGTAGCTATTGCATCAGGTGAGTTTCATAGCCCCTACTTTTACTTGTTTTGTAACTGTTTTGGGGGAGAATACATGCTCGTTTATATTTAAACTCCATGCTTGTTTTACTCGAAACGTAAATTGTTTTCCCAAGCTTTACTATTGGTTGAAACCTGGACTTGTTACTCGAAAGTATTATGTGTTACCAGTTACACACTAGATTATTTTCTTATGGACACAAATGCATTAAACTATTTCATATTGCCTATGTTATGACCCGTTAAGCGCGAATGTTGTGAATAGATCTATTGGGATTGAACTCCCCGTCCGGGTGGTGTTCCCCACCTGACTGTTAAGTCAAACGGACGCATAATTATTTGAGGAACCCTGGATGTCCTAGGTGGACATCTACCAGAAACGTTGGGTGTCCGGGTGGTTTCCCCACTTGACTGATATGTCAAACGGACTGTGGTTTCCCCACTTGACTGTTATGTCAAAAGTATGCCCAAACTAGAATCTTAAGGCTTCGGTGTCATGAAATGTAGTTGTCAATAACTCTATATATATTTGGAATATATTGGTCTTTTAAATTTTGTGGTCCATATATCATTTGATGTTCACTTAAACCAGATCATATTTGGCAGTGGGTTGTAAACACACAGGTTGCAAGTCTTGTATGGGCGGGACTTGGGACTGGGTGGATTTACAATGCCTTTGCTGGGAAATCTTCATTCAAATGCTTTACATTACATTTTACACTAAACTCTATGAACTCACCAACCTCGTGTTGACACTTTAGCATGTATTTTCAGGTATAAAGCAATAGTACACTATTGGAGGCTCTTGGCAGGGCATGGCATGGTCATAGAAGACTCTGATATTCATTTGGGGACCGCTTAACTTATTTATGGGCTTATTTCCGCACTACTTTTTAATCGTGTAAATTTAACACTTTTGCTAATGAATTTCATTCTAAATGATTGAGGTAAAAACCGTTCTTTGTACTTGTGTTGTGATACCAATTGAGTAGCACCCCAATGACGTGTATGCTTCCGCTAGTCCTGATTTTTGAGGGTGTTACACTTAAGCGTCCCGAGTGGGCTGTGGGGTGAGCTGACAGTGGGTAAAGACCTGACCCAACTCCACAAATACTAATATAACTAATCTAATACTAATAATACTAATAATCCTACGAGCTACATAAATGCTAAATAGATACTCGGGGTGACCGAGTCTTCATATGAATATTTATATTCCTAACATTGGTCTTCAAATACACCTAACGCCGTCAGCTTATAGAGTCTTCAGATTTATCTGAGGCGTCGCTTGTTAATTCTGAGCAAAAAAATCCATCTTCAGTTGCAAGTGACGGTGTCACGTTGTAGCTTGTGACGTCGTCAGATCTCCTTATCTGACAGAATTTTTGACTTCTCCATTTTCTTCACTTTTTCGTCGATTCTAGCCTAAAACAGTTGTTAAGTTGTAAAGTCTTGAAAAGTTCAGAGTTCGTGGAGTCCTTTTATGGGTCCAAACATTTAATTGCAGATTGTAAGTATGTAGTTGCAAATCGGTGTAAATGGCTTTGAAATCATTTAAAGGAATGTTTGGATTAATGGTCATTTATACCCATTTTGGGTCAAACATGTTAAATATTGTAGATTTTCTTGTACAATGGTTTTTTACAGTTTTTTGGTGTCAATTAAGTTATAAGTTCAGGTTTAAATAACTTGGTTGATGTTAAATGCATTTTGGGTCAAGTGTAAAAATGTGCAGTCTTGAGCATCCGTATTGGCCTATGGCATAGCAAGTATATGGTTTTCAGGTTTTTTGATTCGTAGGATATACGGTGTAGAGGCTTGTATGGCCCTATGGCTTAGAGGTCCTCTAAAAAAAATAAAAAAATTTATCGAGTCTGGAATGGAGCATTTCACCCTTGTCAGTGGGATATACAAACCTCATGTAAAATGTTGATTTTATAACTTTTATCTGACAATATCCACTTTTCTCTATTTCTTTCTTTTTTTATTCTTTCTCTCTCAATATTATTTTTAGTTTCTAAATAATTATAAATCTCAATCCTAATTTATATCTCAATAAATAAAACAAATAACTTTCACATTTATTTTCTCTCTTACATCAAATCTAAATCCAATTTCAAATCTACATCCAAATCATAATCTTAAACTCATCTACAAACCAAACGAGCCTTAACATTTGTTGTAAGAAAATATCACCATCTCGGGGATCACCAATGAGAGGTAGAATAAAAGATTTTTTGTTCAAAAAAGTCTTTTGATAGATTTTCTTCAATGGAATAAAAGCTTCATTTTACTTAATTGCTTGGGGATCCTCAAGTCATTTGTGTAATGAATTGAGCAAAATGCATACTCACATCATTTGAGTTCTTTAGTAATAAACTACTGAACAAAGTTATGGGAATATTGTTTTGCATTATAACATATTAGAATAGTGATTTGTCAAGGAAAAGTCATTAGTAGCTAAATTGTATTATCGATGCTCTTATATACATTTAAAATTGGGTAAATTACACCGATGGTCCCTGAACTCACCCCCGTTCTCACATTTCGTCCCCCATTTGATTTTACTCTCGTACGGGGTCCAGGGTTTGGCAAACGGTGACCCGTTTGGTCCCTGGAGCCCCGTTATGCCTAACACCAGTTAAACGGCTCGTTAAGTGCCTTGTGAAGTTACTTAAATACCCTTCTTTTTATCTTATGTTACAAACACATTTAACATTTATCCTGTATAGGTAATCCAAGTGGCCTTCTTCAACAGCAAGTTCACCATTCTTTTTTTCTGACAAGATAACCACAGCCTTGAATATCCTTCCATACAGCAATCTCCATTCAAGAGCCGTATGCTCAACGGGTCCATTACAAAACATAATAAGCACAACATTCCCGAAATTCTTTCTCCACCTAATCAAATTCCCAATTTCATAATTTACTGTTCCCGTTTCTTCAACTCCAAGATGAACAGATGGTAGCTTCTGAGGTACAAAATCCTTTCGATCTCCATGACCAATCGCCGCTCTTGGCCTATGCAATTCAAGTGTCATTAACCGTGGCTGCAGGTAACCAACTGCAATCAAATCTTGTACCCACGCAGCTGCAAATTTCACATCTTTCTCAGTCCAAAACCCTTCTTCAGCCATTGCATAGCTCAGTTCCATTAATATCTCAAACAATCTATGCTTATCTGATTTCCATGACACCAAAAACTTAATCAAACGACCCACATTAACATGAAGATCCTTTTCCTCCGCAAACGGGTACGCTTCAATTATATCGTATCTATGCATAGTAGGAGGATAAACCACAACATACCCACCAATCTCCCACAATAGCCTTTGAGCCCAATACCCTCTAATCACATCCGACGCCATAGAACTAACAGAAGCTTGCACCTCTAACGACAAAAAAATAACACCTTTAACATACCAATCATTCGGAGTACGCGAATTCCCAACCGCAAGCACTTGCCACCCCTTAATCCTCCCTAATCTCCTAATCGAATCTGTCGCGTTATCAGAAACCGAAACAATGATCCATTTTTCAGATTTGAAACTTGCAAAAGGTGTGATCTTGTCAACTAAAGGTGGTATTTGTTTTACACCGGTTGTGACAAAGACGCCTGAGTCGTTTAAGGTTTTTTCTATGTCGGATGATGGGGTGGTTGTAATGATGTCGCATAGAAGTTTTATTTTGACTTGGAGATTTGGGATGGTGGTGTGTGATGGGAAGATGGGATGGTGGTTTTTGGTGGGTGGTGGTGACGGTGTGTAACGGTGGGTGTGGTATTTTCTGGTTTCTGTCATTTCTCTCCAGTGGGGGTTGAATGTTAAATGTTAAATGTGTTTGTAAAATAAGATAAAAAGAAGGGTATTTTAGTAACTTCACAAGGCATTTAACAAGCCATTTAACTGGTGTTAGGCATAACGGGGCTCCAAGGACCGAACGGGTCACCGTTTGCCAAACCCTGGACCCTGTACGAGAGTAAAATCAAAAGGGGGACAAAATGTGAGAACGAGGGTTAGTTTAGGGACCATCAGTGTAATTTACCCTTTAAAATTTCAAAATTTTGTCTTCTTGTTATGGACAAATAAGTATTTTTAATAATTTATTTTATGGCACATATTTAATAAGTATTTCAATTTCACATTAGCATTCATTACATCACCAAACTAACTACCAAATACTCATAGTTTTCACCACCAAACCAACACATAAACATAATTCACTTAAACGCAAACATATCACATAATACACTTACACACAACAAAAAACAAATATATAATTTGGGTCATCTAGATGACCAAAACACTTTAAGGATATGGTTTTAAGTGGAAGGTGTAATGTGGATGACATGTGGTGGAGGGATATGATGGTCGGTCGCCACCTCCATTAGGGACAGTACACATAAATATAAATATAACTAATACTCCTCTCGTCCCAAAATAAATATTATTTTGATTTGTCATAAAATAGTGTCCACTTTCGCTTTCAACCAATCTAAAGAGATTTGAATGAGTAGATATGATATTTGACTGGTGAGGAATGTGAGCGATAGAAATTCTTAAAATTTTGTGAAATATGAAAGTCTAACATATATTTTGGTGTAAATTCCTAAAATCGTCTTTGTGGTTTTGCCAAATTACAGGTTCAGTTCTTACATTTTTGAAAGCGCAAAGACCATCCCTATGAGGAACTTAAGGTTGCAAATTCAGCCTAGGGCAAAGTGAATTAACTAAAGTACCATCATCATTTTGCTTCTTTATTTTCCTTTTTGTATTTATTTGTTTATAACACAACTGAAGAACACTTGTTCATCATCTTCATCTTTTTTCAAAAATAATTCATCCTCTATCAACTTTTACAACAACTTTTTGTTATCCTGATAAACCATTACTTCTAACAATTTTTCAACGAGATTCTTTCATCAATACAACGCAAATAATCATCACATACAAATGAAAACTTGAATCTTTAAAACTCATATAGATACAAACAAAACCCAAAAACAAAAACACAATTTAATTGTAGTTTATGTGTATCTATGTGCTTTGCGACTAAAGTTTTTGTACAAAAAAGAAAAACATGACCAACCAATCAAACCTAATCTATCACATATCAAAGTTTCACTTCAATTTTAGTTTTCTTTCTTTATTTAATTTAAAATCCCATTAATAAATTTTGAAAGTTCACATAATCACAAGCCCTAAACCTAACAACGAACCTAGATTCCTCTTCAACCACTATAAATCTACCAAAACGCTAGATCTGAAAGGAAAAATAAACCTTAAATGGGGAAGGAGGTGACGAAGGCAGATATGACGGCGTCCAATAGTAGGATGAGGACAATGATGGCGGCAGGATGACAGCCGGCAGGTGAGATGACGACTAGTGGTGGTAACCACGGGCGGCGGTGATGAGTGTATTGTTTCAATTATGATTTGGATGTGTTTGAGTGAAAATTAGAGGGGTGTGAGAATTGTGTGTTGAATGTGTTCTATCATGTATTTTGATTTTCAAATGTTGATGATGAAGATTGTTGTGGTTGTGGCTTGTGTTGGGTAAGGGATTAGGGTTTGAAATATGGTGAATGGTGATTTATTTATTTAGGTTAAGTTTTTAATTGCAGTAGATAAGAATTTGGGTTGTTGATGATGAAATCAGGATAAAGATTTAAAGAAAAAAAATTAATTTTGGAGTATATTGCATTTTTGCTTTTTGAGGTTTGGCCATATTGAATGTTTAGTCCTTATCTTTTTAAAAATGCAATGAACGTCCCTATATTGAGCTTTGGATTGCAAATACAGTCTGTTAGTGCAAATATTACGATATTTAATCTATACAGTCTCGTTTGTTTTGATTGATAACAAACTTGTAACTTGATACATAACGTAAAATGTACAAGTTACTCGTAATCATATTTTGTCTCAACATACATTCATTACCTCTCAACGGCTCAAGTCCTCGTATGCTACAACACAGGTTCGTACATGTTTGTTATGTGGCATTATGATCAAACCCCTTAACAAATCATTTAGAATGTTTAAAATACGTTTAGAGTCACTAAGTATTTTAATAGGTTTACCATTCTATTTCGAACCTCATTTTACATTTTGCATTCACAAGTATTTTTATACAAATACATTATTTGTAAAATGTCTAACAAATATATACTTTTATTTGTACAAGTAAACTAACTATAATATTCATACAAGTACTAAAGTTATAATGACCTAAAATCCGAATAAATCTTGAACATTTATTACAAAGATGTCATAAGATCTTTGAACATTTGAATACGTTTATAACCTAAAGTCGAACTACGTTATGATTAAAGTTTCAAAATACGAATTCTAAACTTACGTTACGATGTAAATTACGAAATACGTTAACTTAACTTAAGACTTTGTACATTTCGATATACTCTCTTCTTCTTTTAAAAATATCACACGACACTTATATGTCACTAAAGGACCCGATTTTTTTTTAACTTTGTATACAATTTTTGTCACACATTTAACTATAGTATAGAAGGGCCGAATGTTTACTTTTGTACACAATAAATATATTTGAAGATATGATCAAGAAGTATTTAAAAAAAAAAAGTTTGAAGAACTAATCTTCTAAACTTCCTAAGACTCGGTATATTCTCCTCAATATATTTCCCATTTTACTCTCCTTATCACAACCTTATACCACTTCAATCTCACACACACAAAACCCTGAAAACAAACAAGATTGGCTGTTCATTGTACCTCCACGAATTTCAGACGTACGAAGGGTAGAAAGGAAGGCTTGGGGGTCGGGTTTAGTCTTGGTGTTCTAACAAACGTTAGTGATCGATTGGTGTGACATTGGTCTGATCGTTGAGGTTAATTCTTTGGTGTGAATCGGTTGGTTTTGGGTTCAGGAAAGTTTTTCTGTGTGCTCTTTGATCCGTCCCATATTCTACCTAGAGGTACTTTCACAATCGTCCTTGCGATTTCATTCGAATCTTTAATATACGAACATGTGTATATATGAAAACCTATTCTGTTTTGAAACCCATTCGACAACTTATATTCAGTAGCAAAACATGTAATGTGAACTATATAATCGTTGTTGGCTACGTCGAAAACGGAATACGAATAACTTATATATATATATAATACATGGAATTATGAAAGCTAGATATTCACATGTCGATCTCTGTCCCGTTTTGCTATGCGAAGATGGTTATTGTTATATATGACTTTGACATGGTCATTTAAACCATAACATAATCTTTTATAATCGACTAAGAATCTGGAACTAAACGCAAATGATAAAAGATGGGGGCATTCGACTATGTTGTACGTGTTAAACATTTTGATCTGGCCATCTAAACGATTTTATGATCCCTAATATACGTTCCTAAAATTTGGAAACTAAACATAAACGAACAAGAGGGGTATACATATTCAGTTTTGTGGGTGCATGGGGGCTTGAATAGGTGTGATTTTATGTATAACGCAGGGCTAATAGCATTTGTTATGTGTGGAATGAAACGTGTAAGTATATGTGTGTATGTTTCGATATTGGATGATGAACATGCATGCTGAAATGAGATTTAAGCATAAAAAAAAATGTGTGTTATCAGTTTTGGATATGGTCAAGTATAGATTGCTTTGACATCATTATTCTATGATCTTGTCTCGTTAGTTAGACTATCAAAAGGAGTAATTGTGCGTGAGTATTTGGTGGGTCAAAGTGGTCTAAAACATGTTGTAAACTGAATATAAAAGGCTAAGAATTATGGTTGTGAGTTGGGAAATTGTTGGTCACATTTGATTATGGCTTGGTCTCGTTAAATGCATATTGAGAAAATGGTGTGTCTAGTTAAGTGTTGTAAAGAGGTGTCTCGGTATTGTCGTGTGTTATTGATACGAAATAAGGATGTGAGCGTGTATGCGTGTACGGGAATATGCAAAGGGTGTGTCAGCGAGTTTGTTTTAAGCTTAAGTAATCTAAATATGCTATGTCTTTTTCGAGCTCGATTGCATTTTTGTAGTTGATCCGAATTCATTGTTAGTTTACCAATTTTATAAAAAGCTTAAAAAACTTAAATTTACACTTTAAACCCTCAACTTTGCTAAAATGACATATTAAACCCTAAACTATGATATTGGTAATATTAAGCCTTAAGTTTACTTAATTGTCATTTGTAACCCTAAAGTTACTAATTTGGGAAACTTACTAAATATAGAAAGTTACGAAATCGGGAAACTTACTAAATATGTCAGGTTACCCAAATCCCAGCTTCCAACTAAACCTGCCGCGGGAAAAGAAACGCGGCTGAGCTACACGAGCTCAGTGAACAGATATAACGGTAACAAACAATAATAATGAAATAGGGAAGATGGAAGGAATCGTACATGATGTAATAATAGATGAGAAGAAATATGAAGGTTATATAGAGATATCAGAAAGTATGGATAGTATCATGAGTAATGGTGAAGTAATCAAAAGATCCCATCAAGCCCAAACATACCAAGCCCAGTACAGAGATAAGTCCAGTATCATGTCATAGGGTGTCAGTAATGAAAGGTAAAGGTCATAAGTCTATAAGGTGCATGGAAAACAGTAATCCTCTACGAGCCCAGAAACATGAACATGAAATCATAATCATACCGCCATGCAGAGAGATGTTCCTCTCACTAATCCCAGAAATCAGAAATATGGAGTGATCAGCTCCCAGAGTTGTGAAAGACGTGTATCGCACACACCATCAGTCACCATGCATATCATAACATGAACATAATACAGAAACAAATCTAGGATGCATCCATACGCCCCTGGTGGCCATAACTCCCAACACACCAAATAAAATACAGAAAAGGGACGGGACAGGTCATCACTCTCCTGCCCTAGAGTCATGCCATCGGTGCATCGACTGACATGGACATGAAACCCTCATGCCTAGTGAGTGGCTCGTAGTATCAAACTGTGGGTAAAGGTCAAGTATCATGAATCATGTTTTTAGTTTACTTGCATAGGTCAATATCTTATTTCATAAGTTCATAATCATAGGTTCATAATCATGGTTCATAAGCAAGGTTCATAAGCAAGGCTCATAAGCAAAGGTTCATAAGCAAAGGTTCATGAATGAAAGGTTCATAATCACAAAAGGTTCAATATCAGAAAGGTCATATATCAGAAATGTTTAATATCAGAAAGGTTCATAACAGAAAGGTCATGTATCAGAAAGGTTCAGTATCAAAAAGATTCAGTACTACAAAGGTCATGTCAAAGGTTCATAATATCATGAAAGAAACCAGAAAGGTTCACAGAATCAAAGAACATGGCAGTGAATCAGAAATTAGAAATGAGACGAAGGCACCTTACTAAAGAAGGGCAGAATATCTGTACCTTATTGCTGACAAAGGAAAATACTGGACAAGACGATCAAGAGCACAAGACTACTCCCTCTTCACACCTAGAGGAGTAAAGACATGATTACTAAAGATCCTATTTCCATATTAAGTAACTTTCTATTTTTAGCAGGTTTCCATTTTTAGAAAGTTTCCTTATTTAGTAAGTTTCCAAAATTAGCAGGTTTCTATAATGAGTAAGATTTAAGTATTATGATTTAGTTAAGTCATTAATTTAGTCTCATTATGGAATTAGGGTTGGTTTTAGCAGGTTATAAAAGTTTAGGGTTAAATATGACAAGTTTACAAAGTTTAGGGTTTTAATTGTAATTATATCAAATTAAGGGTCTAGAATGAAAATATCATGATTTACTTATTTAAATACCCCATTTATTCAGAATTACATCTTTAGCCCCTTAAGTTCCATATTTTACATTTTAAACCCTTTATTTATAAAAGTTACAAAATAAACCCTAAAGTTACATAGTTTATAATTTAATCCATATAATATCTTTAATTACACCATTAACCCTTAAATTTAATTATTTACAGAATCTACCTTCTAATTTGAGGTATGGTACGATTTAGCCCTTTAGTTTCCCATAATTACACATTTAGTCCCTATAGTTATAAAACATATATATTAATTCATAAATTCCAAATAATTACATATTAGCCCCCATAATTATCCAAACTTACACCGAACCATCTTAACATTATAATTTACTCAAAATGACCTCAAGTTTCCAGTATTTACATTTTTAGTCCCTTGATTTAATTAATTTGCAAACCGAATTAATAATTATCTATAATTACCCATTTAACCTTTTAAATGCAAAATTTACATAAGGACCCCTCATTTAACATTTTATACAAATTCTACCATGTTCAAATAACTTACAAAAATTATCCCTTGAGTTTTTAGAATTACAAAACACACCCTTAGATTTATTTCTTCAAATCGATTACCCTTTTAAATAACAAAATCAAAACCCTAACTTCACCAATCATTACATCATCATTACCACATCATTTAGACACATAAATTTTCTAGATTTAATCATGAAATCCTTAGGTCGAAATGTTTTTAGGGTTTTTCCATAATTTTCCTTTTATTCCTATTATAGCCGATTCACAACAATTTCCACAATAATAGATTTAGGCCTCCACAATTAAAATGAACATTTTTCTGGTGTTATATGATGATCACAGATGCCATGAAAAATAATAACATGATCCAGAAAAATCGCATGCATGCCTTTTGATTTTATATTCGATTTTAGGGTTTATAACATAATATTTTCCATACGATTTATCTATGATGCATGGGCTGTTTTTATCATTTTTCCCATGTTATATTCGATCATTAGAAGCTGAGAAAAATACCAGGATAGTTTTAGAATGATCGGATCACGCTGAAGGAATTTACCCTTCTCGGTTTGGATAAAAATGACACCAAAATCTCCACGAGCCAAGAACGCGATCAATAACCTTGGAATGATTTTTCACAGGGTATACATGATGTGAGGAACTCAGGAAAATTATCAAAAGAATTTTACAATGATCGAATGAATTAAAATGACATTTACCTCACTTTTGAATTCGACACAAGGAAAATTCGAACACGCTTGAATTAGGCTACCAAAATTCGATTTGCTATTTTTCTAGGCTTCTTAGGACTATGATGAACTCAGGAAAATTAGTGTTTGGTTTCCAAAATTTCGTATGGATGAGAAGAGGATTATTTTGTGTGTTGTTGTTTTAATCGGCAATTTAGGGTTTAGAAAGGAAAATGTGAATTGACTAAATAAAAGGTTAATGCCGACATTAGGGGGGGAAAAATGGGCCATGATTTCAGGAATTTAAGTTAAGAATTAATGGCTTTGATTAATTATTTTTAATGCCTTTTTATTACCCTTAATTACCATAATTAAATCATAAAGTTTGAATTTAAACTATATTAGGCGCCCAAGGGCATTTTGGTAATTTTGTGGCTTGTATAAAAGTTCAATGAAGTTGTTAAAATTATTTGGGATCATAACTTGTTCATTGCTAGAAGTTTGGAATTTATTTTGTGCTTTACATATGTTTTATTTAGATTTTAAATTCCCAGGGGCAATTTGGTCATTTTACATGTTATAGAATTTCAGGTATTACAACTTCTTCCCCACTAACAGAAAAATTTCGTCCTCGAAATTTGAAGTCGCAAAGCTAAACGAAGTCGTAGCAAATCGTAAAAGATCGTCACAAACGTTTTCGTGCCGGGGAGGTTCTTTCAGAAAGGATCTTCGGATCAAATAATTCTCATGAGTCGAATCAACGAAGGGAGTTCAAAGTTTCTCAGAAGGGAACTACTTACGTTATTGCTGACCAAACGACCCTGTAACAAAGTGGATGACAGGAGAGTCTTCAGGAAGCTCATACGGAAGTATGCATTAAATTTCGGATCAAATTAACCGTATCCACAGTAGAGAGTTCTTCAAAGGGTTAACGATTGATAACTGAGGTCAACCGAATGCAAATCGAGAATTCCAACTTATTCAGATATCTAATGAATAGAGGCAGAGTATACGCATAACGGTGAAAGCAGATTAAACGCATAGGTAGATTGAACTTAACATCTTACTAAACACAGATGGTCTCAGCCAAATGTCAGAATTTCTAAGGTTTCAAAGGCACTCCTCGAAATATCCTATGATCACAATGAGGGTACGTCATATGACGTAGGTATTATCACGTTCGCGAACCGTCATAATACCAGCCTCATATGAGTATACCATCATGATGATCATACTTTATCTCAAGTTGTGAACTAAACATCTTATCTTAATCCACCTAGTACTTCTAAAATCTCAAGGTCAACAAAATCGAATGCCATAGTGCAAGAGTATCAAAATTCCAGATTGCTTCTACGGAATTTAAATCACACGAGGATCTTATAACTAAGTTTAAGTGAGTCCATAAATCTGGGAGTGAAACAAAATTGTGAACTTGTATCTGGTTCGTCGAGCCTCCTGCGGTTCTTCTTGGAATGTGTGGGAGTAACGTGAATTTCTGGCACGATCATCCTGTCTGCTCCCGCTCTTAATTCATCTTAGTACCACTAAGGTGAATAGGGAAGTTAGACTGCATGTCTTCATCAGCTCCAAGTTCGCCGTCTTGACTAGATTTCTTCTTCTGCATCGCCAATACTTCTGCCTTGTAAGGGACATCTTCTCTCTTCGGGGTAGGAATGCTAGTAGAAGTTGGCTAACCCAAGGAAGACGGATCAACACAGAAAATCTTATCGTTTAAAAGTGAGAGGGGTAAGACAAAAATCAAATAGTGTCAGAAGATTTATAGGTGTTTATCAATAGCAAGAGGCAAACAATAGAATGTATCGTATCACCATGGAGATTCTCAGGGTTGCCCGAAGAGGCATCAAGATCATTAACGAACGTATCAGATATAAAAATCGGAATCTAGAGATAAGGTTCAATAGTGAGAGGTACGTTCCATGCAAGTTTCAGTGTTTCAAACTTAATTAGGTTTCAAATTTTTTTGTGTAAGGCATAAGCTTTTAGATTTCCAGAATTGATGTCAACAGCTTTAACCAAGAGCAAGGTATGGAGCAGAGTGATGCGGAAGCAAAGATACTTAGATAAATGCCTTATAGTCTACCCATTCTTCACCGGTCAGAACTTAAATTCCTATGGGGGAATCCTAGAGCAATTCTTACAGGTTATCTTATGAGCGCCTACAGTGGAAACTTAGTAGTCCAAACTTCACAGGTCAAGGGTAAATGTATTACAAGTCGCAGCCTGGTCTCTGATACCATAATTGTAACACCCCAACCCGACAAGGGCAAAGGTGTCACATATACGGATTCTTATCAGAACAAACACAGACATTTGACATAAATAATACAATGAAAATCCAAGGTTTATAACTGAAGTCAGAACTACAAGCTTTACATTACAAAACTTCTATGTCTAGTATAAGGTTCTTCTAGTCATCTTCCAAAAGCTAATGAAGTCTTCTAAAGTCAACACTCTTCACCCAAATCCCAGCTTCCAACTAAAACCTGCCGCGGGAAAAGAAACGCGGCTGAGCTACACGAGCTCAATGAACAGATATAACGGTAACAAACAATAATAATGAAATAGGGAAGATGGAAGGAATCGTACATGATGTAATAATAGATGAGAAGAAATATGAAGGTTATACAGAGATATCAGAAAGTATGGATAGTATCATGAGTAATGGTGAAGTAATCAAAAGATCCCATCAAGCCCAAACATACCAAGCCCAGTACAGAGATAAGTCCAGTATCATGTCATAGGGTGTCAGTAATGAAAGGTAAAGGTCATAAGTCTATAAGGTGCATGGAAAACAGTAATCCTCTACGAGCCCAGAAACATGAACATGAAATCATAATCATACCGCCATGCAGAGAGATGTTCCTCTCACTAATCCCAGAAATCAGAAATATGGAGTGATCAGCTCCCAGAGTTGTGAAAGACGTGTATCGCACACACCATCAGTCACCATGCATATCATAACATATCATAACATGAACATAATACAGAAACAAATCTAGGATGCATCCATACGCCCCTGGTGGCCATAACTCCCAACACACCAAATAAAATACAGAAAGGGACGGGACAGGTCATCACTCTCCTGCCCTAGAGTCATGCCATCGGTGCATCGACTGACATGGACATGAAACCCTCATGCCTAGTGAGTGGCTCGTAGTATCAAACTGTGGGTAAAGGTCAAGTATCATGAATCATGTTTTTAGTTTACTTGCATAGGTCAATATCTTATTTCATAAGTTCATAATCATAGGTTCATAATCATGGTTCATAAGCAAGGTTCATAAGCAAGGCTCATAAGCAAAGGTTCATAAGCAAAGGTTCATGAATGAAAGGTTCATAATCACAAAAGGTTCAATATCAGAAAGGTCATATATCAGAAATGTTTAATATCAGAAAGGTTCATAACAGAAAGGTCATGTATCAGAAAGGTTCAGTATCAAAAAGATTCAGTACTACAAAGGTCATGTCAAAGGTTCATAATATCATGAAAGAAACCAGAAAGGTTCACAGAATCAAAGAACATGGCAGTGAATCAGAAATTAGAAATGAGACGAAGGCACCTTACTAAAGAAGGGCAGAATATCTGTACCTTATTGCTGACAAAGGAAAATACTGGACAAGACGATCAAGAGCACAAGAATACTCCCTCTTCACACCTAGAGGAGTAAAGACATGATTACTAAAGATCCTATTTCCATATTAAGTAACTTTCTATTTTTAGCAGGTTTCCATTTTTAGAAAGTTTCCTTATTTAGTAAGTTTCCAAAATTAGCAGGTTTCTATAATGAGTAAGATTTAAGTATTATGATTTAGTTAAGTCATTAATTTAGTCTCATTATGGAATTAGGGTTGGTTTTAGCAGGTTATAAAAGTTTAGGGTTAAATATGACAAGTTTACAAAGTTTAGGGTTTTAATTGTAATTATATCAAATTAAGGGTCTAGAATGAAAATATCATGATTTACTTATTTAAATACCCCATTTATTCAGAATTACATCTTTAGCCCCTTAAGTTCCATATTTTACATTTTAAACCCTTTATTTATAAAAGTTACAAAATAAACCCTAAAGTTACATAGTTTACAATTTAATCCATATAATATCTTTAATTACACCATTAACCCTTAAATTTAATTATTTACAGAATCTACCTTCTAATTTGAGGTATGGTACGATTTAGCCCTTTAGTTTCCCATAATTACACATTTAGTCCCTATAGTTATAAAACATATATATTAATTCATAAATTCCAAATAATTACATATTAGCCCCCATAATTATTCAAACTTACACCGAACCATCTTAACATTATAATTTACTCAAAATGACCTCAAGTTTCCAGTATTTACATTTTTAGTCCCTTGATTTAATTAATTTGCAAACCGAATTAATAATTATCTATAATTACCCATTTAACCTTTTAAATGCAAAATTTACATAAGGACCCCTCATTTAACATTTTATATGAATTCCACCATATTCAAATAACTTACAAAAATTATCCCTTGAGTTTTTAGAATTACAAAACACGCCCTTAGATTTATTTCTTCAAATCGATTACCCTTTTAAATAACAAAATCAAAACCCTAACTTCACCAATCATTACATCATCATTACCACATCATTTAGACACATAAATTTTCCAGATTTAATCATGAAATCCTTAGGTCGAAATGTTTTTAGGGTTTTTCCATAATTTTCCTTTTATTCCTATTATAGCCGATTCACAACAATTTCCACAATAATAGATTTAGGCCTCCACAATTAAAATGAACATTTTTCTGGTGTTATATGATGATCACAGATGCCATGAAAAATAATAACATGATCCAAAAAAATCGCATGCATGCCTTTTGATTTTATATTCGATTTTAGGGTTTATAACATAATATTTTCCATACGATTTATCTATGATGCATGGGCTGTTTTTATCATTTTTCCCATGTTATATTCGATCATTAGAAGCTGAGAAAAATACCAGGATAGTTTTAGAATGATCGGATCACGCTGAAGGAATTTACCCTTCTCGGTTTGGATAAAAATGACACCAAAATCTCCACGAGCCAAGAACGCGATCAATAACCTTGGAATGATTTTTCACAGGGTATACATGATGTGAGGAACTCAGGAAAATTATCAAAAGAATTTTACAATGATCGAATGAATTAAAATGACATTTACCTCACTTTTGAATTCGACACAAGGAAAATTCGAACACGCTTGAATTAGGCTACCACAATTCGATTTGCTATTTTTCTAGGCTTCTTAGGACTATGATGAACTCAGGAAAATTAGTGTTTGGTTTCCAAAATTTCGTATGGATGAGAAGAGGATTATTTTGTGTGTTGTTGTTTTAATCGGCAATTTAGGGTTTAGAAAGGAAAATGTGAATTGACTAAATAAAAGGCTAATGCCGACATTAGGGGGGAAAAATGGGCCATGATTTCAGGAATTTAAGTTAAGAATTAATGGCTTTGATTAATTATTTTTAATGCCTTTTTATTACCCTTAATTACCATAATTAAATCATAAAGTTTGAATTTAAACTATATTAGGCGCCCAAGGGCATTTTGGTAATTTTGTGGCTTGTATAAAAGTTCAATGAAGTTGTCAAAATTATTTGGGATCATAACTTGTTCATTGCTAGAAGTTTGGAATTTATTTTGTGCTTTACATATCTTTTATTTAGATTTTAAATTCCCAGGGGCAATTTGGTCCTTTTACATGTTATAGAATTTCAGGTATTACAAACACATTATCATAATGCTTCTAACTTTCATTATGTTATAAGCATACTCCCGAAATGATCTTGTGAAGCAAGCTCAGAGATCTTGTGTCATCATCCACCACAAGCATACATATATGAAGATCTATCACAACAAGCTCAAGGAACTTGTGATCTTCATCAATTGAAGGCTTCCTATCAATGGAAGTTCTTTTAGATTAGTCATTCGTATCCATTAGACATTTGTGTCATGGATCATCATTGTAAACATGACTGTATCATCACAATATGTGGGAAACTAGAAGGGGGGTTGAATAGTTTATCGGTTTAAAATTCTTTTAAAAATCTTGTTTTAAAAGTTGGCTATTGGAAACTTTGATTCGAACTCTATGTGTAACCAATCAACACCAATATGAACTACACACTAAACTAACTAATATAAACTAATGAAAGTAAAGAGTAGAGTTGGAAAGATCAAACCGAGACAAAGGATTTATAGTGGTTCGGCTACGAAGCTCTTCTTCGCCCTACTCCACTCCCCGAGTACCACACTCGAGAGTTTCAAGCACTATGTCAACAACCTCCCTTCAGGCGGAGAAAACCGTACACGTCGCTTATCCTATTACCGACACTAAGCTAAATAAATGTCGAGTGCTAATCTTAGCTAGCACCAATCTACCAAGGTCCACGTGACCAAACACTCAAGCCTAATGGCTTCAAGAGATCACCAAGATCTCGACACGATCACAAAGATCAACTCTCACTTCACTCTACTTAATCTAACTACTCTAGATCCTTTGATCACTCACACACAAGCCCGATGGCTTTAAGAGATCTTCACTATCTCTTAAGATCACAATGATCTTCACTCACACTCTCACAAAAGAAAGATAATCTTGATGTATGCTAAGATACAACAAGGATGTAACAAGTGTTACAAAACCTAACAACTACAACTCTTGTATCTTCTTGAATACCTTGAGTTCTTCTCTTGCTAATGAAGAGGAATGATAACACCTTGTATCAACTTGGACACTTGTGTTCTTCTCTTGTTAATGAAGAGGAATGATAACACCTTTTATCAACTTGGATACTTGTGTTCTTCTCTTGCAAGTGAAGAGGAATGAAGAGGATCACTTGAAGGATGATTGGATCACTCTTGAACAAAAGAAAAACTAACCTAAATGATCTAAGAAAGAAAGTGTGAAGAGAGTATTCAACTCAGAAATTTTTGTGTGTGAAAGGATGCCTAAAAACTGTGAAAGGGGTGGGTATTTATAGGCAAAGAAAATCTGACCGTTACAGAAAATTTTGTACGAACGGCTCCGTTAAATACCTCACGGCTCCATTAACTTTAACGGAACCGTGGAGCCGTCGTAGACTAGGACGCTCCAAATTTTGTCTTTTCTGGTGAAAACTTATTTGGGGAAGGTTGGAGCTGATTTTGGGGGGAAAAATAGCTGTTATGATTTTCAAACTAATTTTTCCATTAAAACATTTCTTAATATTTCAAAAATAATTTGTCATGTGTATTTTTGAAAAAATGTTTTGTCCCATTTAAAATTTGAATTTTCAAAACATAAATTCACTTCTTTGATCACTAGTTCAAGTTGTAACTTTGTTCAAGAGTGATTTGCGTAGAAACGGGATCTTCCGATTAAAGACTTGTTTACGTTGATTTTAACGTATCGTGATTTCACATTTTGTCATCCTCAAAACGTGAAGTAATCGAAAGATATAAATAACGTTTTTAGAACATTATTTGCATCAACAATCTCCCCCTTTTTGATGATGACAAAATATAAACTCATGTTAGGTTAAAATTAGTGTTAACAAGTTTTTAATGAGTTTACTCCCATTTCTCCCCCTTTTTGTCTAATAAAAAAGGTGACAAAGGCTCCCCCTTGATGTGTACTCCCCCTCATTTGGAGAACACAAAGGAATCGAGCAATGGTTCTTGCTACAAAACAAAGTTAGGAGATACATATATAATATGTAACAAGTAGCACATTATGACAAATATCCAATCACACAAGAAGAAGAATAGCTAATAGCTAAAAATGATAGGAAACAACCCTCATAAGAGCCCATTCATTCATTAAAAGAAAATAAATGTCATACATGGATATGACTTCATGGAAACATAAAAGAGACAATGATAAGCATAAATCCCTAATGACTAGAGGCATGTTTCATTTCCAAGAGGGCTCCTAAAGACCTATTGTGGGTTAGGAGGTGGTGGAGATTGGGGCCCCATTTGGGGTGGTGGTGGTGTCAAGAGATGTTCTATAAAGTAGAACATGAAATGAATCTCGTCTCTTAAGAAGTAGATGAGGTTACGGTTGTGGAGACAACATAGGCAATTAGCACTATGTAAATCAAAGGGATGTGGTTGATTGGGTTGTGCCATGATAGGAGATGGTGATTGTGGTAGGTTTGTTGGAGGTGAAATTGGCATGGCATTGTCCAATGGAGTTAAGGGGGATGGTGTGTACTCCATTGATGATGTAGTGTAGAAGGATGATGAAGATGTTGTGTAGGTAGAGGATGTTTTAGAGGGTGCATAAGGTGGCGATGGTGAGTATGGAGTGGCTTGGGAAGCTGGTGTCATTGCTTCATCATCTTTTGTAAGATCTACAAAGAGTGGTTTGGAAGGTGGTTTTACGGTGATTCTAGGTTTCTTGGAAATGTAAGAGGTGGATCCTTGGTTGGAAGCCATGGATGTTTGTGATGAGAGGTTGAAGGTGAAGTGCAAGATATTCTTGCAAGGTGAGGTGCAAGATATTCTTGCAAGGTGAGGCTTTATATAGGGAGGATGGGTGAAATTTGAATTAAAGGTGATAGTGATGTCCTATGGTGTAGGAAGGAAATCCTAGGGTGTGTTAGGTTTGCAAAAATTTGCAGGTTTGAGGTTAGGGGTGTAGGGTTTTTGGTAGGAACAGCAAAAATCCATCAAACAGGGGTACGGTTCCTTTAAATGACCCACGGTACCGTTAAATTTAACGGTACCGTCCATATTTAATGGTACCGTGACACTGTTTGCAAGAAGATTTCTGTGCGGGCTAGTTCTGGGCAGCTAGGGGGATGTTTTCTAGGGGAACTAATTCCTGGAAATGATAGTGCCTCAACTCACTAGGTACTTATTTACCTAAAATATCCCATTTAAGCTACAACTAGCATATAAAGACTATCATGTAGTTTCCTAGGTTGATCATAAGCATGCAATTATAAGGGACAAAATTAGCTATCATCCAAACATCACATAGATTGATTAAACAAGGAGATAGTTAAGCATGCAATAAATCAATTAGCATTCATTCATAGATAAATCCTAATAAGAAACATAGATTTCTTCAACACTTATGACTTGAGCATTCCCCCATTCTTGGCATACTCTTGCCTTGAGCATGAGTCTCGTTTTCATGATTTGGATCATCAAAGGGTGCATAATGGGTGGAGGATTCGGAAATGAGAATTGATGAGACGTGTGACTCGTTTATGGGTTGCATGATGGGTTTGACGAGGGAGTATTGAGGACCGTTAAGGTAAGGGTGTAGGTTCATGAAATGGTGATAGAGACGGGTTAGGAACATCCCATAGGGTATCAATTTAATCTTGTTACCCTTGAGATGGACAATTCGCTTAGCGAAGAAGTAAGCGAGGTTGTATGGTTGTTGGGTTAGGAGACAGTAAATCATATGAGCACAACACGCCGGGAGTTGCTCACGATTTCCTGTGAGACTTAGAACATTTTCTCGCAGGATGACTGCCCAAGAAAGTAGTTCATGACGCACCTCTTCCAAATGAATTTTCGTTGGATTAGGATAAGAGGAGTACTTATGAGTACGGATGATTTTGGTTAGTTCGGTAGGAGAGGGTATGTAGGAACAATATGGACTATTCTCTTCACGATAGTTGAAGAGTGACTCAAGACACCAATCTTCAGTATAGGCACATTGCCCATGATTTGGTATTCGAAGGATCTGAGCAAATTGCTCAAGAGTTAGGACGAATTTGAAGTTTTGGACCCAAAACCAAAGTGACAAGGATTGATCCTCGTTACGTACGAGTTCAACTTGTCGAAAGAACTCCAACACAAAACGAGGACAAATGTGCTCGTTAATTTGGAGTAGACAATCGAATCCTATAGCTCTAAAGGAAGTGTTGATGTCCCAATGGTGAATTAGGGACGGATCAACGACACGGCCTTCATGAAACAGACGGGTTTCAAGATTGACATAGGCACGAATGTGGTTACCGGGTGTAGTGGGTTCACGTGAGATTTTGGGTGTGTAGGTATCGGTTAGGAGATGATCAAAATCATATTCATGAGACATTTTTGTTTCCTATAAAAGATATTTTTAAAGGAAAATTAGATTAAAGAACAGTTGCATTATGTACATGTCTAGTGTGTGCCTATATGCAAACTATGTGAAGGTGCGGTAATCTCGACTCAAAAGAAAATAATGAGATTACCCTAACTCTCCTAATTTTACTTTTGCACAAACAAATATGTCGAAAAGTACCTATTAATTATGTAATTCGATCAATATTCATGAGATCATGTATGCATGAGAAAGTGTTTTTAGTTTGCATCAACAATGCACAAAAAGTGTTTCATGGTCCTAAATTCGTGAAATTTTGAAAATATTAGAATTGGGGTGTTTGGTGACTTTAATGTTTTGACACCAAGGGTTTTGAAAATATTAGTGTTGATGACTTCAATTTGAAAGTATTTTAAGAAAAATTGAAAAATCCCCAATTCATTTTTCATCAATGAACAAACCCTAGACTTAAAATTGAGAAAATTAAAGTAAGGTAACTTACAATTAATGTTGAAAACTTAGAGGTGATCAGTAAGCTTGAAAATCAATGTATTGAATATGATCTTGAAGAGGTTTCGTGAAGTTTTGGGTTGTGAGGTTAGGTTACAACAGCAGTTGCAGAGGTTGAGGATGGTTGAAATAAGTGATGTGGGAAAAGGGGAACTGAAATAAGTGATGTTCCAGATGCACGGTTCCACGGCACCATTAAATTTAACGGTGTCGTGCCACATTTAGTGGAGCCGTGATCTGCTGGGACTGTTTTCTGTCCCGTTTTGATTTTTGACAAATATGTCTCGCTGTTTTAGTGAGACATATTGACACGAGGAGAGAATTTGTACCTAACAAATTCTTTTGACTAGGGAGACCTAAACTAAACTACACGAGACTCACGAGATGACTTCAAGAGTCATGAGACTTATGAAATATGTTCCATCATTCCTAGACCTAGACGGAGATAGTTAAAGGATTCTCGTTTGAGAGGTTTGGTTAGGATGTCTGCGATATTGTCCTGGGAAGGAACTTTCTCAATGGAAATGTTTCCTTTCTGAACATTATCACGAAGGAAGTGGTGGCAAATTTTGATGTGTTTGGTACGGGAGTGTTGAACGGGGTTTTTGCTCAAGTCAATAACACCTTTATTATCACACATAATGGGGACGTCATATAAATGAATGTCATAGTCTATAAGGGCTTGTTTCATCCATAGTGCTTGTTGACATGCCTTTACGGCGCTTACGTACTCGGCTTCGGTTGTGGAGATAGCAAGAGCCGTTTGTTTCTTGGAGAACCAAGAAGTTAAGCAACAACCCATGAAGGTACAAACCTCACTCGTACTCTTTCGATCCACATAATCTCCCGCATGATCAGAGTCGGCATAGACAATAGTTTCTACACCGGTCCCCTTGGGATAAAATAGTCCCAAGTGTATAGTGCCTTTAATGTATCGGAAGATACGCTTAACCGCTTCAAGGTGAGAGGTTTTGGGATCCTCTTGGAAGCGAGCACAAAGGCAGACACTAAACATGATGCCGGGCCTACTTGCCATGAGGTATAGTAAACTTCCTATCATACCTCTATACTTAGTGCTATCCACGGACTCACCTTCTTCATCTTTCGTGAGTTTTATTTCCGTGGACATGGGAATTTTCATGGGCTTAGACTCTTCTACACTGAACTTCTTAAGCATCTCTTTACTATACTTAGGTTGATTAAAGAAGATGCCATCTTCCATTTGTTTAATTTGTAAACCAAGGAAGAAATTTAATTCACCCATCATGCTCATCTCAAACTCGTCGTACATGATTTTTGAGAAATCATCGCACATCTCTTGACAAGTTGATCCAAATATAATGTCGTTAACATATATTTGAACAATGATGAGATGTGAATTTCTTTTCTTTGTGAAGAGTGTGTTATCAACCTTTCCTATGGTATATTCATGTTCAATCAAGAAGGCTTTTAGTCTATCATACCAAGCTTTAGGAGCTTGTTTAAGACCATAGAGTGCTTTCTTGAGTTTATAAACATGATTCGGACATTCGAAATCAACGAATCCCGGAGGTTGCGCAACATACACCTCCTCGTTGATATAACCATTAAGGAACGCACTCTTCACGTCCATTTGGTATAGCTTAAAGTCTAAGGCACATGCATAGGCAAGGAGTATTCTAATTGATTCTAATCTAGCTACGGGTGCATAGGTTTCATCATAATCTATTCCCTCCTGTTGGTTGTAGCCTTGTGCTACCAACCTTGCCTTATTCCTAACTACGACGCCATTTTCGTCGAGTTTGTTTCTAAACACCCATTTAGTTCCTATGATTGTTTGATTTCTAGGAAGAGGTACTAAATCCCAAACTTGGTTTGCGGTGAATTGATTTAGTTCCTCCTGCATGGCAACTATCCAACTTTCAACCTTAATTGCTTCACCTACATTCTTAGGTTCTACGGTTGATATGAAACAAAAGAAGTTACTTTTGTTTTGTGCTTGTGACCTAAGGGTTCTTTGGTTTAGGTTACCTATGACATTTTCAATAGGATGGTTTTTGGATTCTTTAATGTTGACAATTTTGTCAACTTCAACTATTTCATCCTCAATGTCATCTTCTAGGGTTTTCTTGCCATTAGCCTTAATGGCTTCATCCTCATCTAAGTCATCATCAACCAATGGTGATGTCTTAGATTGTGGAGGACTTTCATCGAATGTCACGTTGAGTGATTCCTTGACTTTCGAGGTTTCTCTATTTAGGACAACGTAGGCTTTACTATTTTGGGAATAACCTAGGAATACACCTTCGTAAGACTTTGGGTCAAACTTGGTGAGGTGATCTTTAGTGTTTAGTATGAAGCATTTGCTTCCAAACACTCTAAAGTAATCAAGAGAAGGTTTTCTTCCATTCATGATTTCATATGGGGTTTTTCCTAGGATAGGTCTAATTAGAATCCTATTTAGAATGTAAGTTGAGGTGTCCACCGCATTACACCAAAACTTTTTCGGAATTGATTGTTCATTCAACATCGTTCTACTCATTTCTTGTAGAGTACGATTTTTCCGCTCAACTACCCCATTTGATTGAGGAGTGCGTGGAGCCGAGAAATTGTGAGTAATACCATTAGCATCACAATATACTCCAAATTGCACTTCATTATCAAATTCCCGACCATGATCCGTCCTAATAGAAACTATTGTACATCCTAGTTGATTTTGGACTTTCTTACTAAAGATTTCAAATTCCTCAAAGGCTTGTGTCTTATTCTTAAGAAATCTAGTCCAAGTATACCTAGAGTAGTCATCAACTATTACTAAGGTGTAGAGATTTCCTCCGTAGCTCCGTACGGCGGATGGACCGAATAAGTCCATGTGAAGTAGTTCTAGGCATCTAGAGGTCGAGACCATATTCTTAGCTTTGTGACTAGAATGAGCTTGTTTTCCAACTTTACAAGCGTCACAAAAGTGTGTGTCGAACTTAATCTTAGGTAGGTTTCTAACTAGTTCCTTAGATGCCAATGATTGTATAAGACGCATATTGGCATGACCTAGTCTCCTATGCCACAGGGTGGTATGATCATCTATAGTTGCTAGACAAATCTTATCTTCAGGCTTATTTCCTATCTTCATGACAAATAAGCCGTTTTTCCTAACTCCTTTGCCTATGGTTTTCCCATTCTTAATAATCTCACTACCCTCTTCAGAGAATATGACTCTATACTTATTATCTACCATTTGACTAATGCTAAGTAAGTTAAAACCTAAGTTATCTACGTGCTCAACATTTCTAATAATAAGAGAGTCTTGAGTAATCGTACCTTTGCCTATAATGTTGCCCTCAAGTTTGCTACCGAAAGTGACATTACCTCCGTTGTATGCCTTGTATGATGTGAATAAACTTCGGTTGCCCGTCATGTGGTTAGTGCATCCACTATCCTTGACCCATTCGTCAGGCTCCAAGTCAATTCCTAAGCATATCTATTGCATAAGACAAACATTCAAACATTTGGTCCCCAATATCTCATGGGTCCAAAGTGGTTAGCATTAAACATCCCATGCATTTCTTGCATGTGGTTAGGATGTTGAAATGGAAGACAAATTTCCCATGGCAAGTAACTTTTTAGTTGACAGTCATTCCAAGTTACGGGATAGTTACTTGGAAAACTTTGTCTTCTAGAGTTACGTCTCGGTAGAGGAGTTCTTGAACGAGGTTTGGGAGTGTTTGTTTTTCTAGGTGGAGGAGTCTTAGGCCTTGTGTTAGGTTTTACAAATCCAGGTTTGGGTTTTGACATGGGTTTGTAAAATCTCTTAACTTCCTCTATACTAGCAATTGAGACCTTTGTGCCATTAACAACTATGTGAGTTGGTTTAGGACTTGATTTGTTTTTGAGATTCGACTCAGTTCTGTCCCCAGCACCAGACGGTACCATCGTTCCATTAATTTTAATGGTACCGTTGGTACCTTTAGTGGTGCCGTCTTGGGATTTGACAGAATCAGTAGGTTTGACAGATTTTACACGATTTGTTTTATCTGTCGAAACATTTTCTGTATTCTTTTTGAACCTAGTTATCCTAATTGCATTTTCCTTAAGTTTTTCATTTTCTAATCGAAGACTTATGCATGACTCACATCCCACGTCTATTTCTTTGTTTCTTTCAAGTCCTTTGACTTGATCCTTTAGTTCTAAAATTTTCACTTCGAGTTCATGCAATTTTGACTTTAGTGATTTGTTTCTACTTAACATTTTTGAAACAATTTTGCATAGATTATTATGTTCGTCATGTAGTATGTTATCATCTATTGACGAGTTGTCATCTATGAAATTAGGGTAGTCGTAACGTACCTCATTAGAAGCCTGAGCCATTAGACATGTTTCGTCCTTGGGCTTCTTTTCTTCATCATCACCGCTATCACTCCAGGAGCCTCCTATGAGAGCTCGTTGGTTATTGACTTTCGGTGGCTTGGGACACTCTCCTATGAGGTGATTAGGATCTCCGCATCTAAAGCATTTCCTATCACTTGTCCCTTTCTTTTCAGCATGGTTCTTTTGTGATGTCTTCTTCTCATCACGAGGTTGCCTAACGAACCTACCTCTTCTCCTAAAGAACTTTTTAAAGTCCCTAACCGCTAATGCATACTCCTCATCTTCACTATCGGAACTCGAACATTCCTCATCACTAGACTCCTTCTTGGCTTTCAATGCTAGAGATCTAACTCTCTCGCTTTTGCCTTTGACTATATCGGAGTCTTTCTTAATTATCATCTCGTGAACTTTCAAGTTTCCTATAAGTTCATAAGTTCATCGAGTGACAACATCGCCAAGTCCTTTGACTCTTCAATGGCGGTAACCTTTGCTCTCCATTTAGGATGTAGAGCCCTAAGGAACTTCCTAACATAATTCTTGCTAGAGTAACCTTCATCAAGAGCTTTAAGACTAGTAATAATAGTATTGAATCTAGCAAAAGCATTATCTATAGATTCATCTTCCGTAATGGAAAATTGTTCATATTGTTGAACAAGAAGATCTACCTTGTTCTCTTTGACTTAGTTATTACCTTGGTGAGTGACTAACAAAGTTTTCCAAATATCTTTTGCCGTATTACACATGAAAATTCTTTCAAATTCCTTTTTAGGCAAAGCATTATAAATCATCATTTTAGCCTCATTATTTTTGGCTAATTTCCTTTTAAGTTCATCACTTTGTTTATCATAAGAAACTATTTCATCCTTTTTAGTTTCCGGATTCATTTGAATAGGTTGAAAGTCACCCTCGGTAATAACATGCCAAAGATCAATGTCTTTTGATTTCACATACGTTTCGAATCTTGTTTTCCAATAAATAAAATAATCGGTTTCGAAAAGTGGTGGTCTTTGCATAGATTGCCCTTCTAGATATTTGTCAGAAACCATTGATCGATTCAAGTTTTAAAATACAATATATTTTAAAATCTTGACTGACGTGGCTTCTGATACCAATTGTGGGAAACTAGAAGGGGGTTGAATAGTTTACCGGTTTAAAATTCTTTTAAAAATCTTGTTTTAAAAGTTGGCTATTGGAAACTTTGATTCGAACTCTATGTGTAACCAATCAACACTGTTAGTGCAAATATTACGATATTTAAACTAAACGATTTCTTCGGTTTTAATAATGACAAACATGTAACTTGTAATATATAACGTAAAATGTGCAAGTTACTTGTAAACACAAATCATCAATGCATACTTACATCAACACCTCCCGACATCTCAAGTATGCTTCAACGAAGTCGTAGATTTCCATCCCGACATAAATCACTTAAGGTATGGACAAACAAATCTACTACTTGACAAATGATCAAAGGATTTTATTTTTCTAAACTTCACATTTTTAATGTGACAAAACATTTTTTTCAAAAATATATTTCACAAATTATTTTTGAATTAAAAAGAAATGTTTTATTTTGAAAAATATGTTTAAAAATCCCAACAGTCAAATTTCCCCCCAAAACAGCTCCTAACATCCCCAAATAAACCTTCCCCACTAAAGACAAACGAAGGAGCGTCCACGGTACCTCTAAATAGGGACGGCTCCACTAAATTTAGTGGAGCCGTCGGGCATTTAGTGGAGCCGTGGGTCTGTAACGGCTAGATTTTCCCTCGCCTATAAATAGTGGACCATTTCACACTTCCAACTTGATTTTTCCAGTCCTTTTTCTCTGGTCTAATCCCTCCTCACTTAGATGATTTTCTTTGATCATTTGGAGAGTCTTAGTTTGTTTAAGAGTGATCCAATCATCCATTCAAGTGATCCTCTTCATTCCTCTTGATTAGCAAGAGAAGAACACAAAGTATCCAAGTAGATACAAAGTGTTGTCATCCCTCTTGATTAGCAAGAGAAGAACACAAAGTATCCATGATGATACAAAGTGTTATCATTCCTCTTCATTTGCAAGAGAAGAACTCAAGGTATCCAAGAAGATACAAGAGTTGTAGTTGTTAGGTCTTGTAACATTTGTTACACTCTTGTTTGTATCATAGCATACATCAAGATTATTTTTCTTTTGTGAGAGAGTGAGTCAAGATCATTGTAATCTTAAGAGATTGTGAAGATCTCTTGAAGCCATTGGGCTTGTGTGATTGATCATGTGGATCAAGGGTAGATCGGGTAGATCGAGTCAAGTGGGAGTAGATCATTGTGATCGTGTTGAGATCTTGGAGATCTCTTGAAGCCATTGGGCTTGTGTGATTGATCATGTGGATCAAGGGTAGATCGGGTAGATCGTGGTAGATTGGTGCTAGCTAAGATTAGCACTTGACATCTAGCTTAGTGTCGAAAATAGGATAAGCAACGTGTAAGGTATAGATCGGGTAGATCGTGGTAGATTGGTGCTAGCTAAGATTAGCACTCGACATCTAGCTTAGTGTCGGAAAACAAGTTAAGCGACGTGTACGGTTTTCTCCGCCTGAAGGGAGTTTGTTGATTAGTGAAGTAACTCTCGAGTTGGGTACTCGGGGATTGGAGTAGGGCGAAGAGGAGCTTCGTGACCGAACCACTATAAATCACTGTGTCCGGTTTGCGCCTTCTTACTTATCTCTTTACTTTCACTATATTTTTTATTGCTTTATGTTTATATTTGCATTGCGTTTATGCTTGAGTGGCTAGTTGCTTATGTTAGGTCAATTATGTATGTGTCATGGTTGATTGTGCTTGTGTTGTAGTTTAATTTATTCATCCCTAGATGATATATGCTCATTGTTGACACTTTTCATATTACGTCACATTTGATCGGATGTTTGATACAAAAAGATTTAAGTTTTAAATGGAAACGTATTCACCCCCCCCCCCTCTACGGTTTCCACAATTGGTACCAGAGCCACGTCGCTCAAAATTTTAAAACAAATGGTTTTCAAAATTGAGTACGATCCGTGTATCAAATTACCCATGAAGGTGATAAAAATATGAAAAGTATTTAGTTGCTTAATACTTACAAGTTTTGTTGTTAAGTATACATTGTCATACTAGCTTGAAGGTTTTCTTAAATTAATAAAAGTTGGTTTTGTTCAAAACTGAAATAACAGGTACGGCACCGTTAAATATAACGTACGGTTTCACTAAATATTGACGGTACCACTAAATTTAACGGTACCGTCGTACGTTTTTCAGAATTCGGTAATTTTCAAAAATTCGTATAAAATCAACCGTAAGTCCGTAGGAGTCGTGCCACCTATCATTTTAAACGTAATTGAGTCTACTTTTACTTAAAAATTATTTTAGAAAGTGATTGTAAAGTAAAATTTACGAGAGTCTCTATTTCGTAACAGAGAGTCTTTTCCGGTCATGCCGATTGCACAAATTTTTGTCAAAACACAAAGTGAACATCACACGTTGATGCATTCATGATTTCAAGGTGTTGATCAAATTTTTAAATGGGGTGGATAATAATTCATTTTCAAATAAAGTCAAGCTAAGTGTACATTGTTATACTTAATACACAAAATGACGATAAGTATCTTTGTGTGTTATGCTAAATGACTATTTGCTTTTCTTTGTGTCTTAGTATTGTTAGTTAATACTTTTATATGCTTATCGCTATCTTTAGTTGAGCTAACTTTATCCATAAGCATAAGTGCCTTTCATGCCATGTTGCTATTTGTTTATTATAGCTTTCCGATTTATGCATTTATAAGGCTCATGCTAAATTACTTGCACTATATTAAGTAATTAGTTTGCATTGCATATAGGCATAGACCATTTTTTTTGCATTTGTTGCAAGCTTTTAAAATGGTTTAGTAACCTTCTTAGGAATAGAAACTAAGTTGGTAGATCATGTGTGTCGAAAGATATTGTCTTACACAATTATTTTTCCAAAGGTTTAAGTGTAAAAAGTATATCACCCCAAAATACTTAACACTTTCATAAAATCCGTAACATGATCTTTAAAACATTACATCATTTTGTCTTGTTGACCATGGGTTGTCTAAACAAGATAAAAGGTCATTTTAATACATCAGTACTTAAGTAAAGGAAAATGTATTAAACTTGCATTGATTTAACACACATACAAAATGTTTTAAACATTTAGTATTTTACGTATGTGGTATAAAAATGGTTAAGATAATTATTTTTATACTAATGAGGTGTCGAAAAACTAAGAATATTATACTTAATAATATAAATAGTTTTTTCTCAAATAAAAATAAATGACAATATCAAAGTAGTAACTTAATATGTCATTAACCTCACACATACAACTAGTGTAAGAATAAATGGAACACACTCCTTAATTTTTTTTTCTTTTTAAAAAGGAGTGATTGTGAGGGTCAAGAAAGATTTCGAGTACATATCAATTCATTATTCAAATTATGATTGATATCATTATCGAATCTAATTGACAAGTTTTTGAGTGTGGACATGAAATTGGAGTCATTATTTTTCTAGCTTCAAGATAACATCAAAATATGATGAAAAGTATTATCTTGAATCTACATACTCAATCACATTCGATTGTTGTGAAAATAATGACGTTCTATCAAGACGAAAATAATATGCATCGGATCATAACTCACACTTGTGTTGAAGATGCCATATTGAGTCTTCATGTCCAATGGTTGTGTTCCAAACTTTAAACTAATATGTTTAAAAGATGCATAAAATACACAACTAAATAGGATTGACAACTTGGATGTTTCATCCGAAATATACAAGTAATTTACATTGCATTGCAATTAGTAAATGTGTCAATTCCGAAAAACCAAACACGAGCAAACAAACAACATATGTAAACTTTGCTCATGAACGACTCAACACTCAAAGTCACATGTCTAGTAAAAGTGTCACACATAATATGTTATTAACTATTATGTAAGTCATCAATCTTTGAGAATTTCACATGTATTTCTCTTATCAAAAGATTGATAAAGGATAACTTATATCCTATGCGTCTTATTTTCTTTGTAACATGAATGGTTATGTTACAGGAGAATACATTGCATCCTGTTAACAAATGTAGGATATTAGAGTTGAATAATAACCTAATACGACATGTGTCATTGCATAAACAAGTAAAATTGGTCATACACAAAAATACTTGTTTCACAAAGCATTCGTAAGAGTGATAAGTTTCCTCTTAGAAAAGCATACTTGTTGAAATAAACAGTATGTCTCATTTCAAATAAAATACTCACTAGATCTACTGAGGTAAGTAACCTTTACTAGATTCTCCCTCAAGATATGCAAAGGAGCATTCTTGAAACACACACGATGTAGTAGATTCTACATTGTATCACATTAGAGTGTCTCTTGGTTCTAGAAAACCAAATCATGTTAAAATAACATGTAACAACTCAACAAACAAAGATGTTGTCCAAGAGATCATAAAATACACCATCTCCATCAAATAACCTCTAAATCTCAAACACGAAATTAAAACATTTTGCTTGCCTTTGTTAGGAGTTGTGTAAGACATGTCATTCTCTTAATCGACCTTCAAAGTATGGTTAATTGAGTCATATTAGGCCATGTATAAGCAAAACAAGATAACACCATCTTTGCTATACTTCGATAGGCAAATATAGGAATTTGAATTCTTCTAACATGAGAATGACTACTGGAGAACCTATTGCACTAGAAATTCAATTTGACCTAACGGTTGGATTGCTTCCAGGAGAGAAGTTGGGTTCGTGTATAACCCGTAAAAATGGTCGTGTTTAGCCTTAATTGAGCACCACTAGTGATAGTCTCATACTCATTCTCTAACTTGAAAAATTTTCATTCCTACATTTGACTAGAGATAGTTTACATCGGTGAACTTTATCTCCCATTAGGATGTCATCTTAAACAAGTAGTAATTAGGATCTGCCTTAGCAAACATAGAGTGCTTGCATCCCACATACGTGTTTCAAAATGATAACATGTTCTCATAAGACATGATTAAATGTCTTCATGATCTTAAATGCTAAATGATTATCATGTTTTGCATGATGGTTTCATTTATTCCTTATGTGCATTTTACATGATTTGCTTGTAAAGTTTGCACCCACACTATGCTCTTTTGACACATTAGGAATTAGGTATGCCCATCACTATGAACCCTTAGAAGTCATAGAGTCATACACTAGTGTCAAAACCTATAAGTTAGAGTAGTCGCGAAGTTGTCCTAATTCCCCAGTCATCACTTCGCCTTCTTCCAAGTAATACACCCGTTTGTCATGGGGAGGTTAGATACAAACCTAGTAGAACTCGGAGTAGGATTGACAACTTAAATATTTCGTCCGAAATATTCAAGTAAGTTTAACTTGCGATCGCAATTGTTAAATGTCATATCCGAAACATCATACTCAAGCCTTTTAACAACGTATGTTAAAACGCTCATCCCAAAGCTAAAAGCTAACATCAACCCTCGGGTGACAAAGGAATCACGAGTTGCTATATAAGTGATTAGTAGTTCCTTTCATCCTCGTGTGAATATACACGTCTTAAGATCCCAAACCCTGCTGCGAACCAGCACCATAGGCCTAGCTTTACATCTTTCAAAACCCCGCGAAACACTCACGTGCGAAGCACATCGAAATCCGTAAATCAACCAAACCTCTCAACCGAGAATCCCTTAACCATCTCCGTCTAGGTCTAGGAATGATGGAACATTTTCCATAAATCTTATGACTATTTAAATATTTCACTGAAAATATTAAAGTCATCCCTTGTACCCCTCTTATGACTACTTGAATATTTCACTGGAAATATTGCAGTCATCTCGTGCGTCTCGTCTCATGACTCTTTGAATATTTCACTGGAAATATTGAGATCATCTCTTCTATTTCGTGTCATGTCTTTTAGATATTTCACTGGAAATATCAAGTCATTTTTTTTCACATCGCTCTAATGACTACCTATGTATTTCCTCGGAAATATAAAAGTCATCTCTTCTCGTCCAGTACCGTTCAAAGAATTTATTAGGTATAAATTCTTTCCTCGTGTCGAAGAGTCTCACTAAATCAGCGAGATTTATTCGTGAAATCATCTTAAATTCCAATGACAACTTAAATATTTCATCCGAAATATTTAAAGTATATTTAATTTGCGAAATGCAATTAAATGTCATTTCTCGCTCTCGATCAACGTTCACCTAATCCTGTTGGATTCATTCATAAAAGAATTTATTCGGTATAAATTCTTTTAATCTAAGGTCCAGAAAAATCACAACATATGTGAAATTTCTTTGTCAGAAATCTAATTCTGGGTCAAAACTGACCTCAGCAGGTCACGGTACCCTTAAATAGGGGACTTTACCGCTAAATTTAACGGTACCGTCGGACCGTTGTCTGCTGAGACAGTTTATTCTCACTGTTTCAAAAACACTATCGAAACCCACTCGATGTAGTCTTGAACCAGAACCGTATCCTTTCAGAACAGATTGTATCTATCTTCTGATCCCTAAGCCTTCTTCCCTTTTACTTCCGCATGGTACTAAACACTACCAATGCTTCCGCATCCCACTCATCTTCCACACACTTCAAACAAAGAACCATTAGGATACGTTGAGATAACCCTCCTTCATCAACATAGATAACCCTATAACCTTATCACCTACCTCACAACCCTGAAGATTTTATCTTCTTAACCCTTAGGATATCTCCAAGTAATCACATGCCTCATCATATAAATATTCTATGAATATTCAAAATGATTTAGAAGAGCTACGTGACTTCAAAGGTGAAGTTTATCGTATGCTATCCACCACTTGTCATGACGTTACTAAGCTCATCGCTTCCGTCAACGTTTGTTTTCCTCTTTATCTTTTGCATCTTGTCCGGATGGTCATAGATTAAGGGGGAGCGAAAACACACTCATATAGCCTTTCACCAAATACTCTCAAGAACACATTAATGTGGTTCTTATTCCCTAGGAAACTTCCCTTTAGCTGCCCAGAACTAGGCTGCACAGGAAAATTCGTGACTTCCAGGTCACGGTACCGTTAAATTTAACGGTACCGTGTGGTATTTAGTGGTACCGTGCCTATGTTTGACGAATTTTCACTGTTCCCTCCTGATCCCTGCATCCCTAACCTCAAACCTGCAAAATTTTGCAAACTCACACACACCCTAAGATTTCCTCACTACACCATAGGACACCATCACCAACTTTAGTTTGAATCCCACAACCCTTGCCTATATAAGGCCTCACTACTGCAAGCTTATCTTGCATCTCATCTTCAAACCTCACATTAACATCTTTCATCATCACACTCAAACCTTATAACCTTCAACTCATTACACTCAAACCTTACAGCTACTCCTCACTTTGGATAAGTGACAGTTAGCTCAACAACCTTCAATCCTCACAAACACACGAAACCCTTCATGCACCAAATTATCTCTAACACACAACTAGGATCATCCAACCTAGAAACCTAGAACTTCATTACCTTAACCCCGTTAGAGATATCCACCAACAATCCTGTTAGGATCACATGCACCTTTTCTTTTTCCCTTTTGAAATATATCATGCATCTCATTGTCAGTGCAAACGATATATTAACCTAAACCATCCTTTCCCACCTTTCCTCAAAGGGCAAAACCAACATCTCCGACCACATCATCATCATCCTCCACTTTTAGGATTCCTACACCCTTACCTTCACCAAGTCAACCACAACCTTTAGCTATTACACTAACCTTATCACCATCACCATTACCACAACCTTTAGCTCTCACACTAACCTTGTCACCTACATCACCTTTTGAACTTGGCACTAACACATCATCCTTATCACTATCACCATCATCACAACCACTAATGGGTCATCCCATTATTTATCCCCTATAACCACATAACCCAAGTTGTCCTTGTTGTCACCACAACCAACACTCTCCCACCTTATGGAATCATTTAGGTATAACCTCTATCGAGTCTACTTTATGGCACGACTTGTCATAATAGTAATCATTTAGAGTATGTCTTATCAACAAACTATCCTTAACATCAATCATCTTAGGTAGATGATTATGTTGTTCAAAAGGTTTGTTAGAACTTTCCTCCCAATGACAACTTGAAATAAGTCATTTAGTGCGTCAGTCAATGAATAAATCTCGTTCTTGATTAGTGTGATTCAGTGAACAATTACATCTTAGGTTTTCGATCGGGATGTGACACTTACGTGTTAACATTGTTTAACCCATGCATGTCTTGCTATGTGTATTCTATCCCTATAATGTTGCTCCTATACTGTTATATATTATGCTGCACGAAGCTAACCCTTGATGTAGGAAAAGCCTTTGTAAGAATTTGATCCATGGATCCGCTAGATACTAAGGTAAATAAACAAGGGGATTAAGTAACCATAGGGGAGCATTGAGCTTGGGGGAGCTCGGGAGAATTTGAATACATAGCATGGAGTCCTTCAAATGGTGGTGATAGAAGACTTCACTGGGATGATGCAAACTCGCCTTTCTGGGGAGAAAGGAATGTAGTTCAATAAGGGGGAGTGGGAAATGAACTCAAGGGAGCGCTCAAGGAAACTACCTTCTTGATTCGACAAAAGGGGGAGAGGGGAGTGTGTAAACAGGTAACTTTTACATTTTACTATGTGTTACGGTTTACATATTTGTCATCATCAAAAAGGGGGAGATTGTTAGTGCAAATATTACGATATTTAAACTAAACGATTTCTTCGGTTTTAATAATGACAAACATGTAACTTGTAATACATAACGTAAAATGTGCAAGTTACTTGTAAACACAAATCATCAATGCATACTTACATCAACAGCTCCCGACATCTCAAGTATGCTTCAACGAAGTCGTAGATTTCCATCCCGACATAAATCACTTAAGGAATGGACAAACAAATCTACTACTTGACAAATGATCAAAGGATTTTATTTTTCTAAACTTCACATTTTTAATGTGACAAAACATTTTTTTCAAAAATATATTTCACAAATTATTTTTGAATTAAAAAGAAATGTTTTATTTTGAAAAATATGTTTAAAAATCCCAACAGTCAAATTTCCCCCCAAAACAGCTCCTAACATCCCCAAATAAACCTTCCCCACTAAAGACAAACGAAGGAGCGTCCAAGGTACCTCTAAATAGGGACGGCTCCACTAAATTTAGTGGAGCCGTCGGGCATTTAGTGGAGCCGTGGGTCTGTAACGGCTAGATTTTCCCTTGCCTATAAATAGTGGACCATTTCACACTTCCAACTTGATTTTTCCAGTCCTTTTTCTCTGGTCTAATCCCTCCTCACTTAGATGACTTTCTTTGATCATTTGGAGAGTCTTAGTTTGTTTAAGAGTGATCCAATCATCCATTCAAGTGATCCTCTTCATTCCTCTTGATTAGCAAGAGAAGAACACAAAGTATCCAAGTAGATACAAAGTGTTGTCATCCCTCTTGATTAGCAAGAGAAGAACACAAAGTATCCATGATGATACAAAGTGTTATCATTCCTCTTCATTTGCAAGAGAAGAACTCAAGGTATCCAAGAAGATACAAGAGTTGTAGTTGTTAGGTCTTGTAACATTTGTTACACTCTTGATTGTATCATAGCATACATCAAGATTATTTTTCTTTTGTGAGAGAGTGAGTCAAGATCATTGTAATCTTAAGAGATAGTGAAGATCTCTTGAAGCCATTGGGCTTGTGTGATTGATCATGTAGATCAAGGGTAGATCGGGTAGATCGAGTCAAGTGGGAGTAGATCATTGTGATCGTGTTGAGATCTTGGAGATCTCTTGAAGCCATTGGGCTTGTGTGATTGATCATGTGGATCAAGGGTAGATCGGGTAGATCGTGGTAGATTGGTGCTAGCTAAGATTAGCACTCGACATCTAGCTTAGTGTCGGAAATAGGATAAGCAGCGTGTAAGGTATAGATCGGGTAGATCGTGGTAGATTGGTGCTAGCTAAGATTAGCACTCGACATCTAGCTTAGTGTCGGAAAACAAGTTAAGCGATGTGTACGGTTTTCTTCTCCTGAAGGGAGTTTGTTGATTAGTGAAGTAACTCTCGAGTTGGGTACTCGGGGAGTGGAGTAGGGCGAAGAGGAGCTTCGTGACTGAACCACTATAAATCACTGTGTCCGGTTTGCGCCTTCTTACTTATCTCTTTACTTTTACTTTATTCTTTATTGCTTTATGTTTATATTTGCATTGCGTTTATGCTTGAGTGGCTAGTTGCTTATGTTAGGTTAATTATGTATGTGTCATGGTTGATTGTGCTTGTGTTGTAGTTTAATTTATTCATCCCTAGATGATATATGCTCATTGTTGACACTTTTCATATTACGTCACATTTGATCGGATGTTTGATACAAAAAGATTTAAGTTTTAAATGGAAACGTATTCAACCCCCCCTCTACGGTTTCCACAAACACCAATATGAACTACACACTAAACTAACTAATATAAACTAATGAAAGTAAAGAGTAGAGTTGGAAAGATCAAACCGAGACAAAGGATTTATAGTGGTTCAGCTACGAAGCTCTTCTTCGCCCTACTCCACTCCCCGAGTACCACACTTGAGAGTTTCAAGCACTATGTCAACAACCTCCCTTCAGGCGGAGAAAACCGTACACGTCGCTTATCCTATTACCGACACTAAGCTAAATGTCGAGTGCTAATCTTAGCTAGCACCAATCTACCAAGGTCCACGTGACCAAACACTCAAGCCCAGTGGCTTCAAGAGATCACCAAGATCTCGACACGATCACAAAGATCAACTCTCACTTCACTCTACTTAATCTAACTACTCTACATCCTTTGATCACTCACACACAAGCCCGATGGCTTTAAGAGATCTTCACTATCTCTTAAGATCACAATGATCTTCACTCACACTCTCACAAAAGAAAGATAATCTTGATGTATGCTAAGATACAACAAGGATGTAACAAGTGTTACAAAGCCTAACAACTACAACTCTTGTATCTTCTTGAATACCTTGAGTTCTTCTCTTGCTAATGAAGAGGAATGATAACACCTTGTATCAACTTGGACACTTGTGTTCTTCTCTTGATAATGAAGAGGAATGATAACACCTTGTATCAACTTGGATACTTGTGTTCTTCTCTTGCAAGTGAAGAGGAATGAAGAGGATCACTTGAAGGATGATTGGATCACTCTTGAACAAAAGAAAAACTAACCTAAATGATCTAAGAAAGAAAGTGTGAAGAGAGTATTCAACTCAGAAATTTTTGTATGTGAAAGGATGCCTAAAAACTGTGAAAGGGGTGGGTATTTATAGGCAAAGAAAATCTGACCGTTACAGAAAATTTTGTACGGACGGCTCCGTTAAATACCCCACGGCTCCATTAACTTTAACGGAACCGTGGAGCCGTCGTAGACTAGGACGCTCCAAATTTTGTCTTTTCTGGTGAAAACTTATTTGGGGAAGGTTGGAGCTGATTTTGGGGGGGAAAATAGCTGTTATGATTTTCAAACTAATTTTTCTATTAAAACATTTCTTAATATTTCAAAAATAATTTGTCATGTGTATTTTTGAAAAAATGTTTTGTCCCATTTAAAATGTGAATTTTCAAAACATAAATTCACTTCTTTGATCACTAGTTCAAGTTGTAACTTTGTTCAAGAGTGATTTGCGTAGAAACGAGATCTTCCAATTAAAGACTTGTTTACGTTGATTTTAACTTATCGTGATTTCACATTTTGTCATCCTCAAAACGTGAAGTAATCGAAAGATATAAATAACGTTTTTAGAACATTTTTTGCATCAACACAATATATTCACCAAACTAGATTAGATGGTTTATGTGTTTGTGCCATAAAATACAAGGTTTGTTATGTTGTGCCATAAAACATAACGGGTTTGGTTTTACCCGAAGATGGACTCGACATCTAGCTTAGTGTCGGAAATATTGTATTGGCGACGTCTGGTTGGTTCTACCTCAAACTAGAACCCGGTATTTAGCTTTGTACCGGAAAAAGTGTAAGCGATATTTGTAAGGTTTTCTCCGCCGAGAAGGGAGCTTGTTGATTTAGTGAAGTAACTCTCGAGTTGGGTACTCGGGGAGTGGAGTAGGGCGGAGAGGAGCTCCGTGACCGAACCACTATAAATCATCGTGTCCGGTTTGCACTTTCTTTTACTTATTGCTTTACTTTTATACTTGCACAATATTATTGTTTGTGTTGTGGCTTGATGTTTATGCTTGTGTGACAACTTGTTTTACTATATTCTTCATATTAGTCATAAGACTATAATTGGCATTTTTCATATTATGGCAAGCTTGATTGGATATTTGATACAAACGATTTAATTTTTTAAATGGTAACGTATTCACCCCCTCCCCCTCTACATTTTGACAATTGGTATCAGATCCTCGTGGCTATTATTTTCAAAACAAATGGTTTTTAAAATGGAGTACGATCCATGTATCAAATTACCAATGAAGCGGAATATAATATGAAAAGTGTTTCGCTAATTATACTTAGAAGTTTTGTTGTTAAATATACATTCGTATACAAGATTGAAGGTTTCCTTGAAAATAAATGAAAAGGTTTCTTAAAAGAATTTGTAAGTGTCGTATTATGTGCTTAGAGCAAAATTACGAAGAAATATGGTTTTGAAAGGAGGGTTTGGGATAACTACAAATTTGTTTGAAAAATCATCTCCGTAAATGTTTAGATAAGTCACATAAGTAAAAATGATATTAAAATATGTGTATTATATGTTCACTATTAAATCTAGTAAGTCCTACACATTCTCGCTATGCGAAAATACATTTTTTTTCATTCTGTGACTTTTTTCACAGTGGACCACGGATCCCACGGAACCCTTTGAAGGGTTCCTTCCCCTTTGGAAAAGGGTTCCTTGGTCTGCACAGTCCAAAATTTTTGCAAACTTCAAAAATTCATAACTAATTAACCGTAAGTCCGTAGGAGTCGCGCCACCTATCAATTTAAAGGGAATTTAGTCTACTTTCTTTTAAAAATACTCTTATAGCCTAAATCTAATTTGAAGTGAGTAGAATAAACCAAATACTAAAGTGTGTCCAAAATATTAAGTTTCGTTTTGACATAGAAACTCAAACTTTTGAGTCGGGCAATTTAAGTTAGTATCCTTTGAACATTGATATAATTTCTTTTGAAACTAAATAATTTTGTGATATTTATATATATAAAGGAAACTAATCAAGCTTGGTATACATCATCATATTTAAATGCAAAGTGACGAAAAGTATCTTTCTTTTTATGATATGCTAAATGACTACTTGTTTTAGTTTATGTTGGTTGCATATATGTTACTTACTTATTGCAAATTTTTGTTTATACTTGTTTGTTTGTGTAACATGAGTATCAATCTTTCCATGTTATTTATTCGCTTGTTTGATTTCTTGTTTATGCATAAGAGGACATTTGCTAGATTTTGTGCTCTAAGTTGGTAAATTGTTTTTGCATTGCTTATAGACTTAGATATTTTTCTTTGCATATGTTATATTAAAATCTTGCATAATTCACTTAGAAATGAGAACTAAGTAAAACTAGTCAAGTACTTTGAAAAATGTTGTTTTGCACAAACTCTCACCTAATAGTTCAAGTGTTAAAATGTGTCACTACTTTCAATGATTGTCGAAGCATTCGGTATCTTTGAAAAAGGTGTGTGAACCAATGATGTATGAACCATTATATTCCTTGTAGGATGTTAATCTGTTATTTAACGCTTTGTGAACTAACCAAGTGCCGTGCAGGTGGATAACATCATTATGTTATCAATTTTCATTTTTCACGTTTTAGTGAAATTTCTAGCCCTCGCATGATCTATACCCATACATGTGTTTATACCTGTTTCATTGTTGTTTTCTAATCACAACTAATTAATTACACATGTTTTAGGAGAAATTACGGGATTTGAACGGGGTTCGGGGGATGAAAAATGCCCTCTGTTAAGATTTTTGGCCCCACGGATGGGACGGAACCAAAAATTTGGTTCCGTCCATATAAAATTTTGGTCCCGCCAAAATTTTGAGTGACGGATTAGGCGGAACCAAAAACAGGGTTCCGCCGGTTCATTCGTTTCGTTCCGCCAGTCTTGCAGAACTTTTTTTGTTTTTCGTTAAATTCCCACACTATATATCATTCACTTATTATCATTAGATGTACCAACCAATGGACCATAAGAATTAGTATCCATCTGTGACGACCCATAATTTCAGGTCATTTTCCAAACCTCGACAAGTTACTATTCATCAATCACTATTCATCATTTACTATTCACCAATCAATATTCATCATTTTTGAAGTCAGTTTGAGACTTTGAGAAGTTTTCAAAAATTTTACTATTTACGAAACACTATTCATTCCCGGAGAGAAATCACTATTCATGGTTATCATTCATCATTACGTAAACTAGGTTTACGGGTATTCAAATGCGCGTAACCATTATGGTTTAGCTGCGTATTCATGCATCATCAGTAAGGACACTTCATATAGACTAGAGTAGTCTACATATCATCAGTAACATCATCATCATATTAGGTCATGCACGGGTTTGTGTGATTTTCATTAACGTATGTTTAATTATTTAATAAACGTACCACTCAGTCATTACTACTAACATTATACCCGATACTCCCGTCAGTGATCATGACATATTTTCATACTCATAATAATGATATAAAGATTATATTATTAATTTACCTGGTGTTTTTAAATCGTTTGCTATATTTCTCGTTAAAAGCTTATAACACCGTCAGTTTGCGAAATTTCAACCCGATAATCATTCTAACACCCGATTCTTGCAAGGAATATGATTTTACAATTTTTACAACTTCGTCGCATTTTATTTTATCTCGTCAAGAGTTATTTCTAGTTAACTCGGTACCCGGTAACACCTAATGTATACTCAAACTAAACTAACACATGTTTTAATGGGAGACAAGATCATTAATTAGCTAATTTTCTCTTCCATTTCCTTCCATGTGCCGCCCCCCCCCCCCCCAGCCCCCTAAACTTCCATTTTCACTTCATTATCTTACATTTCAATTAATGTTGCAAGTACTTATGCTTTCTATTTTATTTTACTAACACAAACATATCAAGAACAACTAGCTAAAATAACAAATTCTCTCATCTTTTCTCTCCCATTTGGATCGGCCAAGGCAAGAACACAAGGAGAATCCATCTTTTTTTTCAAGAACAAGTGATAATCTAGTCTCATTTATACTCCTAGTTAGGATTTTGAAATAAAAATCCCTAGGTTACTTATATATTTATCTCCAAATCACCTCAAATCATCAAGTAAGTTACAAGTAAACTTTTCAATCTTTTCATACTCACATTTGATATATTTTGTTGTGCTATCAACTAATCATACAAATATATACATGTTAAACATACCACTTGTTACTCATTTTCATTATAAACATAGATCTATGGATTTTTAGTTGTATCCTCATGAAACCCACCATTGTTGGAGATGTTTAGGACCCCATGACACCCTAAGAAGGTGTATGGTAGGATTAGATTAGTTGTGGTGTTGATTGATTGTGTTTTGAACAAGCCATGAACCATAAAAGTGATTATTTCAAACAATAGATAAGGGTCTGTCCAAAAATGTGAAATATGGAAAACTTAGTAGACATTGAGCTATTTTGGCCTTCATATTTAGAAAATAATTTCAAAAACGAAACCGTGGCCGCTTGAATGAGTAAAAACCGACTTACGACGAGAAAGTTATGATTTTTCTAAGTTTGGCGACGAAAAACTAATTTCTGAAAATATTGCGTGCTGTTTGCCGAGATTCAACGGACAAAACGAGGCGTTAGACGTGATCTAGACGACCCGAACTACTGAAATTATGTTAGTTCATGTTAATACGAAGCCGTGGATATAAAGAACGTAGAAAACGAGCTCATAACGACAAAGATATACGCGTTTGAAACACGACAACTTCAATATATATTTTCAGCTTTCTAATAAGGAAAATATTACTAAGTTAAAAACAGTTTTTGCAATACACTATATTGAGAGCCGTACTTCTTATCAATCGAGACCCGTATGATCAAAAGTTAAATGACACGTCTTCAAGACATCGTTACAAGGTTTTCAAAGACACCGAGCCTATTCACTAACACTTAACGAGCACACATTTATGACTAGTTTTGCAAAGTCATTTGGTTATATTTTTACAAGTTATGAAAAATGTTCATTTACGACGGAAACACAATATTCACCGATAAATTATCGAACGACGATCGTGGGTTATCGTTGCAACACATTTACACGAAAAATGTTTATTAACTTATCAAGCCGTCAAAAATGTATTTTTCGACGATAAACAATTATTTCCAAAATTCCCGAGTGGTATCGGTAACATACGTATTTGCATGTGTTGCGTAAATTCATTGCTTACATTAGATACATCATTCATAATAGGTTGCGGTTAGAGACCGAGCCACATTTCATCATATCCACTATTGTCATTGTGCTATCGCATCAGGTGAGTTTTCATAGCCCCGTTTTCAATTGATTACTTGATTTCTAAACTCTCGGGGGAGAATACATTGCACCATTTTTACATACGGACCAAAGTATCAAAATCCAGTTACATTGCTTAAGTTACATCATTGCCCAGATTAAAGTCCCCTTTATTATCATGAACCGTTAATTATGGAAGTAAGCGAGAGTGAGTGAATAGATCTATTGAGGGTGACGCCTCCGTTCGGGTTGGTAGCTCCAACTGGTCATACGAACGCATTTCATTTTAATCATATTAGAGTGTCTGGCAAAACACTCGGGTTTGGGGCATTTCATTCAGTCTAGCTTCGGGGTCATGAGCTTAAGAGCTAATGTATTATTTTTGTGGCATTTATGTCATACACTTCATACTTTTGGTTACCGTAGGAACTATTCATTTACATAAACCTATGATCTCACCAACATTTTTGTTGACCATTTTTGGCAATGTATTTTTAGGTAATTAAGGTATGCGCATCATGGCCTGCATATGGACCTATTTTGGAGTCGCGGTGACGACGTGTCTCACTTATCTTTTATGCACTTATTATCGTTTGATTGTATAAACTTATTTCCGCATCGTGAAACATCTTTTGGGACCTAACTTTTGTAACTCTGAATGTTTTTAATTAATCAAACGATGTATTTTCAAAATGACACTTTAGGTCGTTCAATATAACTGTAACTGTGGTGCTATGGTCAGTCACGCCCTCAAGTGTTCCATTCCGCTGCAAGTCACCAAATTTGGGGGTGTGACAGATTGGTACCAGAGCAAAGGTTATAGCGAACTAGGTTGTCCATAATACCCTAGACTATAACTACACCATCATAGCATCTTATCATTTCATCATAGAGTCAGTTACTTCATCACCACCCACTATCATCCTATCCTCAGTGGAGCCTACTCCACAGTCATCACCTATGTTATCTGAGGCTGACACCGAACCCTTTGAGGAGGGCGAGGTGGCACCTACCCCACCTTTGTCACCTGTGATCCGCCGTGGTCCCAGAGTTGTACCTGTTATTCAGCCAGGGGAGTTCATACCTATTGGTCGGGTTTACCGACTATATCCAGATGGACCGCGCATGAAGCGCACTGCTGCTAAGCGTGTTCATCGTCTTACTATCAGATCACCAGCTGCTTTTGCACCATTACCATCATCCTCACCATCACCATCCCTACCACCTCTACCACCACTATCCCCAGCCTTACCATCATTATCACCATCTGAGACACCATCAGCACCACTTCATCCTAGAGACCCTACTCCTATGTCTGATTTACCGCTCAAGAAGCGGGCACGACTTGACATCCCATCACCAGCCACTATAGAGACTACAGAGACAGCAGAGACTGCACCATCTCGCAGGTTTGAGATTGGCGAAAGTTCTAGAGCAGCATCAGCCAGACAGTCTACTATTTCAGCATTGGAGGCCCGAGTGGATCAGCACCAGGGACAGATTGAGAGGGCATTGGGTCAGCTAGCAGAGATACCAGTGAGCCGAGTCGAGGCTATAGTGGAGCAGATTGAGGGACTAGTTTTGGGCAGAGTTTCTATTGATGTCTCATATCAGGACTTAGAGGCCAGGCAGCAGGAGAGTTCTGAGCGCATCACCCAGTTGAGACAGGAGATGCCGGAGTTATTTGACAGGGCACAGATGTCTCAGGATGAGCATCACCGTCAGGCAGGAGAGTTAGCTTCAGTTCAGGCTAGGATTTCTGCATCAGAGAGCAGGGAGGCCGATCTTCAGCTCCAAGTTCAGCATTTGGAGGAGATCGTGGTTGCTATGTCTAGAGATATCGAGAGGATTAGTCGTCGATTAGGTGGAGCACCAGGAGGTGCTTAGTGTTAGACTTTTATCATGTAGCTTGTACTATTAGTATCCTAGTCCCGGGGTGTGGGACATAGTTTAAAGAACTTTTATGTCTTTTGGTTGTTGTACAAATAAATGTAGCAAGTGTGACTCTACTATGCAGGAATAGTTGTGCTATTTATGATATCGACCTACGTTGACCGAAATTTTCATGTAATATATTCATGTGCGTTGTGATTATATTTATGATATTTCGTGGTTGTTCTCGTTGTGATTTCATTGTATTTATACATGATGTGGTTGTATTTATACACGCTGTGGTTATATGTACATGTTGTGGTTGTATATACATGTTGTGGTTGTATATATTGTGCATGATGATCGTTTCTATTGTGAGTTCTCATTGTTGTTATATTTTGTGATTATGAAGAGTCATGCCACCCAAAAGAGCTACTACATCTATGACACCCGCTGATATCAGGAAGCTTGTTGCCGACAGTATTGAGGCAGCACTAGTAGCTGAAAGAGCGGCCGTAGCTGCTGCTGCTGAAGGTGCTTCTTGGGCAGAAACGGAATAAGCTGGAGGACGAGATACTAATGGTCGTAAGTGTACTTACAAAGACTTCAAGAGTGGTGATCCTGTAAAATTCAAGGGCACTGAAGGAGCCACTGCCATGATCCGATGGTTTGAAAAGACAGAATCTGTATTCCTGCTATGCAACTGTCCCGAGGATAGCAAGGTAAAGTTTGCAACCAGTAAACTCATTGACGAAGCTATGTCATGGTGGAATTCTTATGCCCAGCCTATTGGTATGGAAAATGCTCACAAGCTCTCATGGGATGAATTCAAAAAATTATTGTCTAAGAAGTTTTGTCCACGCACTGAGGTGAAAAAGTTGGAAACAGAATTTTATTAGTTAGTGACTAAGGGTAATGAGATTGAAGCATACATCAGAAGATTTCAGGAGTTGGCTGCATTGTGTCCAACTATGGTTCCAGACAACGAAAAGTTGTTAGAAAAATTCATTGGTGGTTTACCATCCATCATTCAGGGGGATGTAATTTCTTTTGACCCACAAACACTGGACGAGGCCGTCAAAATATCTCAGAAGCTTATGGCTTAGGTAGTGAAGAAAGGGACGACTGCAAACAATAACAACATCAACACCAATAGTAACCGTAACTACAACAACAACTCCAACAACTACCGAAACAACAACAACTATAACAATAACCGAAACCGTTCCAACAATAACAACAACAATAAAAGAAAGTGGGACAATAACCAAGGTGGCAATGCTACTCAACCACCACCCAAGTGGCAAGAAGTTGCAAAGGCCTATGCTGCAGGCCCAGCTGAAAAGAGAGGTTACAATGGTACCTTACCCAAGTGCAACAAATGCCAAACCCATCATAACCCTGGAAACTATCCTAATCCTTGTGGGAACTGTAAGAAGGTTGATCATTCGACCAGGGATTGCAAGGCTCCGATTGTGGTTGATGATCAGAGACCCTCATTGACATGTTTTGGTTGTGGAGAAATGGGACATTTCAAGAATGAATGTCCAAAAAGAAAGAATCAAGGGAACGGGAACCAAGGTGGAACAGCTAGAGGCAGAGTATATGTGATAGGAGGTGAAGATGTCAAGGAGGACCCGAATGTCGTCACGGGTACGTTCCTCATCAATAATCGTTATGCATCCATTTTATTTGATTCAGGAGCTGATAGAAGTTTTGTTTCTACTGCATTTGCACCTTTACTCAATATCAAACCAACCAAACTAGACACTCCTTACCACATCGAACTAGCTAACGGTAGTTTAGTTGGCACAAACACCATCATTCGTGGTTGCACTCTCAATTTTCTTAATCACCCATTCAATATAGACCTCATGCCTGTAGAACTTGGAAGTTTCGACGTCATAATCGGTATGGATTGGTTATCCCGACATCAGGCAAGGATCATTTGTGATGAAAAGGTTGTTCATCTTCCTTACGACGGCGAAACCTTGATCGTTCGTGGTGAACGAAGTGGGACTAGACTCAGTATCATCTCATGCATCAAAATCGAGAAATACATAAAGAAGGGTTGTTATGCTTTCTTGGCACATATCATAGAGAAGAAGTCGGATGAGAAACGACTTGAAGATGTACCAATTGTTAAAGATTTTCCGGAGGTCTTTCCCGAAGACTTGCCAGGACTTCCACCTACTCGCCAAGTAGAATTTCAGATTGACTTAGTGCCAGGAGCTGCACCAGTCGCAAGAGCACCTTACCAACTAGCGCCATCAGAAATGCAAGAGTTGTCTAACCAATTGCAAGAGCTCTTAGACAAAGGATTCATTAGGCCGAGTTCCTCGCCTTGGGGAGCACCGGTCTTGTTTATGAAGAAGAAAGATGGATCTTTCAGGATGTGCATAGACTATCGAGAGCTGAATAAGTTAACGGTGAAGAATCGTTACCCACTGCCCAGAATCGATGGCTTGTCTGATCAGTTGCAAGGCTCTAGTTTCTACTCAAAGATTGATTTAAGATCAGGTTACCATCAGCTCAGAGTTCGGGAGGGAGATATCCCAAAGACAGCATTTAGGACTCGTTATGGTCATTATGAGTTTCAAGTAATGCCGTTTGGATTAACCAATGCACCTGCAGTATTCATGGATCTCATGAATAGAGTTTGCAAGCCGTATCTGGATAAGTTTGTGATTGTATTCATCGACGATATCTTGATTTACTCGAAGAGCGAAGAAGAGCACAGAGAGCACCTCAAGACAATCTTAGGGCTACTCAAGCAGGAGAAATTGTATGCAAAATTTTCGAAGTGTGATTTTTGGATCCGAAGAGTATAATTTCTTGGTCATGTCATTGATAGTCAAGGATTACAAGTCGACCCTACAAAGATCGAGGCTGTTAAAGATTGGGCAACACCCAAGACTCCAACAAAGATTCGTCATTTCTTAGGACTTGCTGGATATTATAGAAGGTTCATTGAAGGGTTTTCTAAGATAGCTAAACCGTTGACTAAGTTGACACAGAAGAACCAGAAGTACGAGTGGGGAGAAAAACAAGAGTCCACTTTTCAGTTATTGAAGCAGAAGCTTTGTAGTGCACCAATTTTGGCATTACCCGAAGGAATTGAAAACTTCGTGGTATATTGTGATGCTTCACATAAAGGGGTTGGAGCTGTGCTAATACAGAACGAGAAGGTGATAGCTTATGCATCTCATCAGCTTAAGAAGCATGAGAAGAACTACACTACTCACGACTTAGAGTTGGGTTCCGTGGTTTTCGCACTCAAGATTTGGAGGCACTATCTTTACGGAACTAAGTTTGTAGTATTTACCGACCACAAGAGCTTACAGTACATACTTGATCAGAAAGTGTTGTTCCCTTAACACGCTTAGAGTTAACTAGAAAGTTAATCTATTTATGTTTATGACTAATACAATGTATTGATTAATTCTAACAGTTAATGAAACGTGAATAAAAAAACACACAAGTATTTTCAATGTTTAAATTCTTATTAGAAATGAATCAAAGAATCTATTACCCAAGTGTTTTGCGGAACAAACACTTGGGATTGAATAGACAAGGTATGGTGTCTCCTATCTAAACTCAAGCTATGCTTAAGTGGTAACAATTCGACCCACTGAGCTATCTCAGGGATACTTTACTCTTTGTAGAAGAAAAGGGGTATTTGTGAAAGTCTAAGATTTAATTGCACAAGAATACCTTACCCACTTTTCTCCTATTCGTTTGCTATTTATAGGCAAACATGTTAAGAGTACTGAAGATTAAAACTAGATAAATAAATAGGAAGCGTGTCTGACAACTACAACAATAGTTGTCATTTTCAAGAACCAATGGGATTGCGCCAAAAATTCTTCGAGTGTCAGACCTTACACTTCTTCGACTTTTAGCCACTTAAGAGATGGTTTGTCTGACCCAGATAAGACTTGTTCTTATCTTCTTAAAACCTTCCCTCTTTTCCCGCCTTTTATTCAGGCATTAGATTCTTCAGTCATTAGTCTTCAATCTTTAGTTGTTGTTGTTGAGGAGACTGGGTTCAATGAGCTCTTGTCTAAAGCTCACTGATCCATTACCTTCTTCTTCGTCTCAAGTAACACTTCAGTGAGTACCGCCTCACTGTATGGTGAATCTTTCTTCTTAGACTTGTCCTGAGCATCTTGAAGGTAACTCACTGAGTGACTGTTCACTCAGTGACTTAGAATGTTTTTGGTTTAATTTATACTTAGCTTAATTTGTATTCAAATCTTGTTTTAACGACTCTTGGGTACTGAAGGACCCAAAAATCTCCCCCTATTTGGATATAAATTATGCTTAAGTGTTTTTGATCAGTTATGAGTGAGCTAATGACTTCTGCTCATACTGAATGTACTAGAAAGTAAATAAGGACACTAAAATAATAAAAACATCATCTTATTAATATTATTACAAGTCCTAACAAAAATTATACCTAGTACGAGGATAGTGGTGGTGTTGGCAGATTCATTCAGTCGATCTTATAACCTAGGGCTTCAAGCTTTGGCTTCTTGGACTCTAGGTCCTTCGATCTGGGCGTCTTAGCAGATGAGACTCTTGCCAATGAAGAAGAGGTCACCCAGCCAAACCTCGACGCCCCCACTAATCATTTCCTTCCAGAACCAGATATGGATTCTGTGAAAGGGGTGCTTAGAAACAGGCTAGTTATAAGCCGGCTGGGTCGCCCCAATTCTCATGCTGGTCAGGATGCTCTTGAATCTTTGTTCTCAGGTCTTGGCAGAACCTTACATTCTCTGGAGTCTTGATTGGTGAGGCCATCATGAGGAAACCCAACATTGCCTTGATTCCTGATTGGTCAATATCACTCCATCTTTGGAAGGATGGGTCTCCAAACTCATCAGTGAAGAACAAACCTCTTTCAGGTTGTTCGATGACCAAGTTGTTCCTGAATGGAACTCCTTCTGGGAGGGCTCTGTTGCAATCCAGACCAGCGACCTTGATTTCAGGCTCAACTTCAATCTTCTTTCTTTTTCTTGAGGAAGACTGAGAGGGAGCAGGTTGTTCTGCTGAAGCAGGAAGAAGAGATGGAATACCAAGTTCCTGAGGTGTTGCTGCCAATCTTTCATACCTTAGACTCAGGGACTTCAACAGACCAGGGACCACAACATTTGACTTTTTTGCTATCATTGGACCCAATTCATCCAATTCAGTGATCCCGAAGTCTGTGAATCTGAAGGGGTTATGAACCTCAAAGATTCTTTTGTCAGCACTCCTGTAGACAGTTATAATGGCAGGCTTGGTGTTTCGGTGAATCTTGACATCAAGAATGGGTTCTGGCTTCAACCTGCTTGTCATGACCCACTGATATCTCTCAATCCTGTTCTGCCTAATCTCTTCAGCCATCTTTAACCTTTATTCCCTTTTCTCCCTGAGAGCAATCATCTCAGCAGTCTGAGCTTTCACAAAGGTCTCCCCACCTTTTCTTCCTGAAACAGCTTTTGGAGGCAACCCAATCTTTTTGGCCTCTTCGTTTACCACCTGAATAAGAGCAGCCTTGCTCGCCCTTTCTTCTTCAGCTGCCTTCTTCATTGCCTCCTCTTTCTCCATATGATCCTGAATTTCCTCATTTGTGAGAAGTTGTATTTTTCCATTTACCTCATAAGGGACCCTGACTGGCTCATCAAGGTCTGGCCTTCTCTCAGAGGAGGCAGGCACCAGGATATGCTCAGGCTCAGTGGTTGTGAGAATGCCTTTGCCTTTGTATTGGTGGGATGAAGATGGGTTTGTCTCAGGAATCTCCCCCTCAGTGTGAGAAGGAGGTTGTTCAGGTTGTTCTTCAGTGACCCTCTCCCCCTCAACTGTTGCTTGACCCTCGGTGAGAGCAAAAGTTGGTGTGCTCACTGAAGTTGAGGGAACAGCCTGACCTTTGAATGCTTGATATATCTCAGTCATCATTGATTTGATGTCTGAGGTGTCCTGCTGAAGAGTTGAGACCTTAGCCTTAAGAGAAGCCTGAGAAGCCTCTATTGCTGTCATCCTTGGCCCAAGGTTCCAAGCCAAGGAAGAAGATGATGTAGCCCAAGATGCCAAGTGTGACTCCATAAGACCCAGGGAAGACTTGATGGAGTCCACAATAGAGCTGAGTCCCTGAAGATTGGAGGATCTCAGCATGTTTACCAGCTCAGCCAACTGAGTAGATTGTTGCTGGTAGGTCTCATAAGCCTGAAGAATTTTCCTGTTAAGCTCAGGGTCATCTTTCACTGACTCTTGAATAGTTTCAACGCTCTTGTGTATGTTGGTGAGAGACTCGTTGAACAACTTAAGATTATGATCAAGATTCGTCAGGTAGAAGGAGATAGATGACTTGTGCTCATTAACATCATCATGATAGGATTCCACTGATTCCTTCATATCGACATAATGAACAGCAGCTTCAGTGTGTTGATCAAACAATTCTTCAGTTAGCCCAGTAAAGATAGCATTGTTGGCCTTTTGTAGGAACCTGACCAATTGCCTTTCAGTAAGAGGAAGAATGTTGTCATACTTCTTGAGTTCAGGAGGGCAGGATGATTTAGAATCTGAAGAATGATCAGCCTGAGATTCAGATTCTTCACCATGTGGAGAAGACTGATGCGATTGTTCAGTAGGTTGTGCATCAGTGTCCATATCATCACCTGCCTCAAAAACTTCCTCCTCACTCTCTTCCTTGAGCTCATCTTCAGAATCAAGAAGAGCCTGAATGTCCACCATTGACTGAATCTCCAAAAGGTTACCCGGCTCCTCTTCATAAGAAGACTTGCCTTCATTTTGGCCAGGTCCTGACCCCGCAATAAAAACTGAGTGGGTTGTCTCAGCCTGGCTAACCATAATAACTGATTTCTCAGCCTGGTTTTTTAGGTCAGTTCCCAAGAGAATGGATCCGCCTGAGGGGGTTATGGGTTCCGTATCAGCGGGTGGTTTTAATCCCTCTGAGTCTTTGTCCCCCTTAGCGCCTTCAAGTCCTGATGGGTGTTTTTCAGAACTATCACGAGGCACTGTTTGTGATTATTGATGGACCCCCTTTCCATCAGGGTTGTACTGCCCTTTTGGGGATTCAGGGTCCTTGACTCCCTGACACCCTGAGTGTGATTTCTCAGGGACGTTAACGGGAAGTGATTGGGTGTGGGTCCCCTTCCCAGTTGAGTAGTGCTGCTCAACCGAGGATTCAGGACCCTTTTCTCCCTCAGGCCCTGATTGTGATTTGTCAGTGCCTTTATCGGGATGTGAATGGGTGGAGGTTCCTGACTCCAATGACTTGTTTTTGTCATTGGAATCATGAGGAAAGGGTTTGCCCGAGGATACTGAGGATGATTTCTCAGTGCCCTCCGTTGGTGTTTGTTTTTGGGTCAAGAGGGTCTCGGTGACGGGTGTCTCAGAGGTCTCGGCCAAATTTAACCCTTGTTTAGGGTTGTTCGAGGCGTTAGTCTCAGTGGCGAGTGGTTTGGGTCTAACCACCTTACTGGACTGACCCTTCTTTGTCTTCATCACCTTCTTCACCTTCTTTGTAGGTGAAGGTACTGGAGAAACAACGTTCTCCCCCTGATTAACCACCAGCATGTAGTTAGTCAGGGCAACGGGTTGTACCTCAGAAATGCCACTCGTATAATTGGTCTTATGTAGGACGTCAGGTTTTGTACCTTCAACGTCAGACCTAACATAGTCAGGGCCTAATAGGTCCTGAAGCACGCAGGAAATAAACCTAGGATAAGACATAAGTCTTTGCCTAGATTTCCCTAAGAGCTTGGCAACGAGGTCACGGAAGATTATTCCTCCGATATCAATTTTTCTACCCTCCAGGAGACTGAACAACATCAATTGTTGTGATGAGTTCAACTGCTCCGTGGAGGATTTATTCCCTCCAAGGACCTGAATGATGAAGGTCATCAGGATCCTCCAGATAGGGTGGAACCAGGTTTTAACTATTGGAGCCTTCTCCAATAAGGCTCCTGCAGCCATTTCAGGACGCTTAGGGTCATGAGGTCCTAGAAAAAGCAATTCTGCTTTAACCTCTTGGTCAGTAGGGTTGGGCTCAAAGGCCTCAGCGAAATCAAAACCAGTGGCCTTGATGAAGGTTTTGTAATCCAGGGAGAGGGTCCTTCTCCCATTCATCACTGTGAATGTGATGATGGATTCTTTGGTGTCCTCAGGGCAGGTTGCCACTGCAGTACACCAGAATTCCCTCAAATAGTCATGGTAGATGACTGAGGGGGTCTTGGTGAATGTCGTAGCAAGAAAGCAGTTTTGAAGATACTTCACTACATTCTTGTACGCATAGAACTTTTGAGGATAGGCAAAGTTTCCTACCACATTGTTCTTGGTGAGGTCTACACCCTCCAATGTGAATTCCACATTAGGGGCGCATTTGATAGCTTTAGAAGAAGCCATTTGTGTTGGTATGTCTGGGTTAACAAATGATTCTGGGTTTCTAAAGGCTAAGAACACACACACAAGATTTAGTTTTTTTGAAAGAAAAAAGGGCAAAATTTTGCTTAAGATTTCTAAAAAACGTGTGTGTGTCTTTTTGTATGGGGGTATTTATAGGGAAGTGAAGTGGAGGGTAATTTGGGTATTAAGCGGATTTTATTTATTCAAAAAGAATGTTTGAAAACCGTTTTGAATAAAATGTTTTGGGATCCGCATTTAATGCCACCACTCCACTTTCCCTGGTTTGGCGCAACAGTCAAGGTGAACAGTTGAGCAGTTCTGCAAAAGTGTAATTTGCAGAGTTGAGTCATCACATATCTGTAATGTGATTGGAGAGGTGGAAGCCAGAAAGGCAAAAGAACAAATATTCTTATATTAAATAAGAATTCAGTTACCAACCTCGGACATTTACTAACTAGATACTTAGAGCATTTAAGTTAGTATTGAATGTCTCTTGAGGGCCCTGAATGACTTTTCATTCAGTGAACCTGTTTGTCAGGACTTGGGTTTAGTCACTGATGGTTCTAGTGTTCAGGAATTTGGGTTTAATTCCTGAGGTTCAAGGGTTCAGGAACTTGGGTTTAGTTCCTGAGGACCAAGATTTCAGGAACTTGGGTTTAGTTCCTGAGGTTCAGTGATTCATTTCACTGAAGAGCACATTGAGTCAGGGACCTGGGTTTTCAGAATTTACACTTATTTGGATGGAATCAATCAATGGTCTAATTCTCAATATCCAACATTCCTAGTTCAGCTTTCAGTTTTGTGAAAGTTGGTTCATCCAATGGCTTGGTGAATATATCAGCTAGCTGATATTCAGTAGGAATGAAGTGTAATTCTATGTCACCATTCATGACATGGTCCCTGATGAAATGATATCTAATATCAATGTGTTTTGTTCTCTGATGAAGAACAGGGTTGTTTGAGATGGCAATTGCACTTGTGTTATCACAAAAGATGGGAACCATCTTGTACTGAATTCCATAGTCACTGAGTTGACTTTTCATCCAGAGTACATTAGCACAACAACTTGCTGCTGCAACATATTCAGCTTCAGCTGAGGACATGGCAACTGATTGTTGCTTCTTAGCACTCCAACAGACTAATTTTCCACCAAGAATTTGGCAGGAGCCTAAGGTGATTTTTCTGTCCATGTTGCATCCAGCATAGTCAGAGTCTGAGTATCCTTTAAGATCAAGGCCTGAACATTTTGGATAGTATAATCCAAGGTTTGGAGTACCTTTCAGGTACCTGAATATCCTTTTCACAGCAGTGAAATGAGATTCTCTTGGGTCAGATTGATATATGGCACATAAGCAGACTGAGAATTGGATATCAGGCCTTGATGCAAGTAAATACATTAGTGATCCTATCATCCCTCTAAAAAGAGTTTGATTTACTGGTTTACCAGTGAGATCAGGACCAAGGTTGTTTGGGGGAACCATGGGAGTCTTGTCTGAGGCACAGTCACTGAGCTCATACTTTTTTAGTAGGCTTTTGACATACTTCTCTTGACTGATAGAGGTTCCTTTATCAGTCTGCTTGATTTGCAGCCCAAGGAAGAAAGTCAGTTCTCCCATCATGCTCATTTCAAATTTCTTTGCCATCAGTTTTTCAAACTGTTTGCAAAGTTTAAAACTTGTTGAGCCAAAGATGATGTCATCAACATACACTTGTACTAGTATGACATCATTATTTTTCTTGTAGATAAACAATGTGTTGTCTATCTTGCCTCTGACAAATTTGTTTTGGATCAGGAAGGCTGAAAGAGTTTCATACCATGCCCTGGGAGCTTATTTCAGTACATAAAGGGCTTTGTTAAGCTTGCAGACATAGTCAAGAAACTCATGGCTTTCAAATCCAAGAGGTTGCTGAACATAAACTTCTTCTCTCGGTGCACCATTTAAGAATGCACTTTTAACATCCATTTGGTACACCTTGAAGTTCATGTATGTAGCAAAAGCAAGGAAGATCCTGATGGCTTCCATCCTTGCTACGGGTGTAAATGTTTCTTCATAGTCAATGCCTTCTTGTTGATTATAACCTTTGGCTACAAGTCTGGCTTTATTTTTAATGACTATGCCATTTTCATTAGATTTGTTTTTGAATACCCAATTCATGCCAATGACTGAAACATCTTCAGGACACTTGACCAAGGTCATTACCATGTTTTTGTCAAATTGTTCCAGTTCATCATGCATGGCCTGAACCCAACTTGGATGATTAAGTGCTTCCTTAATACTTTTGGGTTCAATTGTGGAAATGAAATCCACAAAGAGGCATTCATTGGATGAGGCTGCTCTCAGTTGTGCAGCCATGTTTCTTGTAAGCATGCCTTCAGTAGGTTCACCAATTATATTGACAAGTTCTATATCCTGAGACCTAGTCCAGCTGTCCTGAGGTCTAGGATACTGACTAGAACTTGAGGCCTGATGGGTAGGATCAGGATCAGACACATGATGATCTTCAACATCTTGAGTGTCTGAGTGGGTAGACTCATCAGTGTGATTGTTTGGTTCCTGAGTATATTGTTCAGTCTGAATAATTTCATCAGTACTTCTTTGTGCTTCAACAAACTCAGTGATGGTTGGGTAAGGAAGGTTGTGGGGAATGATGTAATAGGAGATGTTAGTATTTGCTTGGTACTGAGTGGAAGGACCATTTTCAGGATGATGTTCATCAGGAGGATATCTTGATGATTCATCAATACCTATCTCTTCCACTGAGTTGTTAGAGACACTGATAGCATCAGTGCTCTCATCAAAGGTAACATGAAATGTTTCCTCAGTATACTGTTTCCTAGTGTTGAACACCCTGAAGGCCTTTGAGACAAGGGAGTATCCAAGGAAGTATCCATCATCAGCTTTGGCATCAAATTTTCCTAAGTGATCCTTGTGATTTTGAATAAACACAGGACACCCAAAGACATGAAAGTAGCTGATGTCAGGGATCCTTCCCATGAATAACTCATAAGGAGTTTTGCTATGTCTCTTAACAATGATGGATCTGTTTTGTGTGTAACAGGCAGTCTTTACTGCATCAGTCCAGAAGTGTTTGGAAAGGACTGATCCATTTAGCATTGTTCTTGCTGCTTCAATGAGGGTTCTATTCTTCCTTTCAGCCACACCATTTTGTTCAGGTGTGTAAGGTGAGGAAAATTTTTAGGAAATCCCTTTCTCATCACAGAAACATTCAGGTTCATAATTTTTGAACTCTGTTCCATTGTCAGTCCTAATTTGTTTGACCTTGATGTCATTTTGATTTTCAATGTTCCTGACAAAGGACATAATTGTTTCAGCTGCCTGGCTCTTTTTGATCAGGAAGTATACCCAAGTGTATCTTGAGTACTCATCCACAATGACCAGAGTATACTTCTCATGGTTAATGGATCTAGGACTAATTGGTCCAAATTGATCCATATGGAGAAGATGTAGATAGTTCCTGATTGAAACATTGGTTTTGGTTTTAAAGGATGCTCTGTGATGTTTACCTTTTTCACAAGCTGAGCATGGTTTATCCTTTGAAAACACAAGAGATGGTAAGCCAGGACCTTGTTTTGTTTAACAAGGTTGTTTATGTTTTTGAAATTCAGGTGGGAGAGTCTCTTATGCCAAAGCCAAGTGAGAGTATCAGTGGCCTTGGTAAAGAGACAAGTTCCATTCTGAGTCAGACTGGACATGTCCAACACATAAACATCATGTCTTCTTGGTGCAATAAGGAAAACTTCCTTATTAGCATTGAAGATGATTCCTTGTTTATCATCAAACTGAACTATGTATTTAGCATCACATAGTTGACTGACACTGATCAAATTGTATTTCAGACCATTTACATAAGCTATCCTAGTAAAGACTATACCATTGCAGTTTACTGAACCATAACCTTCAGTGAGACATGATGAGTTATCAGCAAATATCACTTTGGGTCCTGATTCATCAACATACTTGTGCAGATACTCCTTCACACCAGTCATGCTCCTTGAACATCCACTATCTAGATGCCAAACAGGATCCCTGACATGTTTTTGCACAAATAGTAAATTGGGTTAGTTCTTTCTAGGACTCCACTTCTTGGAGGGCTTAGCTTTGGAGGTCTTTTTAGCATTTACAATTGATTTATGGTCAGTGGTGAAGTGGACTGAGCTACCAATTATGCATTTGATTGCAGATGTAGACTCAGTAGACTGAGAGGCTGACATTGTCATACCTCTTCTGGCCTGAATGACCTTATCACGTCCTGAGGTGTCATGAGTGGGACCTCCACTATTTTCACAACAATTGTCAATTTGACAATCCTTAGGAAGGTGATCATTGAACCCACAGAAGGGGCAAGGTGCAAAAGGCTTGGCCTTTTGTTTCTGTTTCTGTTTAGAATCAGAAGGGTAGTTTAAAGACTGAGCTTTAAGGCTTGCCATCTTTGATGTGACTGTGTGTGTTTTATGATCAGAGGTCCTGTGACCATCCTTTTTGCAAATCATGCAGTAAAGAATTCTATAGCAATCATCAGTGATATGATTGGTATAGTTACACAGTTCACATCTTTTCAGGGGTTTTGAGGGTTTGGGTTTGGTTCTTGAGGAAGCTGGTTTTTGTTCCTTCTTGGATTGAGAAGGTTTCTCAGAAGATGCAATCTTCTCACCCAGCTTCCTGACCATTTCAGCCAACTGATCAAATTTTGAGTCAGGGCTTTGGGTTATTACTTCAGAAAGGACTGGAGATGATGAGTCATCAATATTTACTGAAACTTTAAGTGTTGGTCTTTTCAGGATTGTTTTTCCCATTCCTGACCTCTCCATTGGAGAGTGTTGAGAGTAGACCATTGGTGGGAGGCCTAAGTTTGGTGCAGCACCCTGAAGGGTATTCAGAGGTAGGAGTGGTGGATATGATTCTGATTCAGTCTCATTCATTGACTCAGTATTACTGAGTTGTTCAGTGAGTTCAAGCTTACTGAGTTGTTCAGTAAGTCCAAGCATATTTTTCAAAGCCTGACTTTCAGGAAGCAAGATCTTTCAAGTCTCAAAGTTTGGTAACTTACTGACTGGGTTGTCCCTGACAATCCAGTCATTTGACTTGGGAAGCATTTCTTGCTCAAATGATATGCCAGCTGGAACAAAGGTCAATTCACTGGGACTCACATAGGGGTTAACCATGTGATGATCAATCCCTATTGTTTTCCTGGGGATTAAACCCACAGTATCAAAGACCTTGGGGTTCTTTTTGGTCCAACCTTGGATGACAGCCTTTTCTTTGTTAAGTTCAGTTTGTAGGGCTTGGTTTTGTTTCAAAATTTCAGTGTTCTGAATTTGTAGAGTAATTGTTTCTAATTTGGCTTGCTTCAGTACAAGCAATTCATCTCTACATTTATTCAATTCTGACACTATGTTGTTATATTTTGAAAACAGGTTAAGCCTTTGTTCCTCAACAAATTTAAGATCTACACAAATATAATTCATGTAAGACTGCCAATCAAAATCATCATCCATAGAAAGTAAAGTGTTTACCTTCTTCATGGTGATGTTTACCCACTCTCCATTCCTTGCATGGCTTTTCCCAACAGTCACCTGATCACCTTCAAAGAGTACCATCAGTGCACTCACTCTAATTTCCTCATCTGAGGAGACCTCTTCTTCATCCTAATCATAAGCTTCAGCTACTAAAACTTTATTCTTTGTCTGAACAGGTTTGGATGTTTGAGCAGCCTGAGACATATAGAGATTAGTTTCAAGAATTGCAAGCCTAGCCTTAGCTTTCCTATATTTTGCTTCAAGTCTTTTTGACCCTTGTTTTGAAATTGTTGGGTCGACTGAAACATTCTAGGTTGAAACTTGCTAGTCCCTGAGGAACTATTTCCTGAAAATTTATAAGAGGGTTCTGAGATGGTTTTAGAATAACAGTCCCTAGCAAAATGACCCTTTTTACCACAATTAAAATATTCAGTGGTTTCATTTTCTTTTCCTTTAGAAAAGTTGGACTGGTTTCTTTTGATGAAATGTTTTGAACTAGCAAGGAGTGCCCCCTCTTGGAATTCCAAGTTTAAATCTTTTAGGTACTCATCACTAGTCCTTTCATCAATTTCATCCTCAGAATCCTCTTGGAAATCCTGCACAACACCATTAGTATAAAAAGCAGTTGATATGGGTGTGGAGGTCAAGGCCTTTTTGGACTCAAGAGCTTTTGAGTCAGGGTATCTCCCTAAGATTAAGTTGTCTACATAGACAAACTTCCCATAGATCTTAGGGAGCTCATGGGTTTGAATGTGATTAGCATTCCTCAGGCCTTGTGAGAAGTTTAGCCACTTCTCAGGGAGACTGTTGACAAAGCCAACATTTGTCTCATGCTTAGACAAAACTACACCATCATTGATAGTTCGTTTATCAAAGTCTTGTATCTGGTATAAGTCTGAGAGAGACTTTCAGAGTCTTTTGCCCTGAAAGTATTATACTCAAGTTTCAGGTCCATGACCCTGTTTTCCTTGGTATCTGAGGGACCCTCAAATCTATTGACCAAGTCATCCCAAGTTTGCTTGGCTGTTGAACAGTTGATGACTGATTCCATTATATCGTTAGGAGGACATGATATAATGATGCTTTTCAGGCGTTGGTCTTGATTGACCACCCTCCTCTCATCAATGGTCCATTGAGCCTAAGGCTTGTTTAGCCCTTCAGCAGTCTTTGGGACATAAGGACCATCTTTGACACAAGTAATGTAGTATGGTTCCATACCAGTCAAGTAGTAAAGCATTCGCTTTTTCCACTTGCTAAATTTACCAGCTTCAAGTCGTGGGGCAACAGCTGAAAAGCTTCCACCCTTTTTGTCGACTAGCTGGGGCACATTTGCATCAGTCATAGTAGGATCTTGGTTTTTAAAACCTTGAGCACTCTTGGTTAATTTTGAAAGATTTTATAAACTAGAGGCTCTGATACCACTTGCTGTTCCCTTAACACGCTTAGAGTTAACTAGAAAGTTAATCTATTTGTGTTTATGACTAATACAACGTACTGATTAATTCTAACAGTTAATGAAACGTAAATATAAAAACACACAAGTATTTTCAACATTTAAATTCTTATTAGAAATGAATCAAAGAATCTATTACCCAAGTGTTTTGCGGAACAAACACTTGGGATTGAATAGACAAGGTATGGTGTCTCCTATCTAAACTCAAGCTATGCTTAAGTGGTAACAATTTGACCCACTGAGCTATCTCAGGGATACATTACTCTTTGTAGAAGAAAAGGGGTATTTGTGAAAGTCTAAGCCTTAATTGCACAAGAATACCTTACCCACTTTTCTCCCATCCGTTTGCTATTTATAGGCAAACACGTTAAGAGTACTGAAGATTAAAAGTAGATAAACAAATAGGAAGTGTATCTGACAACTACAACAGTAGTTGTCATTTTCAAGAACCAATGGGATTGCGCCAAAAAGTCTTCGAGTGTCAGACCTTACACTTCTTCGACTTTTAGCCACTTGAGGGATGGTTTGTCTAACCCAGATAAGACTTGTTCTTATCTTCTTAAAACCTTCCCTCTTTTCCCGCCTTTTATTCAGGCATTAGGTTCTTCAGTCATTAGTCTTCAATCTTCAATTGTTGTTGTTGAGGAGACTGGGTTCAGTGAGCTCTTGTCTAAAGCTCACTGATCCATTACCTTCTTCTTCATCTCAAGTAACACTTCAGTGAATACCGCCTCACTGTGTGTTGAATCTTTCTTCTTAGACTCGTCCTGAGCATCTTGAAGGTAACTCACTGAGTGATTGTTCACTCAGTGACTTAGAATGTTTTCGGTTTAATTTATACTTAGCTTAATTTGTATTCAAATCTTGTTTTAATGACTCTTGGGTACTGAAGGACCCAACAGAAAGAACTCAACATGAGGCAGCATCGTTGGTTGGAACTGCTTAGTGATTACGATTGTGAGATTCGATATCACCCAGGGAAGGCTAATGTTGTGGCAGATGCCCTTATCCGGAAAGAAAGACTCAAGCCTTTGAGAGTCAGATCATTGGGAATGACGATCATTTCACCTTTACTGTCAAAAATCCTCGAGGCTCAGGTAGAAGCACTCAAGGAAGAAAACCGACCAAGTGAGAAAATAGATAAAATGCTAGAGAACGCCAATGGCTTTGTAAGAAGAGCAGACGGAATGTTATGCTTCAGGGATAGAAGCTGGATACCTCTCTACGGTGGGATACGAGAGTTGATTATGCATGAGTCGCACAAGTCGAAGTACTCCATTCACCCAGGTTCTGATAAGATGTATCAGGATCTCAAGAAACTTTATTGGTGGCCGAATATGAAAGCAGAAATAGCTACGTATGTCAGCAAATGTCTTACTTGTGCTAAAGTAAAAGCCGAATACCAGAAACCATCAGGATTGCTTCAGCAACCAGAAATTCCCCAGTGGAAGTGGGAACGCATTACAATGGACTTTGTCACCAAACTACCCAAGACATCAGGCGGTTTCGATGCTATTTGGGTAATCGTTGATCGACTCACTAAATTAGCCCATTTCATTCCAATCAGAGAGACTTATTCTATGGATCAGCTTACCAGACTTTACGTCAAGGAAATAGTCTCAAAGCACGGTGCACCAGTTTCCATCATTTCCGACAGAGATAGTCGATTCACTTCAAACTTTTGGGAGTCATTACAAGATTCATTTGGAACCAAATTAGACATGAGCACTGCCTATCATCCTCAGACAAATGGTCAGAGCGAGAGAACGTTTCATACGTTGGAAGACATGCTCAGGGCATGTGTGATAGACTTTGGAAATGGTTGGGCTAACCATTTTCCATTGATCGAGTTCTCTTACAACAATAGTTATCACACGAGCATAAAGGCAGCACCATTCGAGGCACTCTATGGTCGCAAGTGACGGTCCCCTATTTGTTGGGCCGAGGTTGGCGATGCACAACTTACTGGTCCAAAGATGGTTCGCGAAACAACAGAAAAGATAATTCAGATCCGAGAAAGACTCCGCACAGCCAGAAGCCGACAGAAAAGTTATGCTGACATTAGACGCAAACCATTAGAATTCCAGGTTGGAGACAAGGTCATGTTGAAAGTCTCACCTTGGAAAGGCGTGATACGATTCGGAAAACGCGGGAAGTTGAACCCGTGATACATTGGGCCATTTAGAATTCTGGAAAGGATTGGTCCCGTGGCATACAGACTTGAGCTTCCGTCAGAGCTCAGCAGCGTCCATAACACCTTCCATGTTTCAAACCTCAAGAAATGTCTTTCAGATGAATCGCTTGTAATTCCATTAGACGAAGTTCAAATCGACGATAAGCTCAATTTCGTCGAGGAGCCCGCAGAAATCATGGACCGTGAGGTCAAACAGTTGAAGCAGAGCAGAATTCCTATCGTGAAAGTTCGCTGGAATTCTCGTAGAGGTCCCGAGTTTACTTGGGAGCGGGAAGACCAGATGCGTCTCAAGTACCCACATCTTTTCACCGAGTCCACTCTAGAGACCAACACCAACTGAATTCAAGGACTGAATTCCTTTTTGGGTGGGCGACTGTGACAACCCGTAATTTCAGGTCATTTTCCAAACCTCGACAAGTTACTATTCATCAATTACTATTCATCATTTACTATTCACCAATCACTATTCATCGTTTTTGAAGTCAGTTTGAGACTTTGAGAAGTTTTCAAAAAATTTACTATTCACGAAACACTATTCATTCCCGGAGGGAAATCACTATTCATGGTTATCATTCATCATTATGTAAACTAGGTTTACGGGTATTCAAATGCGCGTAACCATTATGGTTTAGCTGCGTATTCATGCATTATAAGTAAGGACACTTCATATAGACTAGAGTAGTCTACATATCATCAGTAACATCATCATCATTTTAGGTCATGCACGGGTTTGTGTAATTTTCATTAACGTATGTTTAATTATTTAATAAACGTACCACTCAGTCATTACTACTAACATTATACCCAATACTCCCGTCAGTGATCATGACATATTTTCATACTCATAATAATGATATAAAGATTATATTATTAATTTACTCGGTGTTTTTAAATCGTTTGCTATATTTCTCGTTAAAAGCTTATAACACCGTCGGTTTGCGAAATTTCAACCCGATAATCATTCTAACACCCGATTCTTGCAAGGAATATGATTTTACAATTTTTACAACTTCGTCGTATTTTATTTTATCTCGTCAAGAGTTATTTCTAGTTAACTCGGTACACGATAACACCTAATGTATACTCAAACTAAACTAACACATGTTTTAATGGGAGACAAGATTATTAATTAGCCAATTTTCTCTTCCATTTCCTACCATGTGTCCCCCACCCCCCCCCCCCAGCCCCCTAAACTTCCATTTTCACTTGATTATCTTACATTTCAATTAATGTTGCAAGTACTTATGCTTTCTATTTTATTTCACTAACACAAACATATCAAGAACAACTAGCTAAAATAAAAAATTCTCTCATCTTTTCTCTTCCATTTGGATCGGCCAAGGCAAGAACACAAGGAGAATCCATCTTTTTTTTCAAGAACAAGTGATAATCTAGTCTCATTTATACTCCTAGTTAGGATTTTGAAATAAAAATCCCTAGGTTACTTACATATTTCTCTCCAAATCACCTCAAATCATCAAGTAAGTTACAAGTAAACTTTTCAATCTTTTCATACTCTCATTTGATATATTTTGTTGTGCTATCAACTAATCATGCAAATATATACATGTTAAACATACCACTTGTTACTCATTTTCATTATAAACATAGATCTATGGATTTTTAGTTGTATCCTCATGAAACCCACCATTGTTGGAGATTTTTAGGACCCCATGACACCCTAAGAAGGTGTATGGTAGGATTAGATTAGTTGGGGTGTTGATTGATTGTGTTTTGAACAAGCCTTGAACCATAAAAGTGATTATTTCAAACAATAGATAAGGGTCTGTCCAAAAACGTGAAATCTGGAAAACTCAGTAGACATTGAACTATTTTGGCCTTCATATTTAGAAAATAATTTCAAAAACGAAACCGTGGCCGCTTGAATGAGTAAAAACCGACTTACGACGAGAAAGTTATGATTTTTCTAAGTTTGGCGACGAAAAACTAATTTCTGAAAATATTGCGTGCTGTTTGCCGAGATTCAACGGACAAAACAAGGTGTTGGACCTGATCTAGACGACCCGACCTACTGAAATTATGTTAGTTCATGTTAATACGAAGCCGTGGATATAAAGAACGTAGAAAACGAGCTCATAACGACAAAGATATACGCGTTTGAAACCCGACAACTTCAATATATATTTTCAGCTTTCTAATAAGGAAAATATTACTAAGTTAAAAACAGTTTTTGCAATACACTATATTGAGAGCCATACTTCTTATCAATCGAGACCCGTATGATCAAAAGTTAAATGACACGTCTTCAAGACATCGTTACAAGGTTTTCAAAGACACCGAGCCTATTTACTAACACTTAACGAGCACACATTTATGACTAGTTTTGCAAAGTCATTTGGTTATATTTTTACAAGTTATGAAAAATGTTCATTTACGACGGAAACACAATATTCACCGATAAATTATCGAACGACGATCGTGGGTTATCGTTGCAACACATTTACACGAAAAATGTTTATTAACTTATCAAGCTGTCAAAAATGTATTTTTTGACGATAAACAATTATTTCCAAAATTCCCGAGTGGTATCGGTAACATACGTATTTGCATGTGTTGCGTAAATTCATTGCTTACATTAGATACATTATTCATAATAGGTTGCGGTTAGAGACCGAGCCACATTTCATCATATCCACTATTGTCATTGTGCTATCGCATCAGGTGAGTTTTCATAGCCCCGTTTTCAATTGATTACTTGATTTCTAAACTCTCGGGGGAGAATACATTGCACCATTTTTACATACGGACCAAAGTATCAAAATCCAGTTACATTGCTTAAGTTACATCATTGCCCAGATTAAAGTCCCCTTTATTATCATGAACCGTTAATTATGGAAGTAAGCGAGAGTGAGTGAATAGATCTATTGAGGGTGACGCCTCCGTTCGGGTTGGTAGCTCCAACTGGTCATACGAACGCATTTCATTTTAATCATATTAGAGTGTCTGGCAAAACACTCGGGTTTGGGGCATTTCATTCAGTCTAGCTTCGGGGTCATGAGCTTAAGAGCTAATGTATTATTTTTGTGGCATTTATGTCATACACTTCATACTTTTGGTTACCATAGGAACTATTCATTTACATAAACCTATGATCTCACCAACATTTTTGTTGACCATTTTTAGCAATATATTTTTAGGTAATTAAGGTATGCGCATCATGGCCTGCATATGGACCTATTTTGGAGTCGCGGTGACGACGCGTCTCACTTATCTTTTATGCACTTATTGTCGTTTGATTGTATAAACTTATTTCCGCATCGTGAAACATCTTTTGGGACCTAGCTTTTGTAACTCTGAATGTTTTTAATTAATCAAATGATGTATTTTCAAAACGACACTTTAGGTCGTTCAATATAACTGCAACTGTGGTGTTATGGTCTGTCATGCCCTCAAGTGTTCCATTCCGCTGTAAGTCACCAAATTTGGGGGTGTGACACCATCCTTGTTGTTTTCAACATCTATGAACTAATAATCAACCTAGGTACTCCCAATGCACGTTGAACAAACTCAACCATACTTTACCACCTATGAGGACTTAGATGATTCTTTATGGCTAGAACCTCCACTATCAAATGAGCATGATGCTCCCGGTAATTATTATCAATTTCCACTAGGTATAAGTAGTACTACCTTCACAAGTTATCAAAGTATTAGTAATACTTTGTCGTTAAACTTCTGCATAAGTTTCGTTAAAACCTTAAATCAACATTTTAACAACATATGTTAAAATGCAATCTCAAAGCCAACCTCATGCACCCCGAGCGACAATGACTCTTGAGGAGTATACATAAGAAACTCGATTGAATTCCTCTTGTCATCATCTAGTGAATATAATCTTGAGACCAAATATATTTAGGAAGACATGATGTTTTGGAAAACATTATGCCTAAGAAATCATGCGTTATGTTTTCATCTTGTTAAAAGGATAATGTATATCCTATGCGACATGAACGGTTGTGTTACAAGAGATTTCATTACACCTCATTGGCTAAATGATCTTGAACAAACATCTACAAGTTCTATGAACTAGCGTATCTCCTTCATCTTGTCATACTTGCTTTCATAAGCATGATAACTTTATCCCATGGGATAATCTTATTTGTTGAAAGATACTATTTGTATCTATTTCCTTTCAAGCGTACATCATAACCTAACCTTGCTCATAATCTAGTTTAAACCTTGTGCACATCCAAGGTTAAAACTACACATTTCTAGAGCATACACAAGATCTATTGAAGTTGGTAACCTTACTTAGATTCTTGTTGAATAAAATTCCAAAGAGCTTTCTTGAGAACGTTCTTAATTTAACATATTCCATTATCACAAACAAACACATTTCTTGGTCTTAGATGATCAAATCACATTTATAGTACACACTTCAACTCTACGTAAAAGATGTCATCCATTAAGCTATCTAATTCGAACAACCTTAGATTCTAAACATATGATTAAAACATATTGTTTGTCGACACACTATTAAATTCTTGGGTATAACATGACATCTTCATCACCTTAGTTATAATGAATTTAGTTGAGTCTCATTAAGCCAAGTATTGGTGATCTATCATCTTTTATATACTTCAATAGGCAAAAATAGGAATTCCAATCTTTCTAACATGAGAATGACTACTGGAGAACCTATTGCACTAGAAACTCAAGTTAACAAATTGCTTCCAGGAGAGAAGTTGGGTATCACCCGTAAAAATGGTCGTGTTTAGCCTTAATTGAGCACCGCTAGTAATAATCTCATATTCATTCTCCAACTTGAAAAATCTTTATTCCTATACTTGCCTAAAGTAAGTGTTAAAATAAGATATTTTGCATCGCCTTAGTAATAAATATGCCTTTTCTTTCTTTAGTTTATTAAAATCACTTGCATTACATATACATTTTTTGATTACATGTTTTTGTTTGATATGATTAAGTATTTTGACGTTATCAAGATATTTTCATTCTTTCATTATATGATGTTTCGCAAGATTAACGTGTTAATTGTTAACTCATGATATGCCATTTTGATACATGATGTTTTTATATGATGTATCTATGTTTAAAAGCTCTTGTCTTTTGTTGGAATTTATTAAATCTATGCTTAGGATGGTCTAATTAATATATGCTCCAACATGTTACAATTTAAACACAGTTTGCATGAACTTTTCGTCTTGCTTCTTTTGTGACTTTGTCACACTACTTGTCTGCTACTTGTGCACTTATAATTTATCAAAGTGATTTTGGTATGATAAACATTTAGAAGTCTTTTTATTCTACAAATTTATCACATAGATCATTGTGTTAGTTAATGGATAAGTATGCTTAAGTATCTAAGCCTATCAACAAAACAATTTCACAATGAAGTGTCTTAAACAATGTCATGCTCTCTCGTAATATGATTGCTTGTCTTAATGCTATCTTGCTATGTGGAAACTTTATGTCTAGTAGTCTAATGGTTTTGTATAAGACATAATCTTATGATTTCTATCTTTTTGACATTTTTAGACACTAATTCACTTGTTTTGTATGTTTTATGGACCCCTGCACTTGCATATAATTTTGAAGCATATAGAATTAAGTTTTAGAGGCTTGGCATTGCATTTGTGTATCTTTCAACCAACCTCTTTCCAAATCTCTTTATTGCTTCCGCTTTCCAAAAATCACCTCCATCACTATTTAGTTATAACAATACTCTAATCCCCTACACCTCATATGAGGAAACCACATGCCTCGTCATGCGATCATCTTGCATTAATAGAGAAGAGCTACGTGACTTCAAGGATGAAGTTCTTTGTATGCTAACCAACATCCGCAAAAACATTACTAAGCTCATCGCTTTCATTAACCTGCAACCTCCTAAACACTTTATCGTCATTCTTCATTCGATGCATTACACATAATGTTGGATGTCCACTGATTAAGGCGGAAAGAAATTCATTCACATAATTGTCTTTTGTCAAAATATATTAAAGAACACTTACTCATGTTTCCTACACCCTAAAATACCAACACATAGGTACACACCATTTAGTTAAAATCAGTTCATAAAACCACAAGTATTTCAAGTCTTTTTAACCTAACATCACAAGTTTGCACCAATACCTCATCAAGTGAAAAACACATCATGTGTTTAACAAACTTCTTCATCTCCACAACCAACAACTAATTTAAATGGAGTCTAGGATTTTTCTTAAACCAGGACCTCATAACTTCATTGTCTAGAACACCATCATAGGATCTCATCCTTTTCTTCCTCGACACATATCATGCACGTCATTGTCAGTGCAAACAATATATTAATCAAAACTGTTATTCCTAACACTTTTTCAACACGTTGGTCTAACCAACACTCTCCCATCATATGATGCCATTCTCATCCTCATATAGGTATTTAGTATTTTTATTTTTTATTTTTATTTGGAATTTCTGATCCTAGGTGCTTATTGTCTTCACTTCCTTTAATACCATTCAAGCGTATATTATGGCATGATAAAGATGATAATGTCATAAAAGATCATGTCGGTTAAAACCATGTTGTTGATCCCAAACACAGATCGATTGAGCTTGTATTAGAAAATTTGAAGAATGTCAAAGAGTATGCGGAATCTACTATTCAACACTTAGAAGAATATCAATGTAACAGTAAACAATGAAACAGTAAACTGTATTGAACACAAGATCACCAAAACGCTTCAATATTATTAGCTCAATAATACGAGTACTCTATGTAGTACTAGGGTTTACAACCTTGAAGCTATCAAAACATACGTATTAAACATCTAAACCTAGGACCTCCTTTTATAGACTAAAGAGTCCTTTACAAGATAACTACAAATCTTCTAGAATATACAGATAAGTCTAAACATATAGAATATACACATAATATCTTCTAAACTTATCACATTACACGTCTTTATCTCATAGCAGTATGAATCTTCATCAGCAATCTTCAGCAGTACAAAGTTAGTCTGGCAGTACTAACTTTTACTCTAGCAGTACAAACTTGATTAGTACTGTTGGTTGTAATCTTCAGCAGTTTCATCTTTGACTTCACACCACTAACTTAGCTTGGTAGTACTAAGTGTGTAGACTTGTAATTCCCAACAATCTTCCCCTAAACTTGTGATTTACCTCCAAATCATCAAGTTTCTTGAATTACATCTTTGACCTTGAGACGATTCTTCCAAACACTTTATCTTCTTTCAGTGTGCATGAAGATCTTCCTTAGTTGTTCATTTGCCATTTCAGTCTGCTCATCTACTAATAGCTTTGCTGACAACATCAAAGTGAGTGTACCCCTTGACAGTGGGTAATCTTTCTCCACCAGCATGTAGATATCTTTTCCAGCATTTGTATACACATGATGAACAGCACATGAGTCATACATTCTCCATGTTAAATTATGAGATCCAGACTGAAATTTCCATAATGTATCATCAGTATCTGGTTCAAACATTCTCTTCAACACTACCCATAGCATTCTTTCTTTGTTATCCTGTAGTTTTGTTGAGCTGAATCTTTCTCTAACTAAGTCCCATAGCTTTACTAGATCATCTCTGTTAAAAGCTTTGATCATGTCATCAAAGTGTTGATAGCCTTCAATGTGGTTTCCAACCTTGATGATCTTCCAACTCTTTATTTTTCCTTCATCTTGAACTTCCCAATCAATGATAGGATATTTGGTCTGTTGGGCTTCTACATTCATTCCTTCATCTGGGACTATGATCATCATCTGTTGTAAATCTTCTTCAGTCAATTCTGCATCCTTCTGTTCTTCACTAAGTTTTAGTCTTTTTGAAGACTCTGATTCTAAAGATACACCAGCTCTCTTAACACTTCTACTTTCTTCTTCAGTATCCATTGGAATAAAGGCTTGAACCTTCTTGTAAGCCTTGTTGTATAAAACTTCAATTTCTTCGTAGGATCTGCCTTTCAGTTGACTAGCAATCCAATGATCTTGATTCTTCATATATTCCTTCATATACTTCATCATTTGTGCTTGAGTTGGAGGCTTATTTCTTCTTGCAGCAGCCTTCTTTGCACTCTGACTTTTTCTAATCTCTTCTAGCAGATTATTAAGAGCATCCTCTCTTTCTTCTTCATTAATAGTTGCCCTTTCATGTTCATAAATCTGCTGAGCTAAAGATGCATCAGCTTGAATCTATGCTTGTTCTTCTTCATGAAAGCTTCTAGCTAATTCTTCATCAAGACTCATCTGAATTTGTACTCTCTTCTTGACCTTTTTAGGTTTCTCAGATTCTTGCATAATGCCTTTTCTTTTATCTTTTGCTGCACTTCTAATATAGACTAATGTCTCTGCAGCTCTTTCATCGGTACTAGCAGTACTAAGTGATCCTCCAGCAGTATCTTTAGCAATATCTTCAGTAGTATCTTGAACACCCATATCAAACCCCATTTCAGCATCAAACCTCCCCTGAGTCTCTACATCTTGTTCCAATGTAACATTAGGATCTGCATCAATGTCTTCAATATTCCTCCCCTGTTTGGAAGAATCCTTCATAGCATCTCCATCAGCAGAATCTTCATCATCAGAAAGCACCATCCTTGTCTTTCTTTTGGCTTTGTTGGACTGTGCTGCTTTCTCCAGCTTCTTCACCTTCTTGATCAGTTTAGTCAAGGCCACTCCATAAACCTGTTTGGTGTGCTTCAGTTCAATTTCCAAACTAGTGACCCTGTTTTACAATTGTGTACATATAACCATCAATTCTTTGAGCGTCAGACTGCCCTCATCACTTCCAAGTGTGTTAACTCTTGGGAGAGGTGAATCATGGGGCATGTCCCCCATAGTATCCTGTTGACTGGGGTATCCATCACCTGAACCATGTTCATGTGAATTTGACACATAAGATGTTGCCATGGGTTAGGTCTTATCAATGTTACCACTGGACTGCCCAGCTTCTAAGCCAGAGACAGTAGTGGTAGCCCTCACTATTCTGTCAGAGACAGCCTCATCTGCTACATTGGGATAAGTAGGAGATCTGGGCTGAGGAACCACATATTCCTTTCTGATTCTCCTCCTATATGTTTGAATAATTTGTGGTTGTGAGGAAGATGGAGCACCGATGGGTATATGATAGGACTCAACTGGGAGAGTTGATCCTTCACCCTGAATGTTTTGCACAAGCATTTCTGGAAAAAGTGGTACTTCCATCCCATTATAGCCCTTGGAAGCCATCATCATATTACTAAAAAGTTATTGAGTAAGGCAAGGAGTTGGATAAACAGTTTTGTGAGATAGAAGGAAATTTTTTTGTTTGTTCAAAAACATTTGAATAAACCTTGGATACATTAAAAACTTGTATTTGCTATCCAAGTTTTTCATCATACCATCAAAAATCAGTTTTGAAAAGTTAAAAGTCCTGTTTGTTGTTAAACAAATAAGAGCAGTTGCAATATTGCTACTGAATTGCTCCCAGAAAGTTTTCTTTGGACTTAAACAATGTAAAATGATATGTATGAGAAATCTCCATTGAGGGGCAAACTGTCCTTTTTGAAAAGTTAGTTTATCAGAAGTGGACACATACCCCATCCTGGAAAGAGTTTGAAAAATTTCAGTGTTAGGAAAAGTACTAATACCATCATCATCTGCTAGTTTGAGATGTCTCCTAACAGATGTCTCAGTAATAGTGAAATTTTTGCTATCAACTGTTGCAATTATTCGTTTTTCTCCATTATCAAGTGTCTTAGCGGTAGCAGTCTGCCAAAACTTATTGATTTGAGAACTATAGATAGTAGGATTTTCTAGAAGTGAATACCTGATGTGACTAGTATTGAGAAAATCCAGTATCTGATGAAACCATTGACTACCCTCTGTTTTCTCCAAGAATGCGACCATATTATGCTTATCACAAAATTCCATATTAGCCATTAAGATTGAGAAAAGATTAATTAGAGTGTTGGGATATGATTGATGTTGAGAGATTTTGAGAATGGTAAAGCCAATTGAGGTTTTATAGAGTACCCTTAGGGTTTTGATAGGACCGACTTGAATAAATCTTTTCTTTAGAATGAAGAAATCTAAGAAAATAAACAAAGTATGTAAATTATCTAAATTAGTAACCCTATAAGCAAGGTAAATACCAAAAATATCTCAATGGCTATATTTAAAAAATGGTTACTCTCAAACAGCACTAACGGTTACCCAACAGTACTAAATTTAGCCTAGGAGTACAAACTTTTGCCTAGCAGTACTAACTTTTTCTCAGCAGTATTAACTCAATTTTCTTTTAAAACAATACTACACTCAAACTTTTTGAAGGGATTAAGTGTAAAGGAAGACACTCAATCATTTTCATTTGCATTTAACCTCTGGTTGTGTGAGAACCAATGTTTTTAATATAAATACTGCTTGTGATCAGATAAACTCATTAAAAGAGCTTCCTTGACAGGGTTTCCAGCTCATTGCATGTGTTACCTCTAACACAAATGTATTGGATTCATTTTTGCTCGCTGTTCTCTAAACCGGGTGTCCTCGGACTAACGCACTATACTTAGTATAGAATGGTAAAGAGTGAGTTAGATCAGTTACTATCTGACTAACTAAAAACCATCATCTCTGTCAAGCATTCTACCACTTTTGCTTCTCACATAGCATCAATACCAATCATACTGCTTGCTTATCCTGCAAATGTTAGTCTATGATTCGCGAAAATCAACATGTAATCATTTCCAAGGAAACACAAGTGAAGTATGTGTAACCCGAGTCGTTATCCCAACGAAGGTTTGAATGGAATTTGTGATCTCGATTCGTGAAACGTGTTTGAATGGTGAGAATAAAGAGTTTTTGGGTTTCTACGCTAAAATAAGTGAACATGAATTAAAAACGATTTAAAAGGCAAGGAAAACTCTAATCTAAAGAGCGCGTAATTAAAAACGTAAAGAAAACTGAAAACGTAATTAAAACCGGGAAAACGCGAGACTAAAACGTGCAATCTAAGAAATATTAATCCTAGGAATACCAAATTATTTTTCCTACATCGTAAATGACAAAAGAAAATTTTACAAAAAAGAATTACATTTTTCTGAATTATATTCATTTAATATTAATTAAAAACTAAATTTAACAAATTAAATTATTAAAAATACCAAAACAGTTTAGAAAAATCTGAAAATTTTACTGAAATTACTTTATGATACAACAATCCTAGGAAAAATACTAAAAGGGTCCCAGCTTATTTAAATAAGCTGAGAATAAGCTAAAGCTAACTGAAAATAAGCAAATAAGCTAAAATAGTCTAAGGGCAAACTAAAATAAGCTAATTTAACTAAAAGCAAACTTATATAAGCCAGGGGAACTAGAATAAGCAGAATCAATAAGCAGAAAAGCACAAGAATAAGCAAAAAGGTAAAGGGGTTGCTGAAGCAACAACAGCCTCAACAGCCTACTTTAAGCTAGTGAAAAAGCTATCTAGAGAATAAGTTAGGACTTAAAAAACAAAAACAGATTGAGATAAGCTACTAACTAACTAGACTACCAAATTTCAGACAATGAAAAGCTATAAACAAGCAGAAAATTAGCTGAGAAACAAGGCTAGAAAACATGCAGGCTGCAAGATGTACTGATGCAAGACAACTATAAGGCTACTGAGGCTATTTAAAGCACCTAAAAAGCTTTCAAAAGCTAACATAAAAATCTTGAAAAAAATAGGAACAAGTAAAGAAGCCACTAAATATCATGCATACCAATTTTCAGATTAAAAGAGCTTGTATTGAGCTGATTAAAAAAATCAAGAACAAGGGCTGAAATTGGGTAGAACCTACTTGTGCAGGCTACAATCTTGCTGCACTGAGATTACCACAAGAACCTCAAGCTCTCATCCAAAGAACCATTCTCTTGTTCAGCACCTCAAACTGCTTCAAGAGACATAAAAAAAAAAATACCATAACAGGTTGATTAAGCACAAGCTTGTGAAAAGCTTGTCTGAACAGTGCAGTCACCAAGGTTTGCCTAGTTAACTCAATTTCTTGTTAAACCTTCAAACTAGCTCAGAAACTTCAACAAACAACTCAAACACACTAAAGTAATGGAAATCAAAGTATACCACAGAGCAAATGAACAATGGGTCATGGTTTTGACCCGTAATCCCAAACAGTTCTTTTGGACTAACTATTTTGTAAATTGAACTAAGCAAAACCAATCTAAACTGAGCTAGAGGAACTAGGATATTAAACTAACTTGAGTAAGCACAAACAAGTGAAATTAAACTGAAATCAAACACTGAATTAAGCTGATAAGAAATTTGACTATTGTTGACTTTTTGAGCTATTTAGAAATTAAAACAGATTAAGCAACAGGAAACTAACAATAAGCTAACATAACCATGCATAAGCTAAAAGGTAACAGAGCAAAGGCTTTAGGAATTCTTAAACAACAACAACTTCGATTACTCAATTAGCATTTAAACTTGAATTACAATGAAAATAGAACAAGATTCTTGAAATTAAACTTAAACTGAAATGAAGGTTACATTGATCTGAAATTGAGCTAAAACATACAATTTATCTAAATTTTGACTTTTTAAAACTAATTTACACTACTCCTAAATTATGCTAAAATCTAACTAAAATCTACTACTTTCTTCTGTGGGCTTGGTGAGGTATTTATACCCTCCAAAAGTCTTCACTAAGCGTCCACAACAAATCCCCACCATCCAATTAGGTTAAATCAATCTTGGTCGTTGATCCCATTTTTGGCGGGAAAACAGGACATGTGGGTTAGTGGAAAATCAGAGCACGTGGGAAGGTACTAGTGAAGAAGCTAAATGTAGGGGGAAGCGTGTGTAAGAAAAAAGGCATGGGGGGGGAACAATTTTGTCTGGGACAGCTTTTCTGGGGAAGTGGAGATGGTATTGGCGGGTTCATGGTTTAGGAGAAGGGGTGGTTTTGTGGGTTTGAATTTGGTCAAATCTGGTTTGGCTAACTCAAAGGGATAAACGGGTGTGGGGTTTAATTTGGGCTTTTGGTGTTTGATTTGTTGGGCTGGGTTTAGTTTGATTTGGGGATCAGGTTAGGATTGGGTTAAAAGGGATAAAAGGGTTTGGTTTGTATTTGTTTTGGAATTATTGTTAAGGTTTAGGGACCAAATTTGCCAAGCTCTAAAAATCCAAGGACCATTGATGTCAATTCTGAATTTTGACATTTTGACTTTCATGATGGTTGACCTTGACAATTGAGCAATTTCTCGGACCTAACCCGTAAATTTCTTCCCCGTCCTCGGCTTTTCACGCTTTTCCAATCTTGTGCTCGGTTTTGTCTGTTTTTGCCATGTTTTCAATCCTTTTGTACCTGAAACACATAAAAACACAAAACAAGGATATCTGCAGTAATATTTGGGTGTTTTTGGTTGTTTTCTAGTCTAAATGGGTATAAAAATGATGAGTATTTACACACTCATCAATCCCCCACACTAAACTATTGCTAGTCCCTAGCAATCCGATCATATAAAGTAATGAAAGGACCAAGTATACCCCGTTTTGACTTTTTATTAAATACGAGAAATTTAAACTAAAACAAAAATAGATAACATGCTTGATTTTCAAAAATGGTATCATGGAACAGGATTCACACAAAATGGGTGTCTCCAGGGAATTGTAATCGTCATCCTCTTTTTTATACTCCCAACTAAGCTTAAACTCAATGTGCAAATGTTTTTGTAAAATGCTAACACTACTTATACTAATAATCTATGTAAGCCGAAACTTAACTTTTCACTCCCACAATTTATTCAAGTTAGGTGACTGTGCTAATTTTCAAAATTTTGACCGCAAAAATCGACATTTATTATGGTTGTTACTTGTTTAAGTCAAATACTAATTTACCGGGAACCTCAAAAATCTAAGGATCAAAAGGGCCTTTTCCATGTAGCGGCTTTCTTCTCGGCACATCCCAAACCAGTTGGTTTTAAGTGACCAGGCTTTTGACACCCCACAGAGAATAGTACCGGAGTCAGCGGAATTCCGATTTCAAAGATTTTGGATATTCCCACTAAGCTAGTATTAAATACTTAAATAAATAACAACAAACGATCATTTAGAGATTAGAGACTCAAAGACGAGATCACTCCATGTAACGACTTTCTTCTCGGCACATCCCAAACCAGTTGGTTTTAGGTGACCAGGCTTTTGACACCTCACAGAGAATAATACCGGAGCTTTCGGGGTCTTTGAAATCAACAATCTACTAAATTACCGTTTAACTTTTATACAAAATTGACGAATCCAAGTTCAACTTCCGATTTAAATTTAAGAGAAAGCAATTTTCCTACATTTATTAACATATACATCTTTATTTTTGCAACATCAAAACTTATTGCATTTTGCAATATCATTCCATTTTCTTATTTTGCAATATCATTCCATTTTTTTTCTTTCTTTTCATTTTCTCATTTTTTCATTTTTTCGCTTTTTTTCTTTTCTTTTCTTTTTTTTTTTTTTTAATTTATATATATATAATATATATATATATATATATATATATATATATATATATATATATATATATATATATATATGCTTTCTCAAAAATTAAAATAAAAAGTTGAACTCGGGCTCTATATCAAAATTGTATAAAAATTTGTTTTGCATAACAACATGATTTTAACGTTCAAACGTTTGAAAATAGCACGTATTTAATCAGATTAGTTATCTTCTGGGAGGAAAAGCCATAGATTACTTGTATAAGCTCTAAAGAGAACCAACTACTCTACGCTTAGCATTTTCATTTGCACAAATCGTAAAACCTTAGTCTAACCGTTAAGGAAGCAGCCAGATCAACACTTTGGCAGAGTCGGGATTCCCTTTGTTCTAACCTAATCAAGACTAAACATTTCTTTTTTATTGCAATTTCTTATCTAAAAACAAAAAAAAATTAAAATTTTTGGCCAAAACGGGGGTACTAGGGCACTAGAAGGTACATATGTGACAACAATCGCGAGAATTCCCCCCCACACTTAGAATTGAATATTGCCCTCAATATTCAAAGTACCGGCTATTATGCCGACACTTAGAACGTAAAAAGGTAATACTAATAGCCAAGTGTGGAAAAGAAATCTCATTTTCACAAACAGGATTAAAGAGATATCCCTAGATAATCGTTAGCAAAAGGATATGATATTGGGCGGCTGGATTGAAAACAGGCGCATCAATCATCACAATCCAAGGGAAACCTGCAAACAAGGGCAAATAACACACAAACAAAGCACAGTAGAGGAATTCCCCCACACTTAGTGTTAGAAAATAGAGAGAAGTCAGAAACATGGGCGTTTACCCATGTGTTGCTAATGTTTTTGTTAACCGAGTCACTAGCTTGACTCGACCCCGAATTCATTTTTTCTTGGGGAAGCAAGTGGAAAAGGAAATCTCCATCGGACTTTCATTCAAAATGTTTGGATAAACGTTGAAGTACTTGAAAGTTCCACTCCGATGAGATACACCCGGCTCAAAAGAATGATAAATGGAGATGTCGGGGTCAAAAACTTTGTCTTCACTCCCAAACGAGTGAATAAAAGGACAATCTACCTTGTAAGAGAGGAAAGGTAGAAAAGCTCGAACGACATATGTGAAATCAATATAATGGCGATCCTCAAAGGGCAATGTCACATATGTCGGAGAAAGAACGGGATTAAGAATTGAGGTCATATCATCAAGTTCATGAATAATAGAGTCCTTGACCTCATCGTTCTCTAACTCTTCATCGAAGAGAGGATTTATTTTGCTAGAAAAGCACTCATCATCAAATTCAAAAAGAGAATTTGAATAGACTTTGAGACTTTCATTTTGAGCGTCCTCATCAGAAAGTGATTCGTCATCACTAGAGGAAAAATCATCTTCGAGATCGAAAAGAGGGTTAGAAAATGTCCCGGAAAAATCATCAGTAGTGTCAAGAGGATGATCACTACGAAAAGAACCATCACTATCACTGTCGGACATATCCTCAGACTCACTTGGGATTGGGATAAGGTTCTCAGCACTAGACTTTATGAATTCGTCCGATTCCTTTTCAGGAATAGTGCTAAGATGCTCATCCCCCATAATGAGAGAGTCCTCAGATTCTATAGTAGGTGATATGGATGTGGTTGCAATAGACTGAGGGAGTTGAGAAATAATATCACTAAAAGGAATAACACTCTCCTCGTCGTCCTCATCTTCGTCATCGAGCATGCAAGCCTGATTAAACAAGAAACGGTTATGTGCTGCTCGTTCTATGGCGAGTAAATCTTCCATAGATTCACCATGACGATCTTCTTGGGTATGTAAGTCAATAGGAGGATCTTGTTTTCTAAGAACCATCTCCTTAAGACCGTTTATTTCAGTTTGAAAGGCCATGTTGAGTTGTTCTTGAGCAATAATCATTTTAGTAATCAATTCAGCTCTAGTCAACTCGCTATGAAGAAGATGATGAGGGGTTGTGTATTGTGAAGGTTGGTCAAATCCGGATGGTGTTTGATTGTTATAAGGGTCGTGCTCATAGACAAGCATGTCTCCCGTTCGACAATCAAATCCCGGATGAGGAAAACTTCCACAATATTCAGAAGAATATGTTTCCATCTCATGGTGTGGGGGTTGGTTAAGGAAATTGGTTGTTTCATTGTAGGGATTTTGGTCATAGACAAACCCGTTTCCCGAATTTACAATGCTACAACCGGGACAATTTCCACCATTTGGAGGTCCTCCACACCATTCACAACCATAATGGTAAGATGAAGACATAAAAAGAATTAAACGGATAGAGGGTGAGATAAAGAATTAAACGAATAAGAGGAATAAGAAGAATATTTTTGGATTTTTAGAAACATTTGAAAAATACAAAGGGAAAGAGAAAAATAAATTTTGAAATGAAAATCCTTTTGGGTTTTAATGAGAAAATATTTACAAAAAAAAAAAAAAAAAAAAAAAAAAAAAAAAAAAAAGAACGACGACTTCTCGAGAGAAGGGTCTTCAAAACACGTATCGACACATGAGAACCAAAAATTCACTACAAGCCTTCCCCGGCAACGGCGCCAAAAATTGATTCGCGAAAATCAATGTGTAAATATTTCCAAGGAAACACAAGTGAAGTATGTGTAACCCGGGTCGTTATCCCCAACGAAGGTTTGAATGGAATTCGTGATCTCGATTCGTGAAACGTGTTTGAATGGTGAGAATAAAGGGATTTTGGGTTTTTAATCTAAAATAAGTGAACATGAATTAAAAACGATTTAAAAGGCAAGGAAAACTATAATCTAAAGAGCGCGTAATTAAAAACGTAAAGAAAACTGAAAACGTAATTAAAACCGAGAAAACGCGAGACTAAAACGTGCAATCTAAGAAATATTAATCCTATGAATACCAAATTATTTTTCCTACATCGTAAATGACAAAAGAAAATTTTACAAAAAAGAATTACTTTTTTCTGAATTATATTTTATTTAATATGAATTAAAAACTAAATTTAACTAATTAAATTATTAAAAATACCAAAACAGTTTAGAAAAATCTGAAAATTTTACTGAAATTACTTTATGATACAACAATCCTAGGAAAAATACTAAAAGGGTCCCAGCTTATTTAAATAAGCTGAGAATAAGCTAAAGCTAACTGAAAATAAGCAAATAAGCTAAAATAGTCTAAGGGCAAACTAAAATAAGCTAATTTAACTAAAAGCAAACTTATATAAGCCAGGGGAACTAGAATAAGCAGAATCAATAAGCAGAAAAGCACAAGAATAAGCAAAAAGGTAAAGGGGTTGCTGAAGCAACAACAGCCTTAACAGCCTACTTTAAGCTAGTGAAAAAGCTATCTAGAGAATAAGTTAGGACTTAAAAAACAAAAACAGATTGAGATAAGCTACTAACTAACTAGACTACCAAATTTCAGACAATGAAAAGCTATAAACAAGCAGAAAATTAGCTGAGAAACAAGGCTAGAAAACATGCAGGCTGCAAGATGTACTGATGCAAGACAACTATAAGGCTACTGAGGCTATTTAAAGCACCTAAAAAGCTTTCAAAAGCTAACATAAAAATCTTGAAAAAAATAGGAACAAGTAAAGAAGCCACTAAATATCATGCATACCAATTTTCAGATTAAAAGAGCTTGTATTGAGCTGATTAAAAAAATCAAGAACAAGGGCTGAAATTGGGTAGAACCTACTTGTGCAGGCTACAATCTTGCTGCACTGAGATTACCACAAGAACCTCAAGCTCTCATCCAAAGAACCATTCTCTTGTTCAGCACCTCAAACTGCTTCAAGAGACATAAAAAAAAAATACCATAACAGGTTGATTAAGCACAAACTTGTGAAAAGCTTGTCTGAACAGTACAGTCACCAAGGTTTGCCTAGTTAACTCAATTTCTTGTTAAACCTTCAAACTAGCTCAGAAACTTCAACAAACAACTCAAACACACTAAAGTAATGGAAATCAAAGTATACCACAGAGCAAATGAACAATGGGTCATGGTTTTGACCCGTAATCCCAAACAGTTCTTTTGGACTAACTATTTTGTAAATTGAACTAAGCAAAACCAATCTAAACTGAGCTAGAGGAACTAGGATATTAAACTAACTTGAGTAAGCACAAACAAGTGAAATTAAACTGAAATCAAACACTGAATTAAGCTGATAAGAAATTTGACTATTGTTGACTTTTTGAGCTATTTAGAAATTAAAACAGATTAAGCAACAGGAAACTAGCAATAAGCTAACATAACCATGCATAAGCTAAAAGGTAACAGAGCAAAGGCTTTAGGAATTCTTAAACAACAACAACTTCGATTACTCAATTAGCATTTAAACTTGAATTACAATGAAAATAGAACAAGATTCTTGAAATTAAACTTAAACTGAAATGAAGGTTACATTGATTTGAAATTGAGCTAAAACATACAATTTATCTAAATTTTGACTTTTTAAAACTAATTTACACTACTCCTAAATTATGCTAAAATCTAAGTAAAATCTACTACTTTCTTCTGTGGGCTTGGTGAGGTATTTATACCCTCCAAAAGTCTTCACTAAGCGTCCACAACAAATCCCCACCATCCAATTAGGTTAAATCAATCTTGGTCGTTGATCCCATTTTTGGCGGGAAAACAGGACATGTGGGTTAGTGGAAAATCAGAGCACGTGGGAAGGTACTAGTGAACAAGCTAAATGTAGGGGGAAGCGTGTGTAAGAAAAAAGGCATGGGGGGGGGAACAATTTTGTCTGGGACAGCTTTTCTGGGGAAGTGGAGATGGTATTGGCGGGTTCATGGTTTAGGAGAATGGGTGGTTTTGTGGGTTTGACTTTGGTCAAATCTGGTTTGGCTAACTCAAAAGGATAAACGGGTGTGGGGTTTAATTTGGGCTTTTGGTGTTTGATTTGTTGGGCTGGGTTTAGTTTGATTTGGGGATCAGGTTAGGATTGGGTTAAAAGGGATAAAAGGGTTTGGTTTGTATTTGTTTTGGAATTATTGTTAAGGTTTAGGGACCAAATTTGCCAAGCTCTAAAAATCCAAGGACCATTGATGTCAATTCTGAATTTTGACATTTTGACTTTCATGAAGGTTGACCTTGACAATTGAGCAATTTCTCGGTCCAAACCCGTAAATTTCTTCCCCGTCCTCGGCTTTTCACGCTTTTCCAATCTTGTGCTCGGTTTTGTCTGTTTTTTGCCCTGTTTTCAATCCTTTTGTACCTGAAACACATAAAAACACAAAACAAGGATATCTGCAGTAATATTTGGGTGTTTTTGGTTGTTTTCTAGTCTAAATGGGTATAAAAATGATGAGTATTTACACACTCATCAGTCAAAAACCAAGAAAACACAATCCAGAGTATTTTCTATTTAACGTCAACATTTATTTTCAAACCCTAATTTACTATATTAAAATTTTACAAAAACACTTTTTACGTATAACTCTTTGTAGGATCGAGTACTTCGAGCTTGATTGAGCTTGGTTAAACGAGAACCTCTAGGTGTAAGACTTGTGTTTATGCGGAAACTAAACAACAAGAATGTAAAGAAGAAAATAATAAAAGACAATGATCCTCTATGGATCAGACTATGAACTAAGAAATTGTTTTTATTGAATGTTGTAATCGATACCTAAGACATAGACGGGATGTTTCTTTTATAATCATAAGAAACCCTAACCCTAACCCGTCATACAAGAAAACGTGTGAAGAGATAAACATGATCTCTTCTAAAAATAAATCTAACAAACTTTCTAAACATACGGATAACTAACAATAATATCCGCAGCAATAAACACTATCGGCAGAAACAAACTTAAACTATCGGCAGGAACCAACCGCAGCAGCAATGAATAACTATCGGCAGGAACCAGCTTCACTATCGGCAGCAATGAGAAATTCCTTATTTCTCAGAGATCCTAACAATCCTCCCCTAATCTTGAGGTTGACTAGGTTAACCTGCAAGATTCCAACGTGATAGAGCTTTAACATCTCAGGCTTGAGGATTGCGATTTAGCAGCAGCAATAATTAGTAACCAGCAGCAACATCTGTAACTTCCAGCAGCAACTTCGATAGTTCTGCAGCAATAGGAATTCATCTTCAAAACATGTAAACTGGTCACCATGACATTCACTTGAGCTTGACTGCTACTATGACACTATGTACATCAAATCACTTTAAGTTTCATACTATTCTCATCACTTCCAGGTGTGTTAACTCTTGTGAGAGGTGAATCATTGAAAATTAATGGATTTGATGTCTCTTTACCAATAGCCATCACTACTGGAGTAGCCAATGTTTAGATGTGTTAGACCATGGTACATTGATAACCATCTGATTTTGAGTAAACCAGCAACTATAAACGGATTTGACTTGTCTTTACCTGTAGCCGTTTGCTCAGGACTTGTCAATTCTGGGGTTACAGCAAACCTTGGTGAATTGAATACCAAATATGGATACCAAGTGTCTTTACCACAAACCATACTTTTGTGGACTAGCCAATTCTTTGGATCCCATAAAGGGTTACATCCATGGTGAATTGAGAACCATTTCAACTCTCAGGAATGAACCATGGGTGAGTTGAAGTACCCTATAGCTTTGAGCAAGCTATTACAGCTATCAACGGATTTGATTATCACACCAAAGCTGTACCCTCATGGTGAGCCAACTCTTTCTTGTCTACAAGACATGGTGAGTTGAATACCATTTATGGTGAAGGTGTAAACACCAACACTGTACCTGCAAGATGTTGCTCAAAACCAACTTATTAGCACACAGAATATACAATTTTTTTTTTTTTTTTTTTTTTTTTTTTGAACTAAAAGAAATCAGAAACAAACCAAAAGAAAAGGAAAGAAAATAAGAAAAGAAAAGAAAGAAAGAAAGATATACAACAACAAGAAACCTCCCCTTAAGCTTCAACCTCCCCTCAAACTCAGTATCTAGGGATTTACCATCCCAATATGGACCACCAAATGTTTAAACCTTTGTCCATCAAAAGCCTTGGTCAGCAGATCAGCCACATTGTCATCAGTATGAATCTTAAGCACCTGAATAAGATGCTTCTCATAAGCATCTCTTATGAAATGGTGTCGAATCTCAATATGCTTTGTCCTTTGATGATAGACAGGATTTTTAACAATGCACATAGTGCTTTGATTATCAATAAAGATCTTAGTGTTCATGAAGTTGAACCCATAATCCAACAGCTGATTTTGCATCCAAAGAACCTGTCCACAGCAACTAGCAGCAGCAACATACTCTGCCTCAGTAGAAGATGTAGCCACTATAGTCTGTTTCTTGCACTGCCAAGAAACCAATCTCCTACCCAGAAACTGACAACCTCCAGTAGTTGACTTTATATCAAAGTTAGCCCCAGCATAATCACTGTCACTATAGGCTTCCAACACAAAAGGAGAATCTTTTGGGTACCAAAGTCCCAACTTAGGTTGTCCTTTTAAATATTTGAAGATTCTCTTGACTGCATTTAGGTTAGAAGTCAAGGGTGTAACCTGATGTCTAGAACATGCACTGACAGCAAACATGATATCAGGTCTAGAAGCTGTCAAATACATGAGTGATCCAATCATGGACCTGTATAGATGAACATTAACAGCAGCATCAGGTTCATTATTGGATTTAGGCTTTGGAGGTTCAAAAGGAGTTGTGGCTGTTTTCACATTTTCCATATCAAACTTCTTAAGTATGTCATAAACATACTTCTCCTGGCAGATAAAGATCCCATCTGGTTTCTGCTTAACCTGAAGACCCAAGAAGAAAGTCATTTCACCCATAGCACTCATCTCAAATTCACTCTTCATCAATTCTTCAAATTCCCTGCACCAGGTTTCATTAGTGGAACCAAAGATGATATCATCTACATAAACTTGTACTAAAATGATATCTTTGAAGTTCTTCCTGATAAAAAGTGTTTTATCAATAGCCCCTCTTCTGTAACCATGTTTTAGCAAAAAGGCTGATAGCCTTGCATACCAAGCCCTTGGTGCTTGATGAAGACCATAAAGTGCTTTAACCACTTTGTAAACCAAATCAGGATTATGAGGATCCTCAAATCCCTTTGGTTGAGTAACATAAACCTCCTCTTCAATCCTTCTATACAAAAATGCACTCTTTACATCCATCTGATATACTACAAACCCCATGAATGAGGCAAAAGCTAAGAACAGTCTGATAGCTTCAACTCTTGCCACTGGTGCAAACACCTCATCATAATCAATCCCCTCTTCTTGTCTATGACCTTGAGCCACCAACCTAGCTTTATTTCGAACCACAATTCCCCTAGCATCCCTTTTATTCTTTAGAATCCATTTAGTTCCAATAGCATGCTTTCCTGCAGGCAAAGGTTGAGGAGGATTTATCTGATCCTCTTCCATCTACTCCTTCGTCATTTGAGTACTCTAGCTCTGATGATGAAGGATCATCAGAGTTGAAGTCCTTGACTTATTATCAGGGTGAATGGGAGACATATCCTCCTAATTTTCCCATTACAGATAAGCTAAGAGAAGAGATGAAGAAAACTGTGGCTCTGCTCACTGAAGAGATGGAAAGGACAACTGCTACCTTCTACAAAGTACCGGTACCAAAAGGTAATGCAGATCTTCGTGAAGACTCTAGCCGTGAAAAACCTAACCCTCAAAGTCGAGACAATCGACAACGTGAAAGCCAAGATCCAAGACAAAGAAAGCATCCCATCAGACCAACTCCTCAGCCAAGCCAGCTAACTCCACAATCAAGCCACCCTACTCCACAGCCAAGCCAACCAACTGCAAGGTCACGCCCCAGAACACATCAGAGGCAAACTACCCCAAGCTCTTCAACTCCAGCCCCTGAACCAAGACAGCCACTCCCAGTGGTGTTGGCACTTCCAGCCCCCCATGTGTATGAAGAAATTAGTCGTCAGAGGGGTAGGAGGTTCATGCCTGATTATATGGGTAAGGAAAAAGGGAAGATGGAATAGGTAGCTTGTATCTGTAGTCTGTTGTATGGTTTATTTTTATGAAGCTATAGTCTTTTGGTATTGGATGTAATCACCTCAAGAAGATGAATGGAAAATTTTATTTTATGTTTTATTTCAAGCATTGATAAAATGATAGCTGCAAAACAGAGTTAGTAGAACAAAACACACTAAAAACTGCAAAACAAAGTTAGTAAAACATAAAACATAAAACATAAAAGAACGAAAAACAAGACAAAATTACAAGCATTAGCCTCCCCTTAGGCTAATGCCTCCCCTCAAAACCAGCAGAAAAGAATACAGCAACATGATCAGACAAACAGGACAATCACCAAGGAAACCATGGAGAGTAAGCCATTCCCCCTCCAAAGATTGGATTTTAATAGACAGGCCTGAAATCCCTCTAAAAGTATGAATAGGTACCAGCAGGAATGGTTCCCTGAATATCAGCAGGAACAGACGTACCTGTAGGAACAGGTCTATCAGCAGGAAAGGGAGCCCTGTAAGAGTTCATTCCTGCTGCTTGTGGAACATATGGTGGTATTTGTTTAACATTTTTCCACAATGATCTGGTCTGTTGTTGCCCACCATTCATATTCATTCTTTTCTCATGATAAGCACAATCTTTAATGAGATGATATTGACTACCACACACAAAACATGACTTCTTCCTAACAGCCTTGTTCTTACTATAACTTTTCTTAACATAAACAACATTATCACTAGTGGAACTAGAGACACATTTCTTTTTAACAGAATTAATTTAGCTGTTGTCTGAGAAGGCTGATTTAGAAGCAGATTTATCATTAGATGTACTTGAGGACTCATGATATTTGGGTGTGGATGACTCTTCACTTGAATCACATGAAACAAAGTCTTTAGACTCTGCTTCTAAGGACTTGTCACTTGTGGAACAAGAGACACAATCATTAGGTTCAGGTAAGTCTCTGGACTTTTTACCATAAACCATTTGTGACTCATCTGAGTCAATGTCAGAGAGAGAGTGGACAGGGGTAGGCATAAAAACTCCTCTTATAGGTGGAGGAACTGCATTCATTCCTCCTTCTTTTACAAACTTTATAGGAATTTTATAGTCAACAGGTTCAGGGTCAAACACACTATACTCATTAGGGTCATAGACTTGATCTTGCCCTATGTAGTCACCGAACCCTAAGCCACGTTTAGTTTTTACAGACATTGAACTATCAACTAACCTGTATAGGTTTTTAGATGAGTCTTTCCATTTATTAAACCTAGCCAAGGAATTATCTAGCTTAGTCTGCAAATCCTGATTTTCTAACATGACCTTAGTATTTTGAGATTCAGAATATTTAAGTTCATTAGCAGTATTTCTTAAATCTCTCTGTAAAACCTTAATCTTTTCCTCATAAGCTAACTGATTCTTTTGGAACTAAACCTTTTGTTTTTCTAAGGTTTTAACCGCATTATCATAAGCTTGAACCTTAATAACGTATTCATTATACTTAGATTTCATGTCATCATATTCTTTATTAAGAGTTGAGTATAATTCTTGACAAGCAGGATTACATCTTTGTACCTGTGATGGGAATCCCATTAGAGCATATTCTTCCAAATTTTCCTTTGCCTCATAGGATTCATCATTTTCAGTCAGCTTTTCCATAGACTTATTATGGAACAGACTCCTAATCTTCCTTGCGCACATTTCAAATCTATCTCCTAATAGCGACATTGTGAAAAGGTTCAAGAGAGATGATTTAACAATGTTTCCTTCTTTATCAGAGATCCTCACCAGTCTCTTATACCACTTGTAGGATCGAGTACTTCGAGCTTGATTGAGCTTGGTTAAACGAGAACCTCTAGGTGTAAGACTTGTGTTTATGCGGAAACTAAACAACAAGAATGTAAAGAAGAAAATAATAAAAGACAATGATCCTCTATGGATCAGACTATGAACTAAGAAATTGTTTTTATTGAATGTTGTAATCGATACCTAAGACATAGACGGGATGTTTCTTTTATAATCATAAGAAACCCTAACCCTAACCCGTCATACAAGAAAACGTGTGAAGAGATAAACATGATCTCTTCTAAAAATAAATCTAACAAACTTTCTAAACATACGGATAACTAACAATAATATCCGCAGCAATAAACACTATCGGCAGAAACAAACTTAAACTATCGGCAGGAACCAACCGCAGCAGTAATGAATAACTATCGGCAGGAACCAGCTTCACTATCGGCAGCAATGAGAAATTCCTTATTTCTCAGAGATCCTAACACTCTTTCGTTAAATAAACGTAAAACAAGGAATGTCCCTCTTCTGCACTAGGACTTTAGGCTATATCTAGTCCACAACATTCCAATACCTTACTCCTACTCCAGTTCGAAATTTTAATCCCTAAAACAATTCCCTTTTTATTTATTTACGTTTATTAAGTTAACAAATGCTTTTCGCGATTTAAATGAACAATGCACCCGAAACTCCTGACAATAATTTTTAATACACTCTCACACTCACTAAATTAATACAAAAGTGCCAAAAATCATTTTCTTACACTTTTATAATTCTTTTACTAAGCTCGCTTAATTATACGTATTTAACGTTAACCGCAAAAACTATTAACCAATACCCATTTTTAATACCCAATACATTCAATATATATATTTTTGGTACCAAAGAAAAACAAATTACTCCCATTTGACATATTTGCCGCCCCCCCCCCCCCCCCTCCTCTAAACCATATTAATTTCTAGACAAATTTTCCACTCACTAAATTACTAGACAACATGATCACATGGAATACATCTTGGTGGCTTGACTGGCTACCTTGTCCCCCCCCCCCCTTACTCCATAAAATTTGGTCAAAGCAAGACCATTGACCAAGTATTGAAATTACCAAAATACCTTTTTAATTAAATTACCAAATCGCCCCTTTTTGCACTATAAATAGAAATGGGACTTAGCTCATTTTCTTTTGCAAAATTTTCACCAAGAAACCTCTCTTGCTCTCCTTGTGGTTTGGCCAAATTTTAAAAGAAGAAGGAGATCCGGTTTTTGTTTATTTCAAGTATCTAACGATCATTCACGAGCCTTGCATTAACTATAAATCGATTTGGAGTAATCATTGGGGTTCTATTGTTCTTGCTCACACCCTATTTTCATCTTCTTCAAGTAAGCCTAAAAACTATTTTCATACTTTTACATATATATTGTATGCACTTGACATGTCTAATTATGCATTTGTTATGTTTAAATGTTTATTTAAACTCATTACTTACAAAAATCACCCTATATATATGTTTGTATATTTTCATATTTTAAACAAGTTAAAACATACTTGACATAATTATTTTCTTGAGAAAAATGTGTATATTCTAGTCCTACTTTATATTTGTTTGATATGTACAAGTTAAGGTTTAAAGGAAATAATATGTGATTTATAATTTTTCCAACACCTTGATTATTTATTTCTTGACGTTATGGAACTTTTACTAGGTTGCTAATATTTTTTTGACACTATAGAAATTGTTGAAGAGTTGGTGGATGAGTTAGGATAGTTTTTGGGAGTTGATTTGAAATAGATCTAATAGTTAAAAGTGTAAAATTTGTGATTTTGGAATATATAAGGATAGGCTGTCCTAATTTGATTTCCATAGAAAAATGAATTTTTGAAATACAAAATTTGGTTATAAATATAGAAAATATACTTTATAACGAAAACGTGAGCGCTTGAACGATTAAAAACGGATCTATAACGGATAAGATACGTTAATTTTAAGTTTAGCGACGAAAACTAATTTTCTGAAAATATGGTTCGCTGTCAGAATTTTTCAAAGGATAAAACCGGACTTTAAAGGTTAGCTAGACTAGTCGAGGCCTTATAAATACGTTAGTATACTTAATTACCTTCAATTCGCGGGGATAGGTAGAACTTAGAAAACGTACTTAAAACGAGTAAGTTATGGCTCTCCGAAACTTTAGACGAAACTTATATTTTTGACAGCTTGTGTTGAACTAGTAAATGCTGATGGAAATCTTGAAAATAGAATTTGGACATTTTAGAAGCGGATTTAGCCAAAACAACTTAAACAAAAATGGCAGAATCCCGTATATACATGTTAGGCGCTTTAGAAAATTTCTAGAACACTAATTAACAAAGAAACTATAGACAAAATACGATATGCTAAGAATATATTTATTTTCACTATTCACAGCTTTTCGCTAAAAGATGTTGGAAATGTTTTTGGAATGTTTTAAGTGTTTTGGAGTCAAAATGATGTAAAATTGACTACATCAAGGACGTAATGTTTTATGTACACTTTACTATTGTGTCGGAAGTTTTTCAAGTAAACGATTAATTAGATGGTCAACGATAAGGACTTGAATACTTATAAACATATGTTTTATTAAAATGGTTTCCTATAAATGATGTACTTCGGTAAAATTATATTTTCACTACTAAATTACTCTGCAAACATATATGGGTGATAAACTATTTTATAAAACGCATGCATTACACATTACATTATCCTAAGACATATCATTCATATTAGGTTGCGAGTAGTTTCCGAGCCCCAATTCCGTGCACTTTCCTTTTGTTATCATATTGGTTGTTCCAGGTGAGTTCATGACCCCTATTTTACTTGTTTTGAAATACTTTTGGGGGAGAATACATGCTCGCTTTTATCTAAATGCAATACTTGCTTTACTTGAATATGCTACTTGTTTACTCAAACCATTACTTGCTTTACTTATGAATTTGTTGTTTACTCGAATGCGTTATATATTCACTTGTTTCATACTTAATCCTTTTTACTCATGGACACAAGCACTTTGAACGATTATTCATACATGACCGAATGGACTGGTCACATAACCGAGTGAACTGGTAACATGACCGAATGAACTGGTCACATGACCGAATGTACTTGTCACATGACCGAGTGAAATGGTCCCATAACTGAGTGTACTGGTCAAACCAATTTTAAATCTTGTGGTCCATATATTACTTTTATTTACTTAAACCTATGAACTCACCAACCTCGTGTTGACACATTTTAGCATGTATTTTCAGGTTCTTAAAGTGTCAGCTTACATTTGGCGGCAGTTGGTATGGTATGGCATGGTTATAGGATCAAGATACTCTGATATTCATTTGGGGACCACTTTATTTCTTTTATGGGCCTGTATTTCCGCATTTTATTGAATGATGTAAAACAAAGTACTTTTGATTATAAAAATTTCTTCTAACGGATACGGTAAATCCGTTCTCTTTACTCCGTGTTGTGGTACCAATTTAGTAGCACCCCAGCGACATTATCTTCCGCTGCGACCCGATTTTGGGGGTGTTACAGATTGGTATCAGAGCCTTGGTTATAGAGAACTGGGTATTTTTAAAACCTAGACTATAACTACTTTTACGAAAACTTAACCCTATGACCGCCACGTACCTGCCTGCAAAGCTGATGCCTCACTTGTGGTTTGTTGCTGACATATTTGATGAGATTTATGTCTTATTATCGGATCAATTATACCCACTTATTTTCGGTGATTACTATAATTATCTTCCATATAAGTATGCTTACATATCGTACATGTCACATCGTTACGCCTTTCCTTTTGTAATCCCATCATTCGACCTCGAGTTTGGTCACTTGCCTTAGTCTTTCAAAACGGCTTCTAAATGTGAGGGACATATTATTAGTATAACTGAGCTGAGTATCTCAAAATTCGTTGAATCTCGGTGGAATATAGACTGATCACCTATATTTGACCAGGGACAGTGGGACATAGCCTGATCACCTATGTCCGACTCAGAGGTGAATTTTACAATATTGGGAGTGATTATAATAGAATTATGTCCAGATTGATTCTCTACTCGATTTCTATAGGTTTCAAAAATTTCTGTGTGTGTATACAATCATTGCACGAACATTCACATTTACATCCAACACATTAGCATCACAATACCTACTCGTCACAGTACTTTTTTATTAAATGGACACTCGTACTTTTTGAAGGTCCTTTAAATATTTCCAAGATATCTTGATTAATACAAACGATCTCTGAAAATTTTCACAATCATACGAAATATCGTTTTACGTGACATTAAAACCCGTTACAGTCTACCAATTTCCCGATTACCTTACTAACCATTTCTGAAGGCTAGTTTGAACTCTCGTCCCATAATTTAGAGCATCTACATCCCCTCGTGAACCACCGCCTAGAAGCACGCCAGTTAATCATAACTTGACCTCAAATTTTCATTTTTACGACAAGCCACTTTAGAGCACCTACTTTTAGGAAACGTCTTTATTACGTCTCACTCTTCTTTTCTTGTTTGAAGAGAATGCCACCAAAGAAACAAAGCATGAGTGCAGCTGCTATCGATAGACTCATTGCTCAGCAAGTCACTGCACAAGTTGCCGCTGCTATGGCTGAATACAAGACCCTCCGTAACAATAGTAACGGCAGGGAAACCAGTGGAACGGAAACCAGGGTTGAAACCGTGGCTCGTGGTTGTACTTACAAGGAATTTATGCATTGCCAGCCTCAGCATTTCAGTGGCGATGAAGGGAATGTCGGCTTTGTTAGATGGTTAGAGAAGCTGGATTCATTCTTCCGCATGTGTAAGTGTGCAGAGAATTCTAAGGTCAAGTATGCGACAGGCACATTGCTGGGTGGTGCCTTGACTTGGTGGAATGCTTATGCTCAGTCAGTGGGACTGGATACTGCTTTTGAAATACCTTGGGCTGATTTCAAGGACATGGTGATAGTCGAATACTGTCCGAGAAATGAGGTTCAGAAGATGGAAATTGAATTTTGGAACTTGGTTGTGAAAGGAGTTGACATTGCATCTTATACTAAGCGATACCATGAACTGGCAACTCTTTGCCCGGAAATGGTTTCTACTACCCGTAACAGGATTGAAAGGTACATCTGGGGACTTCCACCCAGTAACCAGGGAAATGTTACCTCGTCAAAACCCAACACCCTCGAAGAGACAATTCGAATGTCTCACAGTCTGATAGACCAATTTGTTCGAGCAAGGAATGCTCGAGAAGATAACAACAACAACCACAACAACAACGACAACAAGAGGAAAAGGGATGACAACCAAGGAAATGATCAAGTTCGGCCGCCACACAAACAAAAAGAAGTGGTTAGGGCTTACGTTGCTGGACCAAGTGAAAAGAAAGGATATACAGGGACTTTACCCAAGTGCAATAAGTGTCGATTTCACCACAATGGACCTTGCCCCGCTCAATGTGGGAACTGCCAAAAGGTCAGACACAAAGCCAAGGATTGCAAGGCTCCCACCCTCGTAATAGATCGGAAACTCACGATAACATGCCATGAGTGTGGAGTAATTGGACACTTCAGGAGTGAATGCCTAGAGCTGAGGAACCAGAATGGAGGAAGAGCTCGTTGAGGAGCGTACGCGCTAGGAGAAGGAGAAGCTCGTCAGGGCATCAACGACATCACAGAAAATTACAATGATTAAGAAGCGAACTCCTGCCTTAATAATAAAACAAAGCCTAAACTCTCTAGTGTTGTATTTCTTTTGCGTTTCACTTTAAGTTCTATCGTATAAGTTTCATGTACTATTACGAATTCCTATTTAATGAATGTTTTATCTTTTATTGTCGCAATGCGACAAGCCTCGTCCATTACACTCTCTATTTCACTACCTTTAACTCAACCTTGTCTTGAAAAGCTAATCCCATTTCATATCTCGTTTCAATCCAACAAAGTCGAATTCCCATCGTTAAGGTTCGCTGGAATTCCCAAGGAAATCCTGAGATCACTTAAAGCGAGAACATACGTCTGTAGAACGAACGAGCTGAAATAAGGGACTGAATTCCTTTAACGGGGGAAGACTGTAACAACCCGTAATTTTTCCACATCAACATTTATTTTCAAACCCTAATTTACTACTTTAAAATTTTACAAGAACACTTTTTACGTATAACTCTTTAGTTAAATAAACGTAAAACAAGGAATGTCCCACTTCTGCACTAGGACTTTAGGTTATATCTAGTCCACAACATTCCAATACCTTGCTCCTACTCCGGTTCGAAATTTTAATCCCAAAAACAATTCCCTTTTTATTTATTTACGTTTATTAAGTTAACAAATGCTTTTCGCGATTTAAATGAGCAATGTACCCGACACTCCTGACAATAATTTTTAATACACTCTCACACTCACTAAATTAATACAAAAGTGCCAAAAATCATTTTCTCACACTTTTATAATTCTTTTACTAAGCTCGCTTAATTATACGTATTTAACGTTAACCGCAAAAACTATTAACCAATACCCATTTTTAATACCCAATACATTCAATATATTTTTTTTTTGTACCAAAGAAAAACAAATTACTCCTATTTGACATATTTGCCGCCCCCCTCCTCTAAACCATATTAATTTCTAGACAAATTTTCCACTCATTAATTACTAGACAACATGATCACATGGAATACATCTTGGTGGCTTGACTAGCCACTTTGTCCCCCCTACTCCATAAAGAACAAGACCATTGACCAAGTATTGAAATTACCAAAATACCCTTTTAATTAAATTACCAAATCGCCCCTTTTTGCACTATAAATAGAAATGGGACTTAGCTCATTTTCTTTTGCAAAATTTTCACCTAGAAACCTCTCTTGCTCTCCTTGTGGTTCGGCCAAATTTTAAAAGAAGAAGGAGATCCGGTTTTCGTTTATTTCAAATATTTAATGATCATTCACGTGCCTTGCGTTAACTATAAATCGATTTGGAGTAATCATTGGGGTTCTATTGTTCTTGCTCACATCCTATTTTTATCTTCTTCAAGTAAGCCTAAAAACTATTTTCATACTTTTACATATATATTGTATGCACTTGACATGTCTAATTATGCATTTGTTATGTTTAAATGTTTATTTAAACTCGTTACTTACAAAAATCACCCTATATATATGTTTGTACATTTTCATGTTTTAAACAAGTTAAAACATACTTGACATAATTATTTTCTTAAGAAAAATGTGTATATTCTAGTCCTATTTTATATTTGTTTGATATGTACAAGTTAAGGTTTAAAGGAAATAATATGTGATTTATAATTTTTTCTACACCTTGATTATTTATTTCTTGACGTTATGAAACTTTTACTAGGTTGTTAATATTGTTTTGACAGTATAGAAATTGTTGAAGAGTTGGTGGATGAGTTAGGATAGTTTTTGGGAGTTGATTTGAGGTAGATCTAATAGTTAAAAGTGTATAAATTGTGATTTTGGAATATATAAGGATAGGATGTCCTAAATTGATTTCCATAGAAAAATGAATTTTTGAAATACAAGATTGGGTTAAAAATATAGAAAATATACTTTATAACGAAAACGTGGGCGCTTGAAAGGTTAAAAACGGATCTATAACGAATAAGATACGTTAATTTTAAGTTTAGCGACGAAAACTAATTTTCTGAAAATATGGTTCCCTGTCAGAATTTTTCAACGGATAAAACCGGACTTTAAAGGTTAGCTAGACTAGTCGAGGCCTTAAAAATAAGTTAGTATACTTAATTACCTTCGCGGGGATAGGTAGAACTTAGAAAACGGACTTAAAACGAGTAAGTTATGGCTCTCCGAAACTTTAGACGAAACTTATATTTTTGACAGCTTGTGTTGAACTAGTAAATGCTGATGGAAATCTTGAAAATAGAATTTGGACACTTTAGAAGCGGAATTAGCCAAAACAACTTAAACAAAAATGGTAGAATCCCGTATATACATGTTAGGCGCTTTAGAAAATTTCTAGAACACTAATTAACAAAGAAACTATGGACAAAATACGATATGCTAAGAATATATTTATTTTCACTATTCATAGCTTTTCGCTAAAAGATGTTGGAAATGTTTTTGGAACGTTTTAAGTGTTTTCGAGTCAAAATGATGTAAAATGGACTATATCAAGGACGTAATGTTTTATGTACACTTTACTATTGAGTCGGAAGTTTTTCAAGTAAACGATTAATTAGATGATCAATGATAAGGACTTGAATACTTATAAACATATGATTTATTAAAATGATTTCCCATAAATGATTTACTTCGGTAAAATTATATTTTCACTACTAAATTATACTGCAAACATATATGGGTGATAAACTATTTTATAAAACGCATGCATTACACATTACATTATCCTAAGACATATCATTCATATTAGGTTGCGAGTAGTTTTCGTGTTAGACTCGTTTCCTGTATACAAGTAGGCCCCACCCTAGATGAAATTGACTAAGGACTTAACGTGATTGGTTAGTCAACGAATGTTGTGTCCTAGTCAAACCCGAAAGTCAATTAATGGTCAATGAATGTATTGTGTAGTTATGGAAAGTATTATGTGGCACAAATGGAAAGAAATAGACCCAAGGGGCTAAAGTTGTAATAGATTAAATGTGTTATAAGTTAGTTGTGACCAAAATAGAAGGAATGAGACTTGAGGGGCTTAATGTGCCAAAGGGCCAAAGATGCTACCTAACTAGTATTATCTAGGAAGATCTAGACATTTCCACCATTATTTTGATAAGCTATGAAGTCCGGTTCTTAGAGGGAAGAAAATGGAGGAAAAAGCTAGATGGTGGCTTAGGAAGAAGAAGATAAAGAGCTAATGTCCATAGTCCTTCCTAGTAATGATCCACTCCAAGAAGTAATGATGATGATGAGGATGATAAAAGATGAAGATGATGATGATGATGATGTTATTGATAGCCTTAGCTTGGAATCAAGGTGTTTGTCCCTTAACACGCTTAGAGTTAACTAGAAAGTTAATCTATTTGTGTTTATGACTAATACAATGTTATGATTAATTCTAACAGTTATAAAACATGAATATAAAAACTCAAGGTAATTTTCAATGTTTAAATTCTTATTAGAAATGAATCAAAGAATCTATACCCAAGTGTTTTGCGGAACAAACACTTGGGATTGAATAGACAAGGTATGGTGGTGTCTCCTATCTAAACTCAAGTTTTGCTTGAGTGGTAACAATGCGACCTCACTGAGCTATCTCAGGGATGCGTTACTCTTTGTAGGAGAGAAGTTGTTTTGCAAAAGTCTAAGCTTTAATTGTACAAAACACACTCAACTTCTCTCCTTCTCAATCTATTTATACACAAGTAAACAGAGTAAAAGTAATTAAAATATTACAAGTTGTTGAGCAAGTGTGTCTGACAATTACAAAAGTAATTGTTATTTCCAAGAACCAATAGAAATGGCCTATTAAGTCTTTAGGAGTGGTTGGTCTGACACTCCAAGACTTTAAGCCGTCTTAGGAAGGATTTCTTCCTGACAAGATAAGATTTGATCTTATCTTAAATCCTTCCTAGATATTTCTGCCTTTCTTCTCAGGCACTTAGTTCTTCAGGACACGCTTCTCAGTTATTACTCTTAATTACTTCATTGTTGTTGAGGAGACTGGGGTTCAGTGAGTTCTTGTCAAACACTCACTGAACCATCATCTTCTTCTTTGGCTTAAGTGCTACATCAGGGAGTACCGCCTTCCTGAGTAGTGAATCCTTCTACTTGAATTCGCCTTAAGCATCCTGAAGATGACTCACTAAGAGGTTGTTCTCTCAGTGACTTGAATTGTTCTCGGTTTAAGTTAACACTTAGTTAATTTGTGTCCAAATCATGTTTTAAGTATTCTTGGGTTTTTCATGACCCAACAATCTCCCCCTATTTGGATATAAATTATTCCTAAGTGTTTTGATCAGTTATGAGTGAGCTAATGACTTCTACTCATACTGAATGTACTAGAATGTAAATAAGGAAACTGAAATAATAAAAACATCATCTTATTAATATCATTACAAGTCCTAACAAACTAAGTACAAAAAAGGTGGTGGTGGTGGTAGTCAGGCAGATTCATCATGTCAACTTGATACCAAGGGCTTCAAGCTTGGGCTTCTTTGACTGCAGCTCTTGTTGGTCAGGGTGCTCATGGATTTTCTTTTTCAGATCTTGACAAAACTTCAAATTTTCAGGAATCTTGAGTGGAGAGGCCATCATTAGAAAACCAAGCATAGCTTTGATCCCTGACAAATCGATATCACTCCACCTCTGGAAGGCTTGGTCTCCGAACTCATCAATGAAGAAGAAACCTCTTTCAGGTTGTTCAATGACCACATTGTTCCTGAAAGGAACACCTTCAGGGAGAGCCCTATTGCAGTCAAGACCAGGAATCTTGATCTCAGGCTCAGCTTCAATCTTCTTTCTTTTTCTTGAAGAAGACTGAGAGGAAGCTGGTTGTGCTGAATCAGGAAGAAGAGATGGAGTGCCAAGTTCCTGAGGTGTAGCTGCCAATCTTTCGTACCTCAGACTTAAGGACTTCATCAGACTAGGGACCACAACATTTGATTTCTTTGCTATTAATGGACCCAACTCATCCAATTCTGTGATCCCAAAGTCAGCGAATCTGAAGGGGGTATGAACATCAAAGTTTCTCATGTCAGCACCTCTGTAGACAGTTACAGTGGCAGGATTGGTGTTTCGATGAATATGAACATCAGTGATTGGTTCTGGCTTCAACCTGTTAGTCATATACCACTGATATTTCTTAATCATGTTCTGCCTGATCTCTTCAGCCCTTTTATTCCTTTCCTCACTTTTCTTCCTGAGAGTGATCATCTCCTCAGTCTGAGCTTTTACAAAAGTCATACCACCCTCTCTTCCTGAAAGATCCTTAGCCTCAAGACCAATCTTCTCAGCCTCTTCATGAACAACCTTAATAATAGCAGGCTTGCTCACCTTTTCTTCCTCCTTTAACTTCTTCTTTGCTTCCTCTTCCTCCAGGTAAGCACTGAGTTCATCAGCTGAGAAGTGGTGAAGAACTCCATCAATATCATAAGGGATCCTGGCTGGTGATTCAGGATCCTTTGCTACCAAGATTGGTGCTGGTTGAGGCTCAGGATCAGTGAGGATGCCTTTGCTTTTATCCTGATGGGTGGAAGAAGCTTTAGGAATCTCCTCTTCAGTGTGAGAAGGAGGAGAAGGAGGTTGCTGGCTTGTGGAAGCTTAAGGGACTCCAGTATCTTTCTCCCTCTCAACTGTTACTTGAGCCATGGTGATAGCAAGAGTTGGAGCCACTAGAGCAGCAGGACCCTTGAAAGCCTGATAGATCTCAGTCATCATTGATTTGATGTCCGAGGTGTCTTGCTGAAGAGTTAAGATCTTATCCGCAAGAGATGCCTGAGAAGCTTCGATGCCTGACATCCTTGACCCAAGAGACCATGCCAAGGATGTTGAAGATTGTGCCCAAGTACCCAGATGTTTTTCCTGAAGACCCAAAGAAGTCCTGATTGAGTCCAATGAAGAGCTAAGACCCTGAATATTAGAACCCTTCAGTAAGCTGAGAAGATCACTGAATTCAGCTGATTGCTTCTGGTAAGTCTCAGCAGCCTGAAGGACCTTCTTGTTGAGTTCCGGGTCATCCTTGACAGCTGTTTGAATAGTTCCAAGGCTTTTGGTGATGCCTTCAAGAGTAATATTGAACTTCCTGAGATGAAGATCAATAGCTGTCAGGGAGTTATTGGTGTCAGAATGTATTTCGTTCACATCATCATGATAACTTTCAACATCTGCCTTCAGGTTGGCATAGTGAACAGCAGCTTCAGTGTGATGATCGAACATCTCTTCAGTGAGACCAGTGTAAAGAGCTCTATTGGTCTTGAGTAGGAACTTGACCAATTTTCTTTCAGTGAGGGGAAGAGAGTCATCATACTTTTTGAGGATGTCCCCAGTATCAGAAGAATCAGAAGATTGAGAACCTGACTCTTCACTTTGGTTTGGAGATGACTGATGTGATTGTTCAGGTTGTTCATCAGTTTCCATATCCTCACCTGCCTCAAACACTTCTTCATCACTCTCCTCCTTGAGCTCTTCATCAGACTCAATAAGAGCCTGAAAGTCCCCCATGGACTCAATACCCAAAAATTCAACCGGCTCCTCTTTATAAAAAGACTCGCCTTTGTTTTGGCCAGGTCCTGACCCCGTTGTCATAATAACTGAGTGGGTTTGCTCAGCCTGACTAGCCATAATAACTGGGGTAACACCAGCCTGGCTTTTGGGGGCAGTTCCTGAGAGAATCGGACCTCCTGAGGGGTTTATGGGTTCCATATCAGCGGGTTGTTTCTTTCCCTCTGAGTCTTGTCCCCCTTAGCACATTCAACCACTGATGGGTGTTTTCCAGTGGTATCACTAGGTACTGATTGTGAAAGTTGGTGGACCCCCTTCCCATCAGGATTGTGCTGTCCTTTTGGGGATTTAGGGTCCTTTTCTCCCTGAGATCCTGAGGGTGATTGCTCAGGAACGTTAACGGGATGTGAATTTTTGTGGGTCCCCTTCTCAGTAAGGTAGTGCTGCCTTACCGAGGATTTAGAACCCTTTCCTCCCTTGGGAACTGATTGTTTTTTGACAGTTCCTTCATCGGGATGTGAGGGGGTGTGGGTTCTCTTCCCAGTAGGGTGGTGCTGCCCTACCGAGGATTCAGGACCCTTTCCTCCCTTGGGCACTGATTGTGATTTATCAGTACCTTCATCGGGATGTGAGGGGGGAATGCTTCCTGATCCCTCTGACTTGTTTATGTCATTGGAATCATGTGGAAAGGGTGTGCCCGAGGTCACTGAGGATGATTGCTCAGTGACCTCCGTTGGCCTTTGTTTTGAGGTCAAGAGGGTCTCAGAAATGGGTGTCTCAGAGGTCTCGGCCTTTTTCAACCTCTTTTTAAGGTTTAGTTGGTTTTGAGGATCAGTCTCAGTGGCGAGTGGCTTGGGTCTAACCACCTGGCTGGACTGACCCTTCTTTGTCTTCTTCACCGTTTTGGTCGGTGAAGGAACTGGTGAGATAGCGTCTTTACCCTGAATGACTGACTGCATGTATTCAGTCAGGGCAATATTTGTAACCTCACTGATGCCACTAGTGAAGTTTGACTTGTGCAGGACGTCAGACTTCATACCTTCTGCATTAAGCCTCACATAGTCAGAACCAAGTAGGCCTGAAGCACATAGGAAACAAATCTAGGGTAGGACATATGCCTTTGCCTATGTTTTCCTGAGAGCTTGGCAACAAGGTCTCGGAAGATTATTCCTCCGATGTCAATTTTTGTACCCTCAAGGAGACTGAACAGCATCAATTGTTGTGATGAGTTCAATTGTTCCGTAGAGGATTTATTTCCACCCAGGACCTAAATGACAAATGTCATCAGTATCCTCCAGATAGGATTAAACCATGTTTTAACTACTGGAGCTTTCTCCAATAAGCCTCCAGCAGACGTTGTAGGACGTCTGGGGTTATGGGGTGCTAAAAAGATCAGTTCATTCTTTATGTCCTAATCAGTAGGGTTGGGTGCAAACGCTTCAGCAAAGTCAAGGCCTGTGGCTTTGATGAAGGTTGAGTAGTCAAAGGAGAGGGTTCTGCTCCCATTCATAACCGTGAAGGTGATGATTGACTCTTTGGTGTCTTTGGGGCTGGTAGCCACAGCCGTGCACCAGAATTCCCTCAAATAGTCATGGTAGATGACTGAGGGGGTGTGGGTGAAAGCCTTTGCAAGAAAATAATTACGAAGAAATTTCATAACGTTCTTGTAGGCTGGGTAGTTTTGTGGATAAGAGAAATTTCCTACCACATTGTTCTTTGTTAGGTCAACGTCCCCAGTGAGGAATTCCACATTGGGGGCGTATGCTATAGCTTTAGAAGAAGCCATTTGTGGGTAAGTCTGGGTTTGACTAAGGTTTCTGGGTTTCTAAAGCTTAAGAATACACACACATTTTGTTTTTGAGAATTAAAAATGGCAGAGTTTTGCTTAAGATTCTATAAAAACGTGTGTGTTTTTCCTTTGGTTGGGTTATTTATAGGGAAGTGGAGATGGGGGTGTTTTAGGCATTTGAGCGGTTTTAATTTATTCAAAAAGAATTATTGGAAACTGTTTTGAATAAAATGTTTTGGGATCCGCATTTAATGCCAACACTCCACTTTTCCCTGGTTTGGCGCAACAGTCAAGGTGAACAGTTGAGCAGTTCTGCAAAAGTGTAATTTGCAGAGATGAGTCATCACATATCTGTAATGTGATTGGAGAGGCATTTAATGTCAAGTGTGAATGTGGTGGCCCAGAGGTGGAAGCCAGAAAGGCAAAAAGAACAAATATTTTTAAATTAAATATGAGTTCAGTTACCAACCTCGGACATTTACTAACTAGATACTTAGAGCATTTAAGTCAGTATTTAATGTCTCTTTTCAGGGCCCTGGATGACTTTTCATTCAGTGATGGTTTTTCAGGGACTTGGGATTAGTCACTGATGATTCAGGAATATGGAATGATTCCTGAGCTACAAGGATTCAGGAACTTGGGTTTAGTTCCTGAACCCTAAAGATTTCAGGAACTTGGGTTTAGTTCCTGAGGTTGAGGATTCAGTTATTTGTTTTCACTGATGTACACATTGAGTCAGGGACCTGAGGTTTTAAGAATTTACACTTCAGTTGGAAGGATTCAATCAGTGGACTGATTCTCTATATCCAACATTCCTAATTCAGCTTTCAGTCTTGTGAAAGTTGGTTCATCCAAAGGTTTGGTGAATATATCAGCTAACTGATATTCAGTAGGTATGAAGTGTAATTCAATGTCACCATTCATGACATGGTCCCTGATGAAATGATATCTGATGTCAATGTGTTTTGTTCTCTAATGAAGAACAGGGTTGTTGGATATTGCAATTGCACTTGTGTTATCACAAAAGATGGGTACCATCTTATACTGAATTCCATAGTCACTGAGTTGACTTTTCATCCAGAGTACATTTGCACAACAACTAGCTGCTGCAACATATTCAGCCTCAGCTGAGGACAAGGCAACTGATTGTTGCTTCTTAGCACTCCAACAGACTAGTTTCCCACCAAGAATTTGGCAAGAGCCTGAGGTACTTTTTCAGTCCATGTTGCATCCAGCATAGTCAGAGTCTGAGTATCCTTTAAGATCAAGGCCTGAGCATTTTGGATAATATAATCCAAGGTTTGGAGTACCTTTCAGGTACCTGAATATCCTTTTCACAGCAGTGATGTGTGATTCTCTTGGGTCAGATTGATATCTGGCACACAGACATACTGAGAATTGGATATCAGGCCTTGATGCAAGTAGATACATCAGTGATCCTATCATTCCTCTAAAGAGAGTTTGATTTACTGGTTTACCAGTGAGATCAGGACCAAGGTTGTTTGGGGGAACCATGGGAGTCTTGACTGAGGCACAGTCACTGAGTTCATACTTTTTCAGTAGGTTCTTAACATACTTCTCTTGACTGATAGTGGTTCCACTATCAGTCTGCTTGATCTGTAGACCAAGGAAGTATGTCAGTTCTCCCATCATGCTCATTTCAAACTTCTTTGCCATTAGTTTTTCAAATTGTTTGCAAAGTTTGAAACTTGTTGAGCCAAAGATGATGTCATCAACATACACTTGTACTAGTATGGCATCATTATTTGTCTTATAGATAAATAATGTGTTGTCTATCTTGCCTCTGAAAAATTTGTTTTGGATTAAGAAGGCTGAGAGAGTCTCATACCATGCCCTGGGAGCTTGCTTCAGTCCATAAAGGGCTTTGTTAAGCTTACAGACATTATCAGGAGACTCATGGCTTTCAAATCCAGGAGGTTGCTGAACATAAACTTCTTCTTTCAGTGAACCATTTAAGAATGCACTTTTAACATCCATTTGGTACACTTTGAAGTTCATGTATGTAGCAAAAGCAAGGAAGATCCTGATGGCTTCCATCCTTGCTACTGGTACAAATGTTTCTTCATATAGTCAATGCCTTCTTGTTGATTATAGCCTTTGGCTACAAGTCTGGCTTTGTTTTTAATGACTATGCCATTTTCATTAGTATTGTTTTTGAATACCCATTTCATGCCAATGACTGAGACATTCTCAGGACATTTGACCAAGGTCATTACCTTGTTTCTGTCAAATTGTTCCAGTTCATCATGCATGGCCTGAACCCAACTTGGATGTGTAAGTGCTTCTTTAACACTTTTGGGTTCAATTGTGGAAATGAAGTCCACAAATAGGCATTCATTGGCTGAGGCTGCTCTTAGACTAGCAGCCATGCTCCTGGTGAGCATGCCTTCAGTAGGCTCTCCAATAATATTGACAAGTTCAATGTCCTGAGACCTAGTCCAACTTTCCTGAGGTCCTAGATACTGATTTGAACTTGTGGAGGCCTGATTGGGTAGAGGGGTTGGTTCTGGAGTAGACACATGATCATTGATTGGATCTTGAGTGTCTACCTGATCACTGAGATTGTTTGGTTCTTGAGCATTTTGAACAGACTGATTATTTACATCAGTGTTTGCATGTGCCTCAACAAACTCAGTGATGGTTGGGTTAGGTAGGTTGTGAGGGATTATGTAATAGGAGAGGTTAGCATCATCTTGATACTGAGTAGAAGGATTATTTTCAGGAAGATATTCATCAGGAGGATATCTTGAAGAATTATCAATTCCTATCTCTTCTACTGAGGCAGTTGAGAACCTGATTGCATCAGTGCTCTCATCAAAGGTAACATGAAATGTTTCCTCAGTCTGCTGTCTCCTTGTGTTGAACACTCTGAAGGCTTTTGAGACAAGTGAGTATCCCAGGAAGTATCCATCATCAGCTTTTGCATCAAATTTCCCTAAGTGATCCTTGTGATTATGAATAAACACAGGACACCCAAAGACATGAAAGTAGCTGATGTCAGGGATTCTTCCTTTGAATAACTCATATGGGGTTTTCCCATGTCTCTTGACAATGATGGATCTGTTTTGTGTATAACAGGCAGTTTTGACTGCATCAGTCCAAAAATGGTTGGAAAGGACTGATCCACATAGCATTGTCCTAGCAGCTTCAATGAGTGTTCTATTTTTCCTTTCAGCAACACCATTTTGTTCAGGTGTGTATGGAGAGGAAAAGTTTTGGGAAATACCTTTCTCATCACAGAAACATTCAAGTTCATAATTTTTGAACTCAGTCCCATTGTCAGTTCTAATCTGTTTGACCTTAATGTCATTTTGATTTTCAATGTTCCTGACAAAGGACATGATTGTTTCAGCTGCCTGACTCTTTTTGATCAGGAAGAATACCCAAGTGTATCTAGAGTATTCATCCACTATGACCAGAGTATACTTCTCATGGTTAATAGACCTTGGACTGATAGTCCAAATAGATCCATATGGAGAAGATGTAGGCAGTTCCTGATGGAAAAGTTGGTTTTGGTTTTAAAGGATGCTCTGTGATGTTTACCTTTTTCACAAGCTGAGCATGGTTTGTCCTTTGAAAACACAAGTGATGGTAAGCCAAGGACCTTGTTTTGTTTTACAAGATTGTTTATATTTTTAAAGTTCAGGTGGGTGAGTCTCTTATGCCAAAGCCAGTTGAGTGTATCAGTGGCCTTAGCAAAGAGACAAGTTCCATCCTGAGTTAGACTGGACATGTCTAATACATAAACGTCTTGTCTTCTTGGTGCAATGAGGACAATTTCCTTATTTGCATTGAAGATGGTTCCTTGCTTATAATCAAACTGAACTATGTATTTTGCATCACATAGTTGACTGACACTGATCAGATTGTACTTAAGACCATTTACATAAGCTATCCTAGTAAAGACAATACCATTGCAGTTTACTGAACCATAACCCTCAGTGAGACATGATGAATTATCAGCAAATATCACTTTGGGTCCTGGTTCTTCCACATATTTGTGCAGACACTCCTTAACACTAGTCATGCTCCTTGAACATCCACTGTCTAGATGCCAAATAGGATCCCTGGCATGCCTCTGCACAAATAGTAAACTGGGTCAGTTCTTTCTAGGACTCCATTTCATGGAGGGTTTAGTTTTGTAGGTCTTTATGAATGTATTAATTGATTCATGGTCAGTGGTTGAGTGGACTGAGCTACCACATGTTTTGCATTTAGTCGCAGGGGTAGCCTCAGTAGTCTGAGAGGATTGTTTATTCATTCCTCTTCTTGACAGATTGACCTTCTCTTTTCCTGAGGGTTTCTAAGTGGAACTTCCACTAGATTCACAATGTTTGTCAATTTGACAATCCTCAGGATGATGATCATTGAATCCACATAATGGGCAAGGTGGAAAAGGCTTGGCCTTTTGCTTCTGTTTCTGCTTAGAATCAAAAGGGTAGTTTAAGCACTGAGCCTTAAGTCCTGAAAAGTTTGACATGACTGAGCATTTTTTATGATCAGAGGTCCTGTGATCTTCCTTTTTGCAAATCATGCAATAAAGGACTCTATAGCAATCATCAGTGAGATGATTTGTATAGTTGCACAGTTCACACTTTTTCAGGGGTTTGGTTGGTTGGGGTTTGGTCTTTGAGGAGGCTAGTTTTTGTTCTTTCTTTAATTGAGAAGGTTTTTCAGAAGATACAATCTTCTCACTTAGCTTCCTGACCATTTCAGTCAACTGATCAATTCTTGGATTAGGACTTTTGGTTGCTACTTCAGAAGGGACTGAAGTTGATGAGTCATCAGTATTTACTGAGACATCAAGGGTTGGTCTCTTTAGGATGGTTGTTCCCTTTCCTGATCTCTCCTTTGGAGAGTGTGGTGAGAAGACCATTGGTGGGAGGCCTAAGTTAGGTACAGCACCCTGAAGGGTATTCAGTGGAGGAAGTGGTGGGTATGATTCTGATTCAGACTCATTCTCAAACTCAATATTATTGAGTTGTTCAGTGAGTTCAAGCTTACTGAGTTGTTCAGTAAGTCCAAGAATATTTTTCAAGGCCTGACTTTCAGGAAGCAAGATCTTTCCAGTCTCAAAGTTTGGTAACTTACTGACTGGGTTGTCCCTGACAATCCAGTCATTAGACTTGGGAAGCATTTCTTGCTCAAAAGATATGCCAGCTGGAATAAAGTTTAGTTCATTGTGAGACACATTTGGATCAACCATAAGAGGGTCAATTCCAATGGTTTTCTAAGAGATTAATCCCATAGTGTCAAAAACTTTGGGGTTCTTCTTGGTCCAGCTTTGTGTGACAGCCTTTTCTTTGTTAAGTTCAGTTTGAAGGGCTTGGTTTTGTTTCAAAATCTCAGTGTTCTGAATTTGTAGAGTTATTGTTTCTAGTTTGGCTTGCTTTAGTACAAGCAGTTCATCTCTACATTTAATCAATTCTGACACAATATTGTTATATTTTGAAAACAGGTTAAGCCTTTGTTCCTCAACAAACTTTAGATCAACACAAATATAATTCATGTAAGACTGCCAATCAGAATCATCATCCATAGAAAGTAAAGTATTTACCTTCTTCATGGTGATGTTGACCTACTTTCCATTCCTAGCATGGCTTTTTCCCACAGCCACCTGATCCTCTTCAGAAAGTGCCATCAGTGCACTAACTCTTATTTCCTCATCTGAGGAAGCCTCTTCTTCATCCCAGTCATATGCTTCAGCTACTAAAACCTTGTTCTTTGTTTGAATAGGTTTAGATGTTTGAGCAGCCTAAGGCAATATGGGGTTAGTTTCCAGAAGTGCAAGTTTAGCTTTGATTTTTCTATACTTTGTTTCAAAATCCTTTTGACCCTTGTTTTGAAATTGTTGGGTGGACTGAAACATTTTTGGTTGAAACTTGCTAGTTCCTGAGGAACTGTTTCCTGAAAATTTGTAAGAGGGTTCTGAGATGGTTTTAGAATAACAGTCCCTAGCAAAATGACCCTTTTTACCACATTTAAAGCATTCAGTGGTCTCATTTGCTTTTGGTTTTGTAAAGTTGGACTGATTTCTTTTGATGAAACGTCTTGAACTAGCAAGGAGTGCCCTTTCTTGGAATTCCAAGTTCAAGTCGTTCAGGTACTCCTCACCAGTCCTTTCATCAATTTAATCTTCAGAATCCTCTTGAGAATCCTGCACAACACCATTAGAATAGAAAGCAATTGATATGGGTGTGAGGGTTAAGGCCTTTTTGGACTCAAGAACTTTTGAGTCAGGGTATCTCCTTGAGATCAAGTTGTCCTCATAGACAAACTTCCTATAAATTTCAGGGAGCTCAAGGGTCTGAATGTGGTTAGCATTCCTCAGGCTTTGTGAGAAGTTGAGCCACTTCTCAGGGAGACTGTTGACAAAGCCAACATTAGTCTCATGCTTAGTCAGTACAACACCATCATTTGATAATTCATTTATCAAAGTCTTGTATCTGGTGTAGGTCTGTGAGAGACTTTCAGAGTCTTTTGCCCTGAAAGTATTATACTCAAGTTTAAGGTCCATGACCCTATTTTCCTTGGTATCTAAAGGACCCTCAAAGCTGTTTACCAAGTCATCCCAAGTTTGCTTGGTTGTTAGACAGTTGATGACTGATTCCATTATATCGTCAGGAAGACATGATATAAGGATGCTTTTCAGGCGTTGGTCTTGATTGACCACCCTCCTCTCATCAATGGTCCATTGGGCCTCAGGCTTGTTTAGCCCTGCGGCTGTCTTAGGGACAAATGGGCCATCCCTGATACAGGTGATGTAGTAAGGTTCCATACCGGTAAGATAGCAAATCATACGCTTCTTCCATTTGCTAAATTTCCCAGCTTCAAGTCTGGGTGCAACAGCGGAGTAGCTGCCACCTTTTTTGTCGACTAGCTGGGGTACATTGATATCAGCCATAGTAGGATCTTGGTTTTAAAAACCTAGAGCACTCTTGGTTAGTTTAAAAAGATTTTATAAACCAGAAGCTCTGATACCACTTGTTGGTCCCTTAACACGCTTAGAGTTAACTAGAAAGTTAATCTATTTGTGTTTATGACTAATACAATGTTATGATTAATTCTAACAGTTTATAAAACGTGAATATAAAAACTCAAGGTAATTTTCAACGTTTAAATTCTTATTAGAAATGAATCAAAGAATCTATACCCAAGTGTTTTGCGGAACAAACACTTGGGATTGAATAGACAAGGTATGGTGGTGTCTCCTATCTAAACTCAAGTTTTGCTTGAGTGGTAACAATGCGACCTCACTGAGCTATCTCAGGGATGCGTTACTCTTTGTAGGAGAGAAGTTGTTTTGCAAAAGTCTAAGCTTTAATTGTACAAAACACACTCAACTTCTCTCCTTCTCAATCTATTTATACACAAGTAAACAGAGTAAAAGTAATTAAAATATTACAAGTTGTTGAGCAAGTGTGTCTGACAATTACAACAGTAATTGTTATTTCCAAGAACCAATAGAAATGGCCTATTAAGTCTTTAGGAGTGGTTGGTCTGACACTCCAAGACTTTAAGCCGTCTTAGGAAGGATTTCTTCCTGACAAGATAAGATTTGATCTTATCTTAAATCCTTCCTAGATATTTCTGCCTTTCTTCTCAGGCACTTAGTTCTTCAGGACACGCTTCTCAGTTATTACTCTTAATTACTTCATTGTTGTTGAGGAGACTAGGGTTCAGTGAGTTCTTGTCAAACACTCACTGAACCATCATCTTCTTCTTTGGCTTAAGTGCTACATCAGGGAGTACCGCCTTCCTGAGTAGTGAATCCTTCTACTTGAATTCGCCTTAAGCATCCTGAAGATGACTCACTGAGAGGTTGTTCTCTCAGTAACTTGAATTGTTCTCGGTTTAAGTTAACACTTAGTTAATTTGTGTCCAAATCATGTTTTAAGTATTCTTGGATTTTTCATGACCCAACACAAGGTAAGTAAACCGGCTATAAGATGATGTTATGGTGATTTCCATGTTTTATGTGTTTATGTGTTTATATATGTTAAAGTATATGAATGGTTTGTATGAGGTTATTATGTGCAAGTTAAGTGTAAGGCTAGTTGATGTGTTAGATAAGGAAGGATTAAGGAAAGGAAGGTTAAAGCTTGAGTGGTTAAGGTATGTGTTAATGTTTAATGTGTTCATGGATAAATGGTTATGATGTGTTTGTGTGAATGAAGTATAATGTTATGTTATACCCATTTTACTTACTAAACATTCGTGCTTACGGTTTAAGTGTTTAATGTTTTGTAGGTTTATGTGTGATGGAAATGGTGATCTTGGACTAAGGGTTAAGGTTGGCTAATGTGGAAGATAGAAGGTAGTATGTGTTAGGAGCTTAGGTAGAATACCGAGCTCAAGTATAAAGTTTGTACCCCCGTTGATCTTTTATTGATTTATGAAGTTAAGTCAAGTGTCAAAATGTATGATAATGAAGTCCTAATGATTTGGTGGGCTAACAATGTGTCAAAGTGTGTTTTAAGTGTTTTTAGTAAAGGTTAAAGGAGCGTTTGGATTAAGTATGTTTGTACCCATTTTGGGTTGTAAACGGGTCAAGTGTTTATGAAACATGTCTTGTATGTTAAAGTAATGGTAATGGTTGAGTTTGGTGAGAAAATGAAGTGGTATAAGTGGTTTATGGTGAAAATGGGTCAAAATGGGTTTAATGCGTCTAATTTGTAAAGTACTATTTCGGGGAGTCAAACGGTAAATGTTTTTATATGAAAATGAGCCCAATAGTATACTAAGTAAATCTGGAAAGTTTGGTAAAATATCGAGGTCTGGTTTTCAAGTTACGGACCTAAACGTGATTTCGGGAGACCAGCAGTCTCCATCCGATCGGATGGGCGTCTCGGTAAAATTTTTGGTAAACTTTGAAAAATCGTATCTTTTGATCCGTAAGTCGTTAGAGGTCGTGCCACCCGGCGTTTTGAAGGTAATTGAGTCTAGTTTCATTTAAAAATAGGCTCAAGGATTGAATGTTCATGGATTTTTATAAATGGTCAAAAGAGTAACAGGATGTCCATAAATGTCAAGCGTTTCCGCGTAAAAAGTTTTAATTTTTGGTCTAATCGGACAAGGGGAGTAACAACTTGGTATCAGAGCTTCGGTTTAAGTGAACTAGGTTTTCTTTAGGATTGCCTAGACTTAAACCACTCGTAGACGCGTTGAGCTTAAGTTTAAGTAATGCGGGCAAGTATTTGGCTAAGTTGTAGGATGTGATTGTTAAGTGATGAGATGGACCATGTGATTGCTATATGAGTAAAATGATGATAAATTGTGAATGTGTTTTATGTGCTAATGTGTATATGATTTATGTCCGTGAAAGACTTAATGTGTTTAAGTGATAGGAATTACCGTGCACCTCGGGTTGTGTCGGTGATTATTATGTGATTATGTGAATGTGTATTCTAGAAGTAATAGAAGGATGTGTATATAAAGGATAAGTGGTATGCTTGTTATTGAAAGGAGAAAATAGAATGTCGTATTAGTGAGGAGTTATAGATGGAAATGAGATGATATATGAGGATGTGTGGGTGATAAGGATTTAGATGATTAGGTAAAGCGAATTGTTGAAATGAGAAATTGAAGATATTAAAGAAATGTATGAGTAATGAATGATACATAAAGTAGCTATGGTATAGAGTGGTAAAGTAAAGAAGTAGTTATCTCAATGATAATAGACAAATGGTATGTCATAGACGTGTTCAAATGTTTTAAATCATAATTTGAGAATAGATTAATGAATTATAAGTGTTGAGTGACGTTTATCTTTATGGAAAGAATGATCGAATGTGGACTTAAAGTATGAATGAGAATAAATATGTACTAATGTGTTTGTCGGTTATGTGTAAGGTGTTATTGTGTCATAGGCAAGGTGATTATGAATGCGTGTTACAATGTGATGTATAGAATAAGTTGAAAAAGTAAATTACAAGGAAACCCGAATTAAATAAGTCATGACTAGAATTCTTGTCGTGATATGAAGTGTTAGAAACTGGATAGATGATCGAGTTTTAGATTACAACGTAAGACCAATATATGGTCTAGAAAATAATTCATGCTTAATGTTGGGTTAAGCCATGTCAAGATTAAGGTGAGTCAATCGGGATTGAAATAGACAACATTAAAAGAATGAACATGTGTAAAATAGAGCAAGAGGATAACGTGAAGTTAACAAGAAAACGATAAGCGTAATGTGACAACTCGAATGAAATATAATGTGTATATTCATATGTACGAAGGTATGAAAAAGATGAGTATTACTAAGATGGTGACAAAGTAATGAAAAGTGATAGTTGAGTAATTAAAAATGTGCAAGGCAAAGAGGAAAGAAAACGGAAAAGTGTTAGTCTAAGAAATGCTTGAATAATGAAAGACTAGTGAACATAGAATTAGTAAATTAGAATCGACTGATTGGTAATGACACGTAGTGAGTGGTTGGCGAATGGAAGAATAAGTTCATGATTGGATTATAGATGTGTAAGTAAATGGACCAACGTAAAGGTAAATGATACGAGATTGTGTGTTATAAAAGAATGACAATAGCAAGATGTGAATAGACATGCTAAATGGTATTAGAGATAGGTTAATAAGCAACTTAAGGTATTAACGCTTAAATAATGGATCGTGATGATGAAAAGTATGCTAAAATAAAATGTGTAAGGGTAAGATGGAATTAACACGTCAATTATTAAAGGTTTGTTGACATGAAGAAAATGAATGAGATTAAGTAATGACGCATTAAGTGTGGATCGTAATGATATTGAGTGTACTAAGGTACGACGTGAAAAGACAAGATGAAACTAATGAATAAATGATTAAGTGTTTAATAACTTAAAGGTTAAAGAATGAGGTTAGGAAAGGATGGCATGAAAGGTGACCAACATAAGGTCTCATTAGATTTAGCGACTAAAGACTAATGTTGAAAATGGTATAGAGACGGGGTAACGGTAAGGTAAAGTACTTGAGGTTTAAGTGTGAATGTGGAGTTGCGATAAAGTGTGTTGGTATATAAAGGATGTAAATTAAATGAAAAAGTTTGAATGCTAAAAGTTAAATGCAATAAGTTAAGAATGTAAATGAGAATGAGATGAGTATGTAGGAGGATTGAGTATGTACACGAATGTATAATAATGATAATGATGTTATGGTAGGTTATGATGAAAGCAAGATTAAATGAGTACCTTGATGTTTAATATGATGCGTTGATAAGATAATGACGAGATAATTGGAATGGTTTAAACGCTAACGATTGAATGAGACGAGTTAAGTATGTGAACAAGAATGTAATGAGATATTGTATGGTAAACGTAACAAACTTATGTTAATGATATAAAATGTGTGTGAAGAAAGGTGACGCTAATGAATGTGTTATAGTTAATGATCTATGAAAGGTATATACGTAAAAGGCGAGATAGAATAATATTGCTTAAATACATAAAAGATTAAAGAAATGAGATAAGGTATGAGAATAAGAATGCGATGAGTTAAGAATGTAAGAGAGAATGAGATGAGTATGCACGAGGTTAAAGTGTTGTTCGGAAATTATTATATCACGGCTAAGGTGCCCCATTAGCGGTGACTATTATGATGAAAGTGTTGAATAATAAAATGTGATGAGTTAAGCGTAAGGATGTGATGTGAAAATTAAATGAGATAAGAATGTGTAACGACTTAAATTGTGTAAGAAGAATGAATGATGCTAATGAATGAATGAAAATTTACCTATGCAAGGTCTAAAACTGGAAAGAGTTGAGTAGACAAAAAGGGTAAAGTAAAAGGGTGAAAATGATTAATGCGGATTTAGAATGTAAGATGATAAACACATAGAAATGTGTAATTTTAATAAGCAGGTTCATATGCTCTATGAGCTTGCATTCACTAAATAAAATGGATGAGATAATGTGTGTACGATAAATGTTAATGGCTTGGATCCGATGTTAAAATGTGAAAGTGGTAAAGTGATTAATGTTAATGATCCTTCGGGATGAATGTTAATGATCCTTCGGGATGAATATTAAAGGTGGTATCCCTCGGGATGACCAAGTAAAGGAATGTTAAGGAATCTTTCGGGATGAATGCTAAAGATCCTTTGGGATGAAAAGTATTGCCTTCACCGGCAAGGGGTTGCCTACGTTCATGGCACATAAAAAAATATCCTCACAATGAATGTGATAATGTTATGGTTCCAAGTCTAAGAAAGGTAAAGGTAATGTAATAAAAAAGAATGAGAGAATAACAGTTAATTTGGGGAATAGGAGTACTTGTGTTGTGTTGGAAATATATAACCACGAATTTATGTTTCTTGATTTACATCGATTGGGACGCCTTTCCATGTAAATGAGGAAGCATGAATGAGTGGGCTTATGTGTTGCCGACATGGCACGAGTAAGGTTAGAGAAATAGAAAGCGGAAGTCTAGAATTAGTTAGAAATTGTAAGGACTAAGATAGAAGGGTTAGAATTAGAGTACGTCTTTTAGGAAGAATTATGAGGAACCTATGTTTTGAGTGCTAAGTATAAGTTGAAGGAAATAAAGAAATGTAATGATGCTTAGAAATGTTATAGTACGCAATTGTGGCGTGGAAAAAAATGTGAGTAATGGAAATAATTGATGATAAGTGTCATGTGTAATGTGATGGCAAACGTTAAAGTATGATGCTATAAAGTCAATTCATGTAATATTTCTATAAGATTTATAAAGGTAAGCGAAAACGACATAAAGAAAGAAGTAGAAGAAATGAGGTAAGTGTAGAGAACGTAAAAAGAATGATTAAGTAGTATTTGCATTATAATAAGAATGTTAAAGGAAAAGTGAAATGGCTATGATAAATAAGGAAGTATTAGTAATGTGTTTGACTTAAGTAGAGACGTAAAAGAAACGAATAAGTGGTGTTGATTGAATGTGAAAGTATTAGCTAAGCGTATTTATGTAAAGTTAAATAACGCAAGTTTTCTCAAGTATCAAGTAGTTAAAGAATGAGAATAGAGAATAAAGCAAGTGAAAACGTGATGTAGCGGTAATTGAACGGATTAAAATGATAACTAGTTATAGTGAGTATGTCTCGTAATATGTAATAGGCTAAGTAAGAGTGGTATGGTTATAGAAGTAAGTGGGAAGTAATGTGGATTAAGGCCATGTGATATGTTATAGTATGCATAGAGCTGCGAGATCACTTAGATCGTTGCACTAAATAAACTAAGAATTAAGGTGCTAGGAATGAGAAGTATAATGCGGCTAGGTTTTGGTTAGTACAGAACGATAGATTTCGGGGATGAAATCTAAATAAGGGGGTAGAATTGTTAGACCCGTTTATCGTATACAAGTAGGCCCCACCCTAGATGAAATTGACTAAGGACTTAACGTGATTGGTTAGTCAACGAATGTTGTGTCCTAGTCAAATCCGAAAGTCAATTAATGGTCAATGAATGTATTGTGTAGTTATGGAAAGTATTATGTGGCACAAATGGAAAGAAATAGATCCAAGGGGCTAAAGTTGTAATAGACTAAATGTGTTATAAGTTAGTTGTGACTAAAATAGAAGGAATGAGACTTGAGGGGCTTAATGTGCCAAAGGGCCAAAGATGCTACCTAAGTAGTGTTATCTAGGAAGATCTAGACATTTCCACCATTATTGTGATAAGCTATGAAGTCCGGTTCTTAGAGGGAAGAAAATGGAGGAAAAAGCTAGATGGTGGCTTAGGAAGAAGAAGATAAAGAGCTAATGTCCATAGTCCTTCCTAGTAATGATCCACTCCAAGAAGTAATGATGATGATGAGGACGATAAAAGTTGAAGATGATGTTATTGATAGCCTTAGCTTGGAATCAAGGTAAGTAAACCGGCTATAAGATGATGTTATGGTGATTTCCATGTTTTATGTGTTTATGTATTTATATATGTTAAAGTATATGCATGGTTTATATGAGGTTATTATGTGCAAGTTAAGTGTAAGGCTAGTTGATGTGTTAGATAAGGAAGGATTAAGGAAAGGAAAGTTAAAGCTTGAGTGATTAAGGTATGTGTTTATGTTTAATGTGTTCATGGATAAATGGTTATGATGCGTATGTGTGAATGAAGTATAATGTTATGTTATACCCGTTTTACTTACTAAGCATTCGTGCTTACGGTTTAAATGTTTAATGTTTTGTAGGTTTATGTGTGATGGAAATGGTGAGCTTGGACTAAGGGTTAAGGTTGGCTAATGTGGAAGATAGAAGGTAGTATGTGTTAGGAGCTTAGGTAGAATACCGAGCTCAAGTATAAAGTTTGTACCCCCGTTGATCTTTTATTGATTTATGAAGTTAAGTCAAGTGTCAAAATGTATGATAATGAAGTCCTAATGATTTGGTAGGTTAACGATGTGTCAAAGTGTGTTTTAAGTGTTTTTAGTAAAGGTTAAAGGAGCGTTTGGATTAAGTATGTTTGTACCCATTTTGGGTTGTAAACGGGTCAAGTGTTTATGAAACATGTCTTGTATGTTAAAGTAATGGTAATGGTTGAGTTTGGTAAGAAAATGAAGTGGTATAAGTGGTTTATAGTGAAAATGGGTCAAAATGGGTTTAATGCGTCTAATTTGTAAAGTACTGTTTCGGGGAGTCAAACGGTAAATGTTTTTATATGAAAATGAGCCCAATAGTATACTAAGTAAATCTGGAAAGTTTGGTAAAATATCGAGGTCTGGTTTTCAAGTTACGGACCTAAACGTGATTTCGGGAGACCAGCAGTCTCCATCCGATCGGATGGAGGGCCATCCGAATCGGATGGGCGTCTCGGTAAAATTTTTGGTAAACTTTGAAAAATCGTATATTTTGATCCGTAAGTCGTTAGAGGTCGTGCCACCCGGCGTTTTGAAGGTAATTGAGTCTAGTTTCATTTAAAAATAGTCTCAAGGACTGAATGTTCATGGATTTTTATAAATGGTCAAAAGAGTAACAGGATGTCTGTAAATGTCAAGCGTTTTAATTTTTGGTCTAATCGGGCACGGGGTGTAACGTTTCAAGCCCCAATTCCGTGCACTTTCCTTTTGTTATCATATCGGTTGTTCCAGGTGAGTTCATGGCCCCTATTTTACTTGTTTTGAAATACTTTTGGGGGAGAATACATGCTCGCTTTTATCTAAATGCAATATTTGCTTTACTTGAATATGCTACTTGTTTACTCAAGCCATTACTTGCTTTACTTATGAATTTGTTGTTTACTCGAAAGCGTTATATATTCACTTGTTTCATACTTAATCCTTTTTACTCATGGACAAAAGCACTTTGAACGATTATTCATACATGACCAAATGGACTGGTCACATAACCGAGTGAACTGGTAACATGACCGAATGTACTGGTCACATGACCGAATGTACTAGTCACATGACCGAGTGAAATGGTCCCATAACCGAGTGTACTGGTCAAACCAATTTTAAATCTTGTAGTCCATATATTACTTTTGTTTACTTAAACCTATGAACTCACCAACCTCGTGTTGACACATTTTAGCATGTATTTTCAGGTTCTTAAAGTGTCAGCTTACATTTGGCGGCAGTTGGCATGGCATGGCATGGCTATAGGATCAAGATACTCTGATGTTCATTTGGGGACCACTTTATTTCTTTTATGGGCCTGTATTTCCGCATTTTATTGAATGGTGTAAAACAAAGTACTTTTGACTATAAAAATTTCTTTTAACGGATACGGTAAATCCGTTCTCTTTACTCTGTGTTGTGGTACCAATTTAGTAGCACCCCAGCGACATTATCTTCCGCTGCGACCCGATTTTGAGAGTGTTACAAAAATAAAATAAAAGTATATACCATTTATTATTTTAATGTTAAAATAAATATAAATCTAAACCCCATTTTATATTATAACATACAAAACAAACAAGTTTTAAGACAATTCTAATCCAAATTCAAATCTAAATTGAAATTGAAATTCAAATTCAAATTCAAATCATAAACCCAACTACAAACCAAACGGGCCCTAACTATTTAAGCAGAGGAGAGTTATTTTACATACCAAACTTATCTTACATACCAAGGGACTTATCCCTACAATACATTTAAAATGAAATCAATGGTTGAGATTAAAAACATTTTAATATTTCACATATTTTTTATAATTTAAATATCTTTTAAACCGTTAATCGTTAAGTAAAAATAATTACATCATCGCGACGAGCATTATATTATCTTTCTATAGACGGACACTTTGATATACTTTTGACAATTTTTTTTTATTTTTTTCACCTTTTTTTTCTCGTTTTTTTCGTCTTTTTTTTTTTTTTTTTTTTAATTATTGAAATTTGTATGAAAAATCACATGTGATATTAGTGTTAAATCATATATGATAGGTAATATCACATGTGATATTAGTGTTAAATCACATATGATTTTTTCATTCAAATTTCAGTAACGAGAAAAAAAATGTAAAACACGAAAAAGATAATTTTGTTGATAGTATATCGAAGTGCCTATCTATAGAATTAAATGTTATCGTAATTTTTTTTTTTTTTTTTTTTTCCTTTTTGCTTAATAATTAACTGTTTGAATTTGTTTGAATTAATTTATATCGGAAAAAATAAAAAAAAAAAGTGCCAGATCTGACTAAATATGATACTCCAACTCAAAACCCTCCTGACACAAAAACACACTCCACTAGATTCCCAGCACACACACTCAAAACCAGTTTTCAACCAAGAAAAATGGGCGAAAACACCGGAGACACCGAGATGTCAAACGGCAACGGAGCAACAAATGGAAAATGTCTGAGCACATTTGTTGACACTGGTTCTGTTGAGAGTCACCGTTATTATCTTTCAAGAAGAACCCTTTTAGAGATGCTAAGAGATAGAGGCTATGATATATCTAATGAAGATATTGATATGACTTTGCAACAGTTTCGTGATCTTCATGGTCAAACTGTTGACGTTGACCGTCTTCGGATTAGTGCTTCTCATGTCTCGGATGTTAATGATAAGGTTTTTGTTTTGTTTGCTTTGTGTTTTTTGCATGTGGGTTTTGGTTCATTTGATTGCATGGGTTAATGGGTTTTAAAGATTTTGTGTGTAATGTGGTTTAATTAATATGTTTAATGCCATTAAGGGGTGTATGTTTAACCTTATTTTTGGGTTTATAAGCTGTGTAAGGTGTTTTTTTTATGTGGTTTAATTTTGTGGTTTAAACTTATATAAGCCCACAAGTCTCAAAATAAGCCGGAAAATTGGGGCTTATGAAATATAAGCGGAAACACAAATAAGCTCATAAGTCCCCTTGGTTCGGTTTATATTTCATAAGGCTATTCCTCTAAAAAAAAAATCTTCCTGGTTTATGAGTTTAATTTCCATCTTTAAGTCAGAATAAGGTTTACTTGGTGGACCAAATTAGCTCATAAGCCCGGTGCATTAAAAGGACTAGAAGTTTAAGACCAATCTAAGAGTAAATGTTTAAGTTTTGATAACTTAAAAAAGGTAGATTATTGACAAATGCAAGGACCTTTGAATTGTTTCTTTTTGGTTAAAATTCCATAAGTTTTGTCAAAAAGTGAAATTTCAACTTCTTGTGTTTTAATACAACATACGGAGTTTTGAGAGTGTTTGTTGTCGCCTGTCCAAACGGCTTATCTGATTATTTGGGAGTGAAATAAACAGTTTCGAAATTGCAGCTTGAAGTTACTTTCAAGCTACTTAGTTTATTTCACCAAATTTAACACCAAATTTTGAGAAAACTGATTATTAATTAAAACCGTGAATTTACCAATTTTAGTCCAACTATGCTCTAATGTAACAGTTACAACCAAGAAAATCCAAACACCTGGTAAGAGAAATGGGCGTTATTCAAAATGTAATGGAGTTCTTCCTATACATGTTAGAACAGTGTGGGTCTTCAATTTGTGAAATATACTGTAGTCGACCTTATAAAACCGTCTCTTTGCTGGAATGGATGGGTTTATTGGATTTGTCTGAAATGTGGTTTGTTAAATTTGGTGGTTTCAATTTACGGCGTTATAAATTAATGCAAGTCCTTTGCTTATTAACAAATATTTACTATGTTTTAATGCAACATGTAAGAAGTATTTAATACTTATTGTTACTGATCATCTGATTATTTGGGATTTTAATAAACAGTATTGAATAAGCATGTTGAAATCATCTATTTTGAATTACTTTATTCAAATTGGAATGAGCAGGTAAGCAATTTTACTAGGATCGATTAATTTGAGTTGGTGTAATAGGATTTGCTTTAGAAAACAAGTGTTATATATAAATATATAACTTACCTTACTTTTGTCTCAAGTCTTTAAAAAAGCACTTCCAAACACCTCGTATTAGAAATGACATTTTTTTAATATCTTTTTAAAATCCAATGATTATTTCCCTCTCCATCCTACCACACTTCGAGAAAGAAAAATGTTGGTCATCTGTTTGTATTTTGTAACACAATCCATGTCAATTTAGGACTTACCTTACACATGCACCTCTATGTTAGGAATGCAGGTAGTCTTATAGCTAAAGTTTCACTTTGCCGATAAAAGAAGCATGTATGCTATGCATTTCCATGTAAACTGTTGAACAATGTCACTTCTGTGTTTTGTTATGAAACAGAATCTTAGAGGTGGCAAAACGGGCGGGTCGGGCGGGCTCGGGCTTAAACGGGCACGGGTCCAAACGGGCTCTCGGGCTTAAACGGGCACGGGTCAAACGGGCTCATGTTATACGAATTGCTTTAGTAAAGACCCAAAACAACGAAAAAAATTCCCCAAGCCTAACTCCTCATTTGTATTTAAATAACTAAATATATTATGTTTATAAGTTTTATTTAAAAACAATTGCAATGCTCTCCAATTGAGAGAAAACATGCGCCGTTAATGCCCATTTAACTTTTGAAAGGGTCATACATGCCCATTTAAAAAAAAAAGGAGGGGACTAAATGCGCCCAAATCTTTTACAAATTAGCTCATAGAAACCCATTTTTATGATTTTGGGCACAAATTGCCACGTCTACATAATCTTATGAAAGGAAGATATGTGCTTACTTGAGATGATGTATATTTTAACAACTGGATATGCTGTAGTTTATTCTGAATGACACTAGCAGTGCAACTTCATCCACACACAGAGGTGCACGTGTAAGGTCACCCATTCACTTTTTTTTGGGGCACAGTCTTCATCCGCACACACTCACTTGCCGGAGGTCTCCCTACTCTCAGGTTGTCCCTAGGGTAGGGGTATGATCTGTCTACATTTCACCTCCCCTATACCTAGCTTCGACGGGATTGGGTATTGTTGTTGTTGTTCACTAGCAGTGCAACTTAGAAAAGGGGTTGTTTGTCACTCACCATTTTCAGCTTGAAAGATGGAAACTTACTGCTTTGTTTTTCTCATGTACAGATTCTAGCTGTTTTCTGCGGCACGGGTGCGGTAAAAGTAAATGTCATCCGTTGGATTGCAACACAAATAATGAACATGGACAGTTTAAACCGGCTGATAATAGTAGTGCAAAGTCCCATTACAAACCAGGCTCAGAAAGCTGTGGATCTTTTCTCATGCAAAACCGAAATATTCCAAGTAAGTTTTTACTTGATCTTGCTTATAGTGTTCGTTTCCAAGAAAGATCAAAGAGTATAAATACCCCTTTGTGTGCGCACACACATTTGACTATAAACAGAGGTGGCATAGTGGGCGGACTGGATTGCAGTGAAACGTGTAATTCTTTAATTTGTGTAGAAACGGGTCATATGGGGTTGACCGGAAACACTCTTATCCAAATTTTTTATGATCTTATATATAGATAATCAGGGTAAACTTTTTATTACTCTTTCTATAATTATATAATTATTCTGAATTAAACAATTTAGGATGTTGTATGCATTATAAATACACCATGGATAACTTATTTCTGCTTTATCGCATTTCTTCTGTAGCAAAGTTTTTGGTTTTACTCCTAAAGGATAAAAACATGACCCAAATTGGGCACCACTTATTTTATATGCTTCTGATCTTTTTACCTGATACAAAGATTTGGTTATTGCATTTGTATATTTAGTTCGAGCGCTATTCTAAAAAGTGTTAAGCAGCGCAAGTGGTTGAATGACCATATATGGCATATAGCACTGGCATGTAAATTGTTATTAGTGCATCATGTATAGATGTGAATATTAAGAATCTGATACTACATTATTTTGGTATGATACTTTTTTTCAATTGACTAGTTCTTGTTATTAATAATAATACTCTGAATCGACTGGGATACATCTTAGATGAGAGAAATTGGTTGATGAGCACATGGTTAGCAAAGTTTTTAATTCGGTGATTAATTCTACAGTGTTTAATCCAATAATTTGTTACTATATGCTTAGATGAAGAGGTGGGGTTGCTTAATCTTAGGTGGGTGATTTAGTTGTGACCTGCACCGAAAGTTAGGTTGGCCATGGCCCACCCTACCCACAATGTACCTCTGTCCCCGAAACACTTAAATAATGGAACAAAAAGTGATAAAAGGTCATAGTATGAGAACATTAACTACAATGGTACGAGTATTAGTTCAATGACATTCAAAGATACAAGGAAATGTATTCTTCCGTGTTTACGACATGCTATAGAAATTTACTGGTAAGATGGCTGGGATGGGTAGATGTATTTTATGTGGAGGTGGCAAAATGGGTGGGTTGGGTGACTGGTTAAAATGAGTGATTTTGGGTACGGTCAGAACTATACGGGTTGGGTTGGATTGACCCACACCAGTGTATGTCCAAAGTTTAAACTTTTATGTTAACAGACATCAGCGTGTCAAATAGGATTAGAAAAGTCGAATGTTTCAGTAATTATCTGAAATTTTGAATATAATGATTTCGAAGGTTTTGTGTGTATGGGCGATTTTCAACCCTCTGAACTATTTTTACAATACGACCCCTTTACTTTGTAGCTTTTTATATTTGTTGTTTAGCTGTTCGCCAAATTAATACATCCATTAGTGAACTGTTGCAATTAAATCCTGTAGTTTTTGTCTCACATGGTATACTTGGTTTGTCCATCTGCAGATAACAGATTTGCTTGTTAACATTACTAAGCATGTTTTAAAGCCGAAACATAGGGTCATAACTGATGCAGAGAAAGAAAAGCTTTTAAAGAAGTTCAATTTGGCTGAGAAACAGGTTAGCAATTATGTGCAGCACATGCTTGATACTCACAACTCTTATATTAAGCTAAGAAACAATTTTTGGGATGTTTTTCTGAGATCATTAATCTAACGCGTCTGTAAAATTACTTGATTTATTCATATCTACCATTTATGACTGTAAAAATGTAAGAATTAATTGGCAATTTTCTGCATTGTGCAAACAGACTTTTTTTATGGACTGTGACAACTTCTGTTCGCCTGTATTGAATTTGTTGTATAACCTATAATATGAACGGAATACATTTTGATGCTTGCTAAAAAACTCATATGTTTTCACTAAAGTTCTTGTATTATTTATTTATTTTGTGATGGAGTTGATACTCTCATTGTGCCATAAGAATAATAGTAGCTTCTGTCTCTATTGGAATAGTTAAACATACATGCAGTGTTAGTTGAATAAAAGGCAACCAACTTTATGTTCTCCCATAAAGACATTACATTGTTCGAACTTTCAGGAAAATTAAATTCAGGTGATCTGTAAAGGTTACCTTTGAAAATGTTGATTTTGGTACGTGGTGCCGAGAAATCAGATTGCCTATCAAGGTTAACTTTACGTTAATTTTTTTTAGGAAGTTGGTTACTCAAAACAGATATTTTGAAAAAAGTTGGTTACCTTTGAATGTAATTAGATCTTTAGTAGATTCCCATTGTTATCATTACAAGTTACTGAAAAAGTGATTTTGGTTCAAATCTCTGTCTGCATTTTCATGACTGAGGGTATCTTAGACATTTAAGTATTGCCTTATATTTTAGTAGGTTATTGGGTTCATGCAACTTCTAACTGTTCATTATTTAACACATTTTCAGCTCCCGAGAATGTCACAAAAGGATGCCATTGCTCAGTACTACGGGCTTGAGAAAGGACAGGTGATTGAAGTCACTTACAATGGTGAAATAACTGGATTGCATGTCACTTACCGTTGCATTTGGTGAATCTGTAGCATCGAAATAAATAGGAACTATGTGTATCTTTATGTTATCTTGATTTCTGGAGTTTTTTTCCTTTCTGTAAACACATCTAGGGAGTCTGTTTGTTGAAAAAATGTATTAGCTAAAGGCACTTGTTGTCTTCTGTAAGTTAAATTAGGTCATTGAGCATGCATGTGTATCGTTGTACTAGAATTTTATGTTTTATGCTTCTATGTTTTTGTTTAATGTCTTGAGCTTAAAGTTTAAACTCAGTGATGGATTTGGTCATTACCATGGTGCATTTTAACCTCCAATATTTGACTTTCATAAGTCAAGTTGAAATGATTTGAATGCCTGGTCAAGCAACAGTTATGAGCAGTCCTGCTATAAGCTATAACCTTCCTCGGTTCATAGTCTTAATCTTCCAGGTGTTTTGTCAGAATACGTTTGAAGATTAAAATGACAATAAACACCATTTTATCCCTTTGTGTAGAAGAGCTTCTTTACTTTTGGGAATTAGTGTCACTAGTTACTACATAAAGTTTTTAAATTGGAACTAGTATTAGAAATTTAGCAAATATCTAGAACTAGTGCATGCATTTATTCTGTATTGGTTAACAAACAAAAAGAGATGTTCTTATAGGTGCTGTTTCCCAACATTACAAAAGTGAAAAAGGCTAGCATGGTATTTATTTAGATAGACCGTCCCAAAATTATTGTCCCATAACAAAAAGCACATTCTTTTAGAAAAACATCACTATCACTACTTTATCTCTCTTACTTTTTTGCCAAATGACAAGTTTACCCTTAACCAATTAATTAATACTTCATTAAAGTTTGTAATATTAATTTCAACCAAGGGTAATATAGTAAACTTTACCAAACTCCACTACCTATTCACTTTTCATTTTTGGTATGAGACAATAATTTTGGGACGCCCGAAATGGAAAAATGGGACAATAAAATTGGGACGGAGAGAGTATTTATTTAGATAGACAGCCACATGATCCATGTTGACAAATGACAAGTACCATAGCCTCCTCATGAAGCAATGTTTACGAGCAAAAAGGAATTCCTGTTTTGGTGCCACACCCAAGTTCTTTTTTTTTCAGACATTTATTCTATACTTACTGTTATTGATGAAGTTAAGGATCTTTAATCATTAAAAAACATACAAGTTTTAGTATATATGTATTTCTGTGCATGCTCGAACTTCATCTATAAAAACTAGCTCCTGAATCTTAGGTAGTGTATGCCTTAACCTATATCACACTTGCTTACAATCAAAAACCATTTCTAAGTTACATTTACTCATTAAAGAAACCGAATGGCGGAGGCTCTTGAGGAGAGACTTAGCATCGAAGAGGTTGTCTACATGACTACAACAAACACACCTCAAGAATGGCTTAATTCGATATTGAAAGCCAAGTCGACACCATCTTGCCTAACACAGATTCACAAAGTTCCAATGATCTTAAAAGAGCACAAGGATCATGACAAGTATTATGTGCCAAAGGTGGTCTCTCTTGGTCCATACCACTATGCTAACCCGAACCTTGAATCCGTTCAGAACTTCAAGCCTCTTTTTACAAACAAGCTTCTGAACGAGAACCCAGAGTCTATTAAGATTTTGTATGACAATCTTGTAAAAATGGCTCCGAAATTGAGAGGGTATTACGAAGATGAAGATGATCGCTTTTCAGACGATGAATTCACAAGAATGATGTTGCTAGATGGTTGTTTCATTTTGTATTTCATTGAACATATCTTCTTGAATAATGAAACACACTCTCTAGAGATGAAAAGCCACCAGATTATGTTCGTTCAACAAGACATGTTCCTGTTGGAGAACCAAATCCCGTATCTAGTGCTGATTGAGGTGATGAAGTTAGTGCCCGATGAGATGTGGGATTTCAAGATCAAACGATTCATTGATGACAATATTTTAGCAACAGAAAGACGCAAAAGAACACGAGATTATACTCCTAAACATGTCCCAAGCCATCCAATTCCAACCAACATAAATCACCTTCTTCAAACTAGGCTTACAAAAGACAAAACTTCTGGTCCAAGAGCGAACGACAGGTACACTTTTCGAAATGTTAACGAGCTTGTTGGTCCCAAATATGTGTGAGTCGAAATGATTTGCAAATAATAAACTGGATAACTTTTATTTCGTCTAACTTTCTAACGTTACATATGTTCATGTATATATAGTATTCCAATCGGTGCATCAAACCGATGTGGCTTATCAAACGGACATGTTCCAATTGACACACCCTTTCACTAAATACAGAAAATAACTAATTTTCTAATAACTAACTTAACTAACTTAACCGCTATTAGGTTATAAACTTTCTGTTATACAACTTTGGTCCTTCGTGTTTGTAAAAGAAGCAATGTCGAGATTATTATCCCACATTCTCCTCCTTAATCTTGATCGTTGCTTCGTCCTAAGTCTTGAACTCCAAGCATCTGTCGCATAGTCACGAACTTTAGTCTTGGTAAAGCTTTTGTTAAGATATCTGCTCTTTGTAGTTCTCCACTGACGTGTTCCACATTGATATGACCATTCTCTACGCATTCACGAATGAAATGATAGCGAATGTCGATGTGCTTGCTCCTTCCATGAAAAACTGGGTTCTTTACAAGTGCTATTGCTGATATGTTGTCAACTTTCAGCGTTATCCTTTTTTCTTGCCATCCAGTTAATTCGCTAAGTAGTCGTTTTAACCATAAAGCTTGACATGCTGCTCCAGTAGCCGCCATGAATTCTGATTCACATGATGAGAGTGCCACTGTTGGTTGTTTCTGAGTACACCAAGTAATAGGTGACTCTCCAAAATAAAATACTATTCCAGTAGTTCCTTTTCCTCAATCGATGTTGATTCCATAACTACTGTCACTGTAACCTGTAATCTATTACTTGTTTCACTGCCTTCTTTCTTGTATATTATTCCATGCTCCTTTGTTCCTTTGATATATCGAATTACTTGTTTCACTGCCTTCAGGTGATGATCCTTCGGGTCTTGCATAAATCTGCTAAGTAGTCCGAATGAGTAACTAAGATCCGGTCTTGTATGTAATAAGTATCTGAGACTTCCTATTAAACTTCGGTAGTAAGTTGCGTCAACTGAGTTTCCATCTTCCGCCTTGACCAACTTTGTAACACCCCGAAAATCGAAATGAAGCAGCGGAAGACTTAAACGGGGTATTACCAATTAGATCACAGTCGTAAGCATAGATAATTGTTAAAAGTAGAATTTATATCATTAAATGAAAGCTCAATATTCGAAGTTACACAATGTTTTCCAAAAGAGATAGCTTTTCACAAAAGTGATGATGAGTTTGAAAAGAATGATATAATTATTTGAAATAAAAAGGGTTAGGTTTCCAATGCCCTTGCCAACTCCGTGCCTTGAGATTCCTTAGTTACCTGAGATAAAACATGCTTAAAAGAGTCAACACAAAGGTTGAGTGAATCCATAGTGTTTAGTAGTAAAATAATTGATCACAAGATTTCAAGTTTAAGAGGTAATGGGTTCCGTTGTTACACCCATAAATCGAAAGTAGTTATTATTGCACTAAGCTAATGAAACCAAAGTGTTAACAGTGTACCAACTGTAATTGGTAGTATTGACATAAATCGATATAACAGTAGCATCAACAGTAATTGATAGTATCGACAGTAATCGATATAATAATCGTATCAACAGTAGTTGATAGTATCGACAGTAATCGATATAATAATAGTTGTACTTAGGCAATAACACATTTAGATAGACATATAGTTTTCAAGCAATTGTGATCATAAAAAGTAGTAGCATGTATCTCCCCACGGGTTTAAAATCGTAAAAAAATGTGGGACTATGAACTCACCTCAGTAGTAGTAGTAATCTGGGATGCAATAGAATCAACTGGTAGGTAGTAATTCCAACGCGTGACCTAGATTAGTAATGTATGTTTTAGTTCATAATTCAAGTTCAAAGATTTCAAGTATTTCAAAAGTTTATGTTGGTGTTGCTGGTGTGGCAGCATTTAAGTGAAAACCAAGTTTTTAATAATTAAAGTTGTTGGCTCGTCGGGTTGTACGAACGTACAAAAGTATAGGAATAGCGATTTTTGGTTTCGCGATGAGCGGAAAGGTACGTACGGAAGGATAATGATTAGGAGATGTCGATGTGTACGATCATAGGACGGTTTATTATTTTAATTATATATTTAAGTGTCTATATTAAAAAGTTTAGATCATTCCGAGTAAAAAGATTTTTATGTCATAAATATATATATATTTTTAAGTGTTTAAATCATTTGTGTCGTATGTCACGTTTATAGCGTTTCGTAAAACATATATTAACAGTCAAATTTTTATATTGCGCTATTTAGTCAAATGTGGTCGTCGTGTGTTTTAAACAATTACAAGTTTATATCAAATAAGTGTCAAGTTATTTTATAGTCGTCGTGTATAAACGAACGATCGTTTTTTTCAAAGAAAACATGACGAGTTATGAATAACGGAAGATAGGTATCGAGGAGGGGGTGGGCTGCGGCCCGAATGAAATTAATGGACCAGGCTATGGCAGTTGGGCTGTTAAATGTCAAGCGGAATAATTCAAAGGATGGCCCTTTTTGGTTTGGCGATGGACTGGTCCAAGACCACAACAATTATTAATGGACTTGGCCAAAGGCAGCTTAAATGGGCTGTGGCCCATGTGGTTTAATTAGCAGCAATGAGAAGCAGCAGAAACGATTGCAGCAACAAGCAAGCAAAAATAAAATGTCCCACTTGGGACTGTTGTGGTTAACGCAGGAAAAGAAAAAAAACCACTTGGGACTGTTGTGGTTAACGCAGGAAAAGAAAAAAAATATATTTTGAACAAGTTAAATTTGCAAGCTACGAAGGCCATTAGACTCGAACTTCGACACGTTTCGGGGAACCTTAAATGATACGAACCGTAAGTCTTTTCGAGGGGTAACCGGGGCTTTGTTAGGCATCGAGGCGAGGCTTATTTTGGGGTCCTTTAGGGACTCACAACCGAAAGAAAAGGCACCCATCGGGGTGGGTTTCTGCCACGAGTTTAACGCCATACCATATTGAGTATTTAGGAGATGCTTGAGTCGAGTACCACTCGACCCAACCATGAACACAACCACAATCGCGGATATAGGCCGGCACAAACTAGCGAAGACCCACGATCTAGAAACCATTCTACTCTATCACAGCCTTGTTTTTAGAAGTTAAAAAGCTTTAGAGACATATAATCAAACACGTCGCGAGCATGTTTTTAAAACTAAAAATTCGACTCTTATGACTACAAAACAAGCACGACTACGGGTTTAACATAATAAGCCAACAAGTGAAATGGTGGAGAACGAAATAAGCCAATGACCACAACACTTCTAACTCATCTAACTAGTTCGCGATATTGAGAGATTCGACAAGAACACACATCAAGATTGAGCCACACTTATCATTTCTAGTTTCGAAAACATGTTTCTACCACACCAACTAGACTCGACCACATTGTAGCAATGAAACAAAAATTTAACATCACAATACCTAAGCTTTTAAGCACAATGCCGACAATACTTAACGAGTTAAAAATCATAACAATCTTTACAATCTTAACAATGAAGTTTAAATATCACATATCCAACATTTTTCATTCGAATGGAAACAAGGAATCAAAAGAAGAAAAGTTTAGTATTCTTACAACTAGTAGTTTGACTACTAGGAGGTTGAGACGAGATCGAAGAAAACCCAAATGAGATCGATAGAACCCGATTCAAACCAAGAAAATCCACACACCCCTTTGCTTCCGAACGCGCTCTCCACTATAACTGGTTGCTACTTCTCTTATTTTCGAATTGATAGTAAATTTGAGGGTGTGGGGACTTGCTAGGGATCGGTAGGACTTTAAAGGAGTAACCAAGGAAGGTTTGATTCCTTCTCTCCTCATCCACAGACGCTCCATGGCTAAAGAAGGAAACTATATCGTCACCTCTTGGCTCGTTTGGTTGACTTAGGGCTCGACAGGGGGTGGCAGCGGATGCATAGAAGTGGTGACAAGTTGATCTTGTTTTTATCCTTCGTCACTTGGTTTTGTTTGATTTAGTATTGAAGAAGTAGACAAGTGAAGATAGTGATGTTTTTTGTTGTTATGGAGATAGCAGCGATTCAGAGGAGCAGGTGAGTTTGAGGGGAAGGAGAGAGAGGCGTGCGCTTCTTTAACTTATCTCCTTTTTTTTTTTTTTTTTTTTTTTTTTTTTTTTTTTTTTTTTTTTTTTTATAATAAAAAGGTAGTGTTTATTTAATAAAAAGGTAAGCATTATGTTTGTAAAATAAAATGTGAGGGTTAAGCTAGTAGTTTTAAGTGTATCCCGGGTCTCGCTGAGATCTGGTTTGATAAGTGCTTTTCCGGGTTATCGTGAACACGGAAGATATAGTTCAGGTGTCGTTTTTCATCAGCCTGACATAGAATAAAATCTATTGGCTCCGGAACGAAATTATAGAATTTAATTTTTACTAATGTGGTGTCGGTACGCGAGCGAGCTATTCATGGTGAGTTCGAATTCGTTGGGGTGACTTGGTGATCGTTGGCATATATATATAATATATAGTCCGCACAAAAGGTTATTTAACACAAATTGGTATTATTCGGTGATTAACGTTATTAATGACATGGGATTTTTACGAGGTATTACAAACTTAGTGCCGGGATCCATTGGTATCTTTGTATCATTACTGTCCGTCATACTTGTTTCTTTTAGGATCTTGTTAATATATCCTGTTTGCTTGATTGTAATCTCTCCTCCTGTCTGTGTAACTTCTATCCCAAGGTAATAAGCTAGCAAACCTAAGTCGCTCATTTCAAATTTGTCTTTCATTTGGGATTTGAGCAAGTCTATTTCCTTCTTTGGAGTACCCGTGATTATCAAATCATCTACATAAACTCCAACTATAAGTGTGGAATTCTTGTTTCTCTTCGTATAAACCGCTTGTTCGAGATTACATTTCTTAAAGTCTAATGACTTCAAGGTTTGATCAAGTTTCACATTCCAAGCTCTTGGTGCTTGTCTTAAGCCGTACAAAGCTTTAGTTAGCTTGTAGACCTTTTCTGAGTTTCCTTGTTGAATAAATCCTTCAGGTTGTGTAACATAGACTTCTTCCTTCAAGTCTCCATGTAAAAATGCTGATTTTACATCTAAGTGGTGTACTTGCCATCCATGATATGCTGCTAGTGCTAATATTAATCGAACTGTCTCTATCCTAGCAACTGGTGCAAATACTACATCGAAGTCTATCCCTTGTTCTTGTACATAACCTTTTGCTACTAATCTTGCTTTATATTTGATGATCTTTCCTTTTGCATCCCTCTTGGTCTTTGATCGGTTGTGATCAAGTCATATTTTTCCTAGGAAACACAAGTGAAGTATGTGTGACCCGGTTCGTTATCCCCGATGAAGGATGAATGGAATTTGTGAGATCGGTTTGTGAATCGTGTTTGAAATATGAAAATTGAGAGATTTTGGATTTTGATTAATAACTAATGACTACGGGAAGCATAAATAGGATAAGGATAACTTAAAACTACAAAGCATAAATAAGCAAAACGCAAGGAAAATAAATAACGAAATTAAAAAAACGGAAATTACGAAACTAAAAACGCATTTAAAAAGTGAATTTCTAAATTCTAAGTCCTAAAAATGTAAAATTATTTTTCTTAAATTCTAAATATTAAAAGAAAATTTAAAAAAAAAAAGAAATTTATTTTTTTTGACTTTTTATTTATTTTTTATGAATTAAAAACTAATTTAAACTATTTAATTGATTTAAAAATATTAAAACAACTTGGAAAATTCTGGAAAATTCTGAGTAATTCTAAAATTAAATAAGCTATCTAGGAAAAATAAATTCAGGACTTGATTCAGCTCAAATAAGCTGAACAGCCAAATAAGCAGTTTGAAAATAAGCTCAAAATAAGCTAAAGTTGACCAAAAATTTTCAAAAGCTCAGGAATGATGCATTATACTAGTTTAAGCTTAATTCAACTAAAAACAACTCAAATAAGCACAAGAAATAAGCAAATAAGCTCTGCACAGATGACTATTTGGACAGATTCAAAGTGACTAAGCTACATACTTTAAGCTGTTCTACCAAACAGACAAGAGCTTATTGGGGAATTTCAGAAGCTATACTAGGAAGCCGATATGAAAAACTACTACAAGACCAAAAATGCCTAAATTCTAAACACAATTGCTTATTTAAAAAGGCCTGAGATCAGATGGTCTAAGAAAATAAAAACTGATACAGGTATGAATCAATGCTGATGGGCTTATTGCAGACTGATTTAGCTATTCAAATAAGCTACAACTTGAAATCCAAACTCAGTTCCTAAAAGCTGATACTACTAACTATCACTAAACCAAATTTCAATCAAAGATCATAAGGGAATAAGCAATTATGGAGCAAGTAAAAAGCTGAGAACAACAGCTTATGTTCATTTCTGCACATGTGGTTCTGCTGCAACAGTTGAGTCTTAACTTACTCAATTCTCAATGAAACATCACAAAACTTTGGATTCACACCTAGAACAATGAATTGCACTAAAAAAAAAACTCCAAAAGTTACATCCAAATCAAGCTTAGCTCATTGGGGGTTAAGAAGGCAGTTGTGATGCTTAATTTAGCACTAATTCACTCAAATCCTCAAAGGTTCTCAAAACAACTAAAATTCTAAAAACTAAAACTTATCTAACCTATATTAAGTTAAATCAAACTTAGACTAAAGGTAATTGAACAGTAACACTGGGTTTGACCCAGTTTGACAAACTAATCCAAACACCCCTTAATAATTCAGAAATGGGATTTAAAGCTATAAACCAACTAAGGATCTTATGAAACTGACTTATTAGTGATTAACTAACTTAATTGAGATAAAATAATCAAACTTCAAGACAGAACAAGCATCAAATAAGCTAAGAGCTTATTTTGACTTAGTTGACTGATTTAGGTCATTAAGGGAAAATGAGGCTGAGGGTTTAAACTAATGATCAAACTAAGCTAGTATAACTTCAAACAGAACATAAAAGCAAATAAAAACACAATAGGCACAAAATAAGCAGAGTAACAGTAGCATTTGACTAAGGTTGACCAAATAGGAAAACTAAGATTTATTAACTGGAATTAAATTACATTACTGAAAAATTAAAATACAAGTACCTTCTAAATTTAAGCTAAATAAAACCTGCCTTCAAGGCTACAAATGACACACTATTTATACTAAAAAATCTAAGCTAAGGGTCTTCACGTTGTTGTGTTTCTTCTGTGAGGTAAAAGTGCCTTGGACTCCTTCTGTGCTTCTTGGGATTAATTCCAACCATTGGATTAAAGTTGGAGTTATCACAGCCTTTGATTGGGTTTTGGCGCCCAATTTATCACATGGATTGATGACATGGCATTGGTATCTCGTGAGGGGGTGGTATCTCGTGAGGGGGAGGGTTGAGTGTGACAGAAAAAGGAGTATGGTGAGGAGGGGAGTAGGGTGGCATGTGGCAGAGGTGGTGATGATGGTGTTGGAGATGCTTTTGTTGGGCGGGAAAAAGGGAAGGAGAAAAGAAGGGTTGACCTAGGTCAGACCCTTGTGGTTAACTCAAAAAGATAAGGCCGGGTTTGGTTTTGTTTTGGGCTTGGGTTGTGGTGATGGGCTGGTGGGTTTAAGGGAAAGGGTTGGGTTTAATTTTAGGTTGGGTTATTTAGTTTAAGGATTAGGATAGGTGATTAGGTTTAGGGTTAGGGTAATTAGGATTAGGTGTTTTATGATTTTTTTGGTTTTTGGTTTTGGTTTCGGTTTTCCAAGCTGATTCCAATGCCGTGTCCAGAGGTTGACTTTGACTCCGTTTTTGACTTTTCTTGACCAAATGCACAATCGCTGTCAAAATGCTCCAAAAATGCACGTATTTGCTCCGTTTTCAATCCTTCGTACCTGAAACACATAAAAACACAAAACCAAGGATATCTGCAATATATTTGGGTGTTTTTGGTCATTTTTGTGTCTTAAATGGTGTAAAAAGATGAGTATTTACACACTCATCAATCCCCCACTCTAAGCTATTGCTAGTCCCTAGCAATCCGATCATATAAAGTAATGAAAGGAACCAAGTATACCCCGTTTCGACTTTTTATTTTAATGCGAGAAATTTAAACTTAGAACAAAATAGATAACATGCTTGATTTTCAAAAATGGTATCATGGAACGGGATTCACACAAAATGGGTGTCTCCAGGGAATTTTAATCGTCATCCTCTTTTTATACTCCCAACTAAGCTTAAACTTATTGTGCAAATGCTTTTGTAAAATGCTAACACTACTTATACTAATAATCTATGTAAGCCGAAACTTAACTTTTCACTCCCACAATTTATTCAATTTAGGTGACTGTGCTATTTTCAAAATTTTGACCGCAAAAAATCGACGTTTATTATGGTTGTTACTTGTTTAAGTCAAATACTAATTTACCGGGAACCTCGAAAATCTAAGGATCAAAAGGGCCTTTTCCATGTAGCGGCTTTCTTCTCGGCACATCCCAAACCAGTTGGTTTTAGGTGACCAGGCTTTTGACACCCCACAGAGAATAGTACCGGAATCAGCGGAATTTCGATTTCAAAGATTTTGGATATTCCCACTAAGCTAGTATTAAATACTTAAATAAATAACAACAAACGATCATTTAGAGATTAGAGACTCAAAGACAAGATCACTCCATGTAGCGGCTTTCTTCTCGGCACATCCCAAACCAGTTGGTTTTAGGTGACCAGGCTTTTGACACCTCACAGAGAATAATACCGGAGCTTTCGAGGCCTTTGAAATCAACAATCTACTAAATTACCGTTTAACTTTTATACAAAATTGACGAATCCAAGTTCAACTTCCGATTTAAATTTAAAAGAAAGCAATTTCTACATTTATTAACATATATATCTTTATTTTTGCAACATCAAAATTTATTGCATTTTGCAATATCATTCCATTTTCTTATTTTTCTTTTTTCATTTTTTTTCATTTTTTTTTCATTTTTTTTAACTTATATATATATTTACATATATGCTTTCTCAAAAATTAAAATAAAAAGTTGAACTCGGGCTCTATATCAAAATTGTATAAAAATTTGTTTTTCATAACAACATGATTTTAACGTTCAAACGTTTGAAAACAGCACGTATTTAATCAGATTAGTTATCTTCTGGGAGGAAAAGCCATAGATTACTTGTATAAGCTCTAAAGAGAACCAACTACTCTACGCTTAGCATTTTCATTTGCACAAATCGTAAAACCTTAGTCTAATCGTTAAGGAAGCAGCCAGATCAATACTCTGGCAGAGTCGGGATTCCCCTTGTTCTAACCTAATCAAGACTAAACACTTCTTTTTTATTGCAATTTCTTATCTAAAAACGACAAAAAATTTAAAATTTTTGGCCAAAAAAATGAGGTACTAGGGCACTAGAAGGTACATAAGTGACAAAATTCGCAAGAATTCCCCCCCACACTTAGAATTGAATATTGCCCTCAATATTCAAAGTACCGGCTATTATGCCGACACTTAGAACGTAAAAAGGTAATACCACTAGCCAAGTGTGGAACAGAAATCTCAATTTTTCACAAAAAGGATTAAAAAGATATCCCTAGATAAACATTAGCAAAAGGATAGGATATTGGGCGGCTGGATTGAAAACAGGCGCGTCAATCATCACTATCCAAGGGAAACCTGAAAATCAGAGCAAACAACACACAAAAGCCAAGCACAGTGGGATCCCCCCACACTTAGTGTTAGAAAATAGAGAGAAGTCAGAAACATGGGGGTTTACCCATGCAATGCTAATGTTTTTGTTAACCGAGTCACTAGCTTGACTCGACCCCGAATTCATTTGTCCATGGGGAAGCAAGTGGAAGAACAATCTCCATCGGACTTTCATTCAATGTGTTTGGATAAACATTTGAACATCAGAAAGTTCCACACCGATGAGATAAACCCGCGGTATTTTTAATAGTGAAAACTATTAAGGACGATACCGGGGTCAAAGATGGTGTCCTCATTCCCGAAAAAGAAAAGGGAAAGAGAGATCACACCATATGTGATGAAGAGAAGCAAGATTTTTATGATGATCATAAAAAACTCTTCATCATCAAAAGCAATATCATCTTCAACGGGAGGGAGGGTCGGGATAAAATATTCAAGAACTAAATTCTTAAGATCAATAAATCTCCCCCACACTAGAGTCATTCTCAATCTCGAAATAAAAATGATCAAATTCCGGCTGAGAGAGTTCACTGGAGAACTCTTCGAAGATAACCGGATCATTTTTATCAAAGAGAAATGAGTCATACTCGGGAAGAGAGATATAAGCATGAGAAGTGGTACTGCCACTACTCGTCTCTTCCAAAAGATTGATATCAAAAGAAAAGGCTTCATAAGCCGGGAGAGAAAAATCAGAATGAGAAGTGGGATTGCCACTACTCTCTTCAGCCGTATCAAAGATGAAACTTTCATATTCGGGAACAAGATCCTCGAGCTCGAGCTCCGGAGGATCTGACGGCTTATTTTTAACAACAACATCCTTCGGGGGGAGGGAAAATGATGGTTCATCAAACATCATTTTTTCTAGTAACGGAGCATCTCCTCCCGGATCAACATCGGGCTCAACAATTTCCGGCGAAATTGGAGCATCAAATAAGAACACCTCGAGCTCTTCCATAGAGATATCACTTCCCTTAATCGGAGGAGAAGTAATGGAAGATTCGGAAATGATTGGTGCAGAAATAGGAGTGGAATTTTTAGTTCCATCCATAGAATCAACAATTTCGATACGACAAACCGATTCCGGAGGTGGGACAAGTGGTGTGCTCTTAGAGCTAGCAATTTCCACCACTTCCGTTGTGGTCTCCGGATCTTGTTCATCGTAATCAAAAACACTTTTTACTTCCCTAGCACATTTCTCAAACCATTTGCTAGTGCCAGGGGTAATTTTCATTGATTTAAGCTCCGCACGTTTTTCTGAAGAACTCTTAACGTTGAATCTAGAAAGTATCGAATCACTTCTTTTGGAAGCAATTACGAGATCAGATTTTTGATTCACCGTAGCAACGGTGCTTTTGGTTAGAGGTTTAGAGTTCTGATTTATGTTAAACATGACTTCCTCATTTTCAACACGAATGGTTAACTCTTCAGCATATACATCAATGAGAGCACGGCTCGTCCTTAAGAAAGCTCTACCCAAAATGATTGGAACTCTAGGATCTGCATCAAAGTCTACGACAACAAAATCAGTAGGAAAGTGGAACTTTCCTACTTTCACAACAACATCCTCGGCTATTCCAAGCGGATGAGTTACAGTACGGTCCGCTAGCTCGAGTGTCATGAAAGTGGATGTAAGCTTCAGAAGAGATAATTTCTTCCATACCGAGAGTGGCATAAGGTTAATGCTTGCGCCAAGATCGGCCAAGGCAGAGCATTGAACCATCCCCGAGAAATCACATGGGATTAAAAATTTGCTGGGTCTCCGAGCTTTTCGGGAAGCTTCTTGAGGATAACCGCCGAGCATTGCTCATTAAGCGGGGTCTTTGCCATCTCAGTCAACTTATCTTTGTTGCTTAGCAAACTTTTTAGTGTAGATGCAAACTTGGGCATAAGAACGAGAGCATCAGCGAAGCTTATGTCAAAGTGCAATTCACTGAAGATTTTGAAAATTTTCTCCATTTGTTGATTTATTTTATCATGGAGCTTTTGATCATTAAGCCTCGAAGGATATGGAATTGAGGGCTTAGGATTGGTCTTCGGAACATCGGGTTCCGGAACTGGAGTTTGGACATTAGGAGGTTGGACGACCGGAGGTTGGACGTGTGCGGTACTTCGTAGGCTTGAAAAATGCACCTTGTCCGTTGTCACCTCGGTATCTCGACTCACTTCCCTCGGGGGAGGGGGCATAGGAGTCGAGGGTCCATTATGCGTCTTACCACTTCGAGTGGTGACGGCTTTCAACTCACCCTTAGGATTAGGGATGGTATTGCTTGGAAACCCTCCGGAAGATGAAGAAGCTTGGTTCATGTTCATATTCATGAAACTGCTCATCATATTTTTTAACTCATTTGTTTGACGAGACAACGTAGTATCAATTTCCTTCCTCAGCTCGACTTTCATGTTATTGATTTGAGATTGCATTGAACGAATGCTTGACTCAGTAATTTTCATGAAGTCATTTGTCAAAGGAGCTTGAGGAGGTTGTTGATAAACTTGTTGAGTTGGAGGTTGGCAAGGTTGGTTGAAATTGTTGCGGTTTTGATTGAAATTTTGAGAATTGTTAAAGTTTTGACCTTGATTTTGAACAAAGCGGTTTTGATTATTTTGATTTGGCACGGGTGGAAAACCAGGTGGTACCATAGCATTTGGTGCTCGGTAATGAGTTTCCGCTTGCGGTCGGTATTGATTGTAATTTACGGCTGCTACGGGAACTTGGTAAAAAGAAGCATCGGTTGCTTGACAATCATAATACGCATGCGGGCCACCACAAGTTTCACACACTTTGTTTACGGCTTTGATTTGTTCCGGTTTATGAATTTCACTCTTAATTTCTTTCACTTCCTTCATCATGCAACGAATTACATCCGTTAGAGCGGCTAACGGTTCGGCTATCTCTGATGAGTTACCGGATGAAGAAGCTTGAGTGATAAGAACATTCACTTTGTTTCGAGAAATAGGAACTTTTGACTTATTTTCACAAATTTCAATCACATCTTTAGGTCGACAATTCAAGATATTGCCACCGGCGGCTGCGTTAAGCGAATCTTGATCGTTTCTGTTCAACCCATTATAAAACGTGTTGATTTGTTGTAATTCCGTGAAATCATGATGAGGGCATTTTCTGAGAAGATCTTTGAATCGTTCCCATGCCTCTCCGAAGTTTTCATCGAAACCTTGACGAAATCCAGAAATTTCATTCTTTAGATTAGTCGTCTTTGATGGAGGAAAGAAAAAATTGACAAATTTTTGTACAAGATCCTCCCAAGTTTCAATGGATCGAGGGGGTTCTTTTTCCAGCCAAGTCCGGGCTGCCCCATCGAGTGAAAACGGAAATAGCATCAATTTGATAGCTATTTGTGGCACATCCTTGTAATTGATGGTCGAGGTTAACTTGTTGAACCAACGGATGTGTGCATATGGATCTTCACGGTCAAACCCGTGGAATTGATTTGTAGACACGAGTTGAATCAAATGTGTCTTCAATTCAAAATGATCAGAATTGATTGGTGGTAAAACGATGGCATCTCCGTAACCCTCAGTGGGTGCTTGGAGCATTTCGGCCATTGTTCGATTGTCCGCCATTTCTTCGTCGTCTTGAAAATCAAGACGTCGACCTCGACGAATAATTCTTTCGGGATTTGAAACTGGTGAAAGAAGATTTGGTGAAGAAGCACGGGTGTTCATACACCACAAAGAAACAAAATTTTAAAAAGAAAACAAAATTTGAACATGAAAATATTTTTGGATTTTTGGATATTAACACAATATTTTTGGGATCGATTCGTCAATCAAAATTCGTTTCTCACAAAACTACTCGCAGAGTGGCGGAGAAGCAAAGGTCCGCTCGAAAGCTGATTAAAAACCCGCCTCTTTCGGTTTGTAAATTTAATGTCAAACCATACTTAAACCACTTGTATAGGTTGTAGTTTCACGATAATCCGAAAATAATTAACTAACGATTTGTTTTGTTGGATCTTTTTTTGGTTTACAACACTTTCAATAAAGTGAAGATATATTATTTATTTTTTTTGGTTTTGCAAACACTTTAGGAAAAGTGTTTGTGTTTTTTTTTTATTTTTTATTTTTTATTTATTTATTTTTTTTTTAGAAAATATTCACAAAAATACTATAAACCTTCACAAAGATTGGTTTATAAAACACGATTTGACAAACGAGATTTTAAAAATTCGCTACAGCCCTCCCCGGCAGCGGCGCCAAAATTTGATTCGGTTGAAATCAAGTCATATTTTTCCAAGGAAACACAAGTGAAGTATGTGTGACCCGGTTCGTTATCCCCGATGAAGGATGAATGGAATTTGTGAGATCGGGTTTGTGAATCGTGTTTGAAATATGAAAATTGAGAGATTTTGGATTTTGATTAATAACTAATGACTACGGGAAGCATAAATAGGATAAGGATAACTTAAAACTACAAAGCATAAATAAGCAAAACGCAAGGAAAATAAATAACGAAATTAAAAAAAACGGAAATTACGAAACTAAAAACGTATTTAAAAAGTGAATTTCTAAATTCTAAGTCCTAAAAATGTAAAATTATTTTTCTTAAATTCTAAATATTAAAAGAAAATTTAAAAAAAAAAGAAATTTATTTTTTTTGACTTTTTATTTATTTTTTATGAATTAAAAACTAATTTAAACTATTTAATTGATTTAAAAATATTAAAACAACTTGGAAAATTCTGGAAAATTCTGAGTAATTCTAAAATTAAATAAGCTATCTAGGAAAAATAAATTCAGGACTTGATTCAGCTCAAATAAGCTGAACAGCCAAATAAGCAGTTTGAAAATAAGCTCAAAATAAGCTAAAGTTGACCAAAAATTTTCAAAAGCTCAGGAATGATGCATTATACTAGTTTAAGCTTAATTCAACTAAAAACAACTCAAATAAGCACAAGAAATAAGCAAATAAGCTCTGCACAGATGACTATTTGGACAGATTCAAAGTGACTAAGCTACATACTTTAAGCTGTTCTACCAAACAGACAAGAGCTTATTGGGGAATTTCAGAAGCTATACTAGGAAGCTGATATGAAAAACTACTACAAGACCAAAAATGCCTAAATTCTAAACACAATTGCTTATTTAAAAAGGCCTGAGATCAGATGGTCTAAGAAAATAAAAACTGATACAGGTATGAATCAATGCTGATGGGCTTATTGCAGACTGATTTAAGCTATTCAAATAAGCTACAACTTGAAAATCCAAACTCAGTTCCTAAAAGCTGATACTACTAACTATCACTAAACCAAATTTCAATCAAAGATCATAAGGGAATAAGCAATTATGGAGCAAGTAAAAAGCTGAGAACAACAGCTTATGTTCATTTCTGCACATGTGGTTCTGCTGCAACAGTTGAGTCTTAACTTACTCAATTCTCAATGAAACATCACAAAACTTTGGATTCACACCTAGAACAATGAATTGCACCTAAAAAAAACTCCAAAAGTTACATCCAAATCAAGCTTAGCTCATTGGGGGTTAAGAAGGCAGTTGTGATGCTTAATTTAGCACTAATTCACTCAAATCCTCAAAGGTGCACAAAACAACTAAAATTCTAACAAATAAAACTTATCTAACCTATATTAAGTTAAATCAAACTTAGACTAAAGGCAATTGAACAGTAACACTGGGTTTGACCCAGTTTGACAAACTAATCCAAACACCCCTTAATAATTCAGAAATGGGATTTAAAGCTATAAACCAACTATGGAGCTTATGAAACTGACTTATTAGTGATTAACTAACTTAATTGAGATAAAATAATCAAACTTCAAGACAGAACAAGCATCAAATAAGCTAAGAGCTTATTTTGACTTAGTTGACTGATTTAGGTCATTAAGGGAAAATGAGGCTGAGGGTTTAAACTAATGATCAAACTAAGCTAGTATAACTTCAAACAGAACATAAAAGCAAATAAAAACACAATAAGCACAAAATAAGCAGAGTAACAGTAGCAGTTTGACTAAGGTTGACCAAATAGGAAAACTAAGATTTCATTAACTGGAATTAAATTACATTACTGAAAAATAAAAATACAAGTACCTTCTAAATTTAAGCTAAATAAAACCTGCCTTCAAGGCTACAAATGACACACTATTTATACTAAAAAATCTAAGCTAAGGGTCTTCACGTTGTTGTGTTTCTTCTGTGAGGTAAAAGTGCCTTGGACTCCTTCTGTGCTTCTTGGGATTAATTCCAACCATTGGATTAAAGTTGGAGTTATCACAGCCTTTGATTGGGTTTTGGCGCCCAATTTATCACATGGATTGATGACATGGCATTGGTATCTCGTGAGGGGGTGGTATCTCGTGAGGGGGAGGGTTGAGTGTGACAGAAAAAGGAGTATGGTGAGGAGGGGAGTAGGGTGGCGTGTGGCAGAGGTGGTGATGATGGTGTTGGAGATGCTTTTTTTGGGTGGGAAAAAAGGGAAGGAGAAAAGAAGGGTTGACCTAGGTCAGACCCTTGTGGTTAACTCAAAAAGATAAGGCCGGGTTGGTTTTGTTTTGGGCTTGGGTTGTGGTGATGGGCTGGTGGGTTTAAGGGAAAGGGTTGGGTTTAATTTTAGGTTGGGTTATTTAGTTTAAGGATTAGGATAGGTGATTTGGTTTAGGGTTAGGGTAATTAGGATTAGGTGTTTTATGATTTTTTTGGTTTTTGGTTTTGGTTTCAGTTTTCCAAGCTGATTCCAATGCCGCGTCCCGAGGTTGACTTTGACTCCGTTTTTGACTTTTCTTTACCAAATGCACAATCGCTGTCGAAATTCTCCAAAAATGCACGTATTTGCTCCGTTTTCAATCCTTCGTACCTGAAACACATAAAAACACAAAACCAAGGATATCTGCAATATATTTGAGTGTTTTTGGTCATTTTTGTGTCTTAAATGGGTGTAAAATGATGAGTATTTACACACTCATCAGCCTTATAAACCCATTTGAGTCCTATTGCCTTCTGATTTTCAGGCAAATCAGTAAGAGTCCATGTGTTATTCTTGTTGATTGAATCCTGTTCAATCTCCATGGCCTCAATCCATTTCTTATCTATTGATGCCTCCTTGTAATTGCGTGGTTCTTCTTCCGTAAATAGTAAACTTGTAGTTTCAACTCCAGGTGCATTCCTATATACTTCTGATATATTTCTATAACGTCGTACTGGTGTATCATCAATTCTATTGTTTGAGTCTCCTTCTGAACTAAAAGTAGCTTCTTCTTCATCTTCTGAGTTAGGGTTGCAAGTGTATGTTGGTGGTGTGATTGGTGAGTCTGGATCTGGTATTTGATCCGGTTCCTGATACGTATTATCAATGTTTTCTGTGTTGACTGGTATAGGTTTTTCATTGTCAACTCCTTCTTCCACAAAACTTCCCCAAAATGAGTCTTGTGTACCTTCTTCTTCTTCATTCATATTCCAATCCCACGGTTTTGTTTCCATAAACTTTACATCCCTGCTAACGTGTTTCTTCTTTCCTATAGGGTCATATAACCTACATGCTTTTGATCCTTCCTCTACTCCTAAATAAATCATTGGTATGCTTCTGTCATCCAGCTTCTTCAAGTGAGGTATAGTTATCTTGGCATAAGCTGTGCATCCGAATATTCTTAGGTTTTCTAGATTTGGTTTTCTGTTGTAGAGTGCTTCATATGGTGTTTTATCTTCCAGGGCTTTTGTAGGTACCCTATTGAGTATGTAAATGGCGTGTCTGACTGCTTCCGCCCAAAAAGTTAAAGGTAACTTCATTGCTTTCATCATACTCCTTGTAGTTGATAACACTGTCCTATTTCTTCTCTCCACTACTCCATTTTGTTGTGGTGAGTATGGTGCTGTCAACTGTTGTGCTATTCCATTTTCCTTACAGTATTTGGTGAATTCATTTGATGTAAATTCACCTCCTCTATCAGTTCTTAGCATTCTTAACTTCAATCTCAATTCCATTTCAATCTTCTGTCTAAATTCCTTAAATGTGTTGAATGCCTGATCTTTCGACGTTAGAAAGTAGGCCCACATAAAACGTGTACAGTCATCTACTAATAAGAAAATGAGTTTCTTTCCAGATTGTGTGGCTGGACTTATGGGACCACAAAGATCTCCATATACTAAGTCCAATGGGTTCTTTGATCTGAATTTAGCTTGATTTGGAAATGGGGTTCTACTGTGTTTTCCTAATAAACATGCATCACAGATTTGTCCTGCATGATTTATTCTTGGTATTCCTTTCACTAGACCCTTTCTTATCATCTTGTTGATGTGGTCAAAGTTCAAATGACCTAATCTAGCGTGCCATAACCATGCTTGATCATCTATATTTGCTAAGAGACATATAGGTGCTTCTATTTGTAGTCTTATACTGTAAAGTCGATTCTTAGATCTTTCTACTTTCATCAACAATTTCTTGTACTTGTCATACAAAGTCAGTTTGTTTCCATCCATGATGATCTTACAACCTATCTCCGTAAGTTGTCCTAGACTAAGTATGTTGCTCTTGAGGTTTGGAATGTAGTAAACATCCGAAACTGTCTTTTGTTGTTGGTTTCTACATCATAACAATATTGAACCTCTACCCTTTATCTCTACATACGATCCATCTCCAAAACGAACGCGTCCAGTGATGCTTTCGTCAATATCCTTAAAATGACTCTTGGTTCCCGTCATGTGGTTACTTGCACCATTATCTAAATACCATATGCTAACATCTGATGTAGCATATTTCTGGGGTTGTATTTGTCCTTCGTTCAACAAAACTTCTTCGTGTTCAGTTTCCTGTGTAGTCATCAATAGTGATGGTTCATCGTCTTCTAAGATAAGGTTTGATTGTTCCTGAGTTGTTGATGGTTTTCTGCAGTCTTTCTGCATATGTCCATGTTTCCCACAATTGAAACATTTTACCTTTCTTATATCCCACTCACGTTTATTCTTATTTGATTTATCCTTGTGAGTTGAGTTTTCTCCATTCGAGTTATCTCTATTTCTATTATTTTGCCAGTTTCCTCGTGAGTAGTTTGATCTACCTCTATATTTGGTAAATCGTTTTCCATTTCTAGAGTGTTCGCCTTGTGCGAATAATAAGTTATCCTGGCCTTCTACTTGTCCTCCCTTTCGGAGTTTTATCCTTTCCTCGAATGCCTTAAGTTTTCCAGCGATCTCATCTAAACTAATGTCGTCGAGATCATTTGTCTGTTCTATGGATGCTACTATTTGAATGAACCTATCTGGTGTGGAATCTAATAGTTTTCGTACTAAAAGTGATTCATCCAAAGTTTTTCCTAATTCTTTAGCCTTCGTGGCATAGCCGTTCAGTTTGGCTGTAAATGCATCCACCGTGTCATCTTCCTTCATCTGAAGGGTCTGAAATCCAATCATCAATGATTGTAACCGTGCTTGTTGCACCTTTTCTTCTCCAACGTGTCTCCTTTTTAACGATTCCCATAATTCCTTTGACGTTTTACAACTTGCTACTTGTAAAATTACGTCTTCGGTCAATGCTTGATATAGGAAGGCCGTTGTTGCCTTATCCTTCTTATCGTCTACTTGCGTGTTTTCCTTAGGTTCTATCGCTTCCCATAAACCATGTGCTTCTAATATAACCTTCATTTGTATAGCCCAAACTGTGTAGTTTGTGTTTTTCAACTTAGGGCATTGGTATTGTGCAATTGGTGTTATAGGTTTTGGTGTTGACGTGTTAGCTGTATCGTCACCGGCCATCTTAAAGGTATTTATAATCTTCACCTTCTACTTGTATGGGAATTTCTAACTAGTGTGGTATCACTTAATGCTACGGGAACAGAAATAGTTATCCGGGAGTCCTAATAGTACGGGATCAATATATAAAGTTCTCGGGATTTCCTAATAGTATAAACAAGTATCTATACTATGTAAATGAAATGAAATCCAAAGTTCAAATTTTGTGACCTCGTTGTTGTGTCAAAACACAAGTGTATTCCCCTTTATGTCGGCACTTGAATATACCAACTACACTTTTCTTTTCCCTTGTTCACCAAACCAATTCACGTACACCCTTTGATGTTGTCGAATTGTTTTTTTTCAATAACCACACTTTCACCACGTTGTTCCTTTTTCCTTCTCTTTGTGTCGACTTGAAACCTTGACGTGCCCTAGACCCTTATTTTGATCTCGGCTTTCTTCCAAAAGTCTCCAAATGCTTTCGGTAAAACAACAAATTGTTGTTTGTTGTTTTTTTTTCTTTTTTGATTTCCAAGTTCTTATTTCCACAAAGTACCCAAAAATACCCTACGGTATCTTCTAAAACAAACGGATTTGTTTGTTTTCTTCTAATACTATCACGGTAGTATGTCTCTAAACAAGATAGCGAGTTGTTTGTATCTTTTTGTCTCCGTTGCTTGTTTCTAAACTAACGCGTTCCACAATACTTCCTTCTCTTTGTCTATTTCTTTGTTCCACACCGTATGTTCACAACAAATACCCCACGGTATTTTTCAAAACAATTGATCAAGTTGTTTGTTATCGTTGTTGTTCTTGTATTGCTAGCGTGCCTTCAAACAATCCTGGATTGTTTTCCTTTTTCTCGGTACCTTTTTGTTCCAAGCAACCTTTTTCTTTTCCAACTTGTTGCGCTATATATTGCAACAGTGGGTCTTCTTCTGTTTGACGTCCTTCTTCTTCCAAATTGTTGCGTTAACGATGCAACAAAGGGTCTCCTGGTTTGTTGTCGTGTGATGTTAATCACAAAACAAAGTTTCTGAAAAAAAAACTATGTTTTCTGTTCTTTTCGTTCCTGCCGCGTACAACAGTCACACCAACACAACCAAATAAGTCACCACTTCGTTTGGTGGCTTCTCGTTTGCAAATTCTACACAAGTACGGTCGTGCACTACTTTCCTTGCGTCCTAGTTATCCAGGCAGCGTTTCTATGGTTTGAACATTGGGTATTTCTTTTCCTGAAACAGAGTTTCAGCGTGTATCTTTCTTTTGGTCTCGCTAAAATGGTTTCTGTTTTGATGTTTGTAGCGAGCGTGAGGCTCTGATACCAATTGTTGGTCCCAAATATGTGTGAGTCGAAATGATTTGCAAATAATAAACTGGATAACTTTTATTTCGTCTAACCTTCTAACGTTACATATGTTCATGTATATATAGTATTCCAATCGGTGCATCAAACCGATGTGACTTATCAAAGGGACATGTTCCAATCGACACACCCTTTCACTAAATACAGAAAATAACTAATTTTCTAATAACTAACTTAACTAACTTAACCGCTATTCGGTTATAAACTTTCTGTTATACAACTTTGGTCCTTCGTGTTTGTAAAAGAAGCAATGTCGAGATTATTATCCCACAGAGCTTATAGAAGTAGGGATTTGTTTCACACCAAGTAAAATCATGTCTTTGGCACATATGAACTTCACTAAGCATGGGTTTTGTGCAAACGTTGAACTCCCTCCCATCACTATCGATGATGCCACAAAGCCAATGTTGTTAAACTTGGTAGCATACGAAATGTGTTCTAGTGATCACACAAATGCTTCATGGGTCACCTCATACATATGCCTTATGGATTCTCTGATTGATCACTCTGAGGACGTTAAAGTTCTACGCAAAGCCGGGATTCTCGACAACCGCCTTGGGAGCGACAAAGAAGTCGCAAGACTTTTTAATGAAATAGGGACAGATCTTGTGCCTAATAATTTTGCATATTTGAAGGCGAGGTTTGAAATTCAAAGGCATTACGATAGTAAAAGGAATACATGGATTAGCCAACTGAAGCATGAGTATATCAAGAGCCCTTGGGCATTCGTAGCACTTTTAGTTGGAGTTGTGGGTCTCTTTCTTAGTGGTGTTCAAGCTTACTTCAGTGTTTGGGGTATTCCAAGTCATTGCGACTCTCTTTGTCTGTCTCTGAAGATGAATCATCGCCTATGATCATCTCCTTAACTAGAGTTTTGTTATTATAAGTAATTTCTTATATTTTGTGGTTTGTTTGTTGTTGTTTTCTGTATGGGCTAGAAATCTAGAATCGTTATTTTAATGTGACAATGTTTTGTTGGAAAACAGTCTATATATATATTCCACTGGAGTAAAATACAACTTCACTTTTTTAGTCTTGAAATCAAACAACTTTAAGAATGACAAATACATATGAATGCTTTCTTAATGATAGCTCCTAAACTTGACCTCACGGCACGCAGTCTCAACACTATAACTTCTCCCAGCATATACAAGAAGACTAGTATTTGATAAAGTTTGTGCAGAGTTGAAACATATGGTTAACGATTTAGGCTTACAGGTAATAGTCACTCCATCAGAATAAATTTGATGGTTATAATCCATAAAGTCAAACAAAATATATGAGATCCTTAAAGAACCATCATTTGTCATAGAACCAATGAACAAATCCCAACCATCCAATCCAATTTGATCCAAAGGCTGAGATCAAATGATGTATTTACACTTGAAGGGCAAAAAAGACAATTATATAAACTAAAAAAAAAAAAACGTTCATTTTATTCCCAGGGTAAAAAACACACACAAAAACACCCATAACCACCTTCAGTCGGCCACCTAACTACCTTCAATCCGCCACCCATAACCACCTTCAATCGGCCACCTATAACCACCTTCAATCCGCCACCTATCACCACCTTCAATCCGCCACCCATAACCACCTTCAATCCGCCACCTATCACCACCTTCAATCCGCCACCCATCACCACCTTCAATCCGCCACCACCACCTTCAACCGCCGTCATCACCGTCAATCCACCATCATCAAATGGATAGTAATCAGTTAAGCGAAACAAATTTAGTTGATGTTCAAGTTGCGGTCGATGAAAATCATGTGGTTGTTTCTGATTTAGTTGATGTTCAAGTTGTGGAGGTGAAATTATGGATACTGAAATTATGGAAGAAAATATAGCTGTTATTCAAGGTAAATCATATGTGATTCAGCTTAGTTTGTTACTTATTTTATTGCTTATTTAGATTTTTAGGTTTTTAAGGTAAATCACATATTTGATTCGGCTTATTTTGATGCTTATTCTGTTTTTCTGTAACAAAGAGGAAAAGAATCACATGTGATTCTACTAGAATCACATGTGATTTTGTTCTTACATAAATAGTGTGATTTTGCTCAAAGGCGATATTCATTGAGTTAGGCGATGATGTAACTTCAATGGTTGGAAGAAGTTGAATACTGATCGGTATTGTAGTGTTGGTTGTTCAAAGGTGCAACAACGGGCTTGAGGGAATTCGCTTAAGATTTTATTACGTATCTATGATACCAGATCTCTACTGCAGCTGCTCTTTCACAGGCTCTTGACGCATACCATGTTGGAAAACAAGGTAATTTACTTGTAATTTTAAAAAGTGTATTAGCTGTTATCATCTGTTATAACAATCACATGTGATTTTGTGTATAAATCACATGTGATTTTGATATAAATCACATGTGATTCCAGCATAAGTATTATTTTTTTTTTCTTTTTGTGTTTTGTAATAAGGTTCTACGTTCTCTTGAAGACGGATCAGTGGAATGTACTTGCAAGCATTTTCTTCGGTTTAGATTTCTATGTACCCACATATTCTGTGGATACTGTAGAGAGAAGATTAACAAGCACACGAAGACAACATGCCCGTTGAATCCAATTGAAGTGGAATGCACTTGCAGGCATTTTCTTTGGTACGGATTTCTACGTCGCCACAAATAAATGGGAAGAAGACTAACAATCACACAAAGACAAAATGTCCGTCAAATCCAAAATTCATTGCAAAACAATTGAAAATGGCTACACAATGCATCTAATGCTTCTTGAACTTAAGTTTTTTTATTTTAGATTTTTAATTTGGATATATTGAATTTTACTTGAATACATTTTGGTTTGATGTTCTAGCAGATTTGGTATTACGTTGAATAAAAATGCAATTTACGAAGTTACAATCTTAGAAACACATGTGATTCTATCGAAATCACATGTGATTCATGTCAATATTAAACTTGTAAACTTTATTTCTCCGAATCACATATGATTAAGTTCAAAATCACATGTGATTCATGTTAAAATCACATGTGATTCATGTTAAAATCACATGTAATCGAGGTGTATAATTTGTCCAGGCTACATCAGTTATCACATTTACCGGAATTAAAGAAGACACATGTTAATACATTTAGCAAAAAAACGTAAAATTATTACAACTTGTTCATCAGTTACCAAAAGACTACCTACCATTAACATGTTCTTACCACTATGACTATCAGAACTACACCAAAAATAAAAAAGCTATCAAATCAGATATCAACACCATGAGTAGTACGACCATCAAAAGACTACCAAATCGAGAGACTACTCATGCTCTTGACTTTCACGCTCACCCTGTTCCCACAACCTTATCTCCTTTCTCGGACTCTTCATCTGCAACCATATCTTGCTCCTTATAAGCCTCATCTTGCTCATCTGAATCACCCTCTTCCTCATCCATCACGATCTTCATCAGTGTCACCCTCTGCATACTTAGCAACTGAAAGTTATCTCAAAGCAAATCACATGTGATTCAGTACAAATCACGTGTGATTAAGTACAAATCACATGTGATTCAGTACAAATCACATGTGATCTGCATGGCATTTGCTCTTCAATAATTATAAACTTACCTTCCATTAGAGCTCAAACCAATGAATACAGGTGAGCTGAGCACAATTCAGCTTTCATATTCCAATTCTCTGAAGAGATCAAGACTGTAACTTCTGCACATTCTTAATTCTTTGCACGAGAATTGCCATTCCATAGGGAGACTCCAGAAGCCACAAACATGAGCATTTGACGGCCAATAACCTAGAACAGTAGACATCGCAAAAACAATGAAAGGTGGAATACTAAAACACTTTATATTTTTAACCTGTAACTAGTACAATTTAAATATACATCATATACATAACACAAAACGCCAAACAAATACACTATTCAACTAGTAACAAGCCCTATCTCATCAACTAACTTCTTTGCAGGTAAATGAACAGAAGTTGATACACAGTCATTCACTCAATTCCGAGTAAAAAGATAATACACATTTCTATTCCGTTACATGACCATGGAGGTGTAGAATAAGTATTTTAAAAGCATTCAGTCCTACATTCTTTTACACCATATTGCTTATGTCATATTCACTTATAAGTTGTGTTGAGCAGCTGGACAAGAAAACCAGACTTGTTAGGAAGCAGGAGGACAAGAGGAAATCAAAATTTGCAAAAAGGGAAATAAATTCAGCAAGTGACCTCAAGTCATAAGAACTAGCAACACAATTTTTCGGATGTTGTAAATATTACATAAAGTAGTCCCATTCATGATTCATCCAGTGTTGATGCAACACTTGTTAGATAGACCAAGACCATCATGCCATCATTTTTAGATAGATTTTTTTTTTTTAATAATAGTATACTACAGAGTACTAAAACTAATGTTTGTTGACATAACTAAATAAGTAAATGTCCTACATTGCTTATATTTTAATCAACAGTTGTCATGGTTGTCAACTTATTTGATCATGATGATTGCCAAGTGTGAAAACTCAATTTATTGTTGTTGAACTAACTCATATGTCAGTTACATGATTATTTTATAACACCTTTTTTGCATGATAACAACCACACAAAACATTTACACCTGATCCAATCAAGAAAGCCAAAATAAGATTCCCAGTGACCTAAAAACTCGAAACAAATCGGCTCTGAATAACAACAACGGAACAGCTAATGGTAACAAAAACTCTAACACGACTGAATACGCCTTTGATTCACACGAAATAAGTCCCAAATTACTAGCAGCAAGTCCTATCAATGTACTCATCAATGCTCCACTTAACCTATTCTCTATCTTTGTTTTCTCTGGCCTAAAACATAGCAATAACATAACTTTTTTATAATTAAACTAACTTAGATTTAAACTTATTTTTGGGGCTATGAGATTATATGGTTTCGGTTTTTGTTTTACGTACAAGCTAACTTTTTGGCTTATTTTGAAGCTTTATAAATTTATCAAGTCGTGTTAAGATTATAGAAACCCTTGTGCTAACTTGTTTAGGGGCTTATGAGGCTGTGTAAAATTTGAAAAGCTCATAAGCTCACTTTTTCCGGATTATCAAGTTGAGCTTGTAACCTTATATAAGTAGTAAGCTCAAAAAACGTGATCGAACAGCAACATAAATGATTGAAGATCTAATTTAGTTATATTTTGAATAACATGATCAATTCAAGATAATTAATTGAAACACAGCTTGGTATGAGTAAACAAAATGCAACGCGCCTAAAAACATCAATCAACAAAACCACGGTGCCTAAAACATCAACTACCGCAATAACTAACCTAAAATATCAACTAACGGAGTGTGCCTAAAACATCAACTAATTCAACAAAATCACAAATTTAACAACTAACACAATAATCAACCTAAACAATCAATTAACTTATCGTAATCACAAACTAATCAATCAAAACTCAATAATCAACCAAAAAACATCAATCAATCATTCAAATTCAACATCTAATAGAATAAGAATCAAAATACCAATTAATCTAATAATATGAAAAATAATCGAATTATATTAATTCTTTTACCAATATTAACATTTTGATGCTCATTTTGATTAGCGAGTTGCAACGAAGACGAGTAAAGCAACAGTTTACCTTTAGACAGTGCTACTTTATCTCGTATGATTATTATTTAGAAAAGATTTGATTAATTTTGCCTTTGATTTGGGGAAAAACGTTTAGCGTTTGATTTGGGGAAAGCGGTGGAGATGAGTAAATGGTGGGGAGGTTTTGTGTGAGTAGATGAAATGGAAAATGAATTATGACGGGAGATGTAACTGACCCCTAAAGGGTGTTAGTTTGATTGTGGATATTACAAAAATGCCCCTTACTGATTAATTTAGTTAAAATAACAATTAATGTAAGCCATTAGATGAAAGATGATGGATGGTTGAGATCAAGGGATTTGATCTTTAGTAAAATATTGATCTATATGGAACTACGTCAAACAAAATATATAAGAGCATGAATTACACTATTTATAAACACAAATTTATTAATGTGCTATCATATATATTATTTAAAAAAATTCACAAACGGAAACTAAACAACGCTCTTTTATTTTGTTAATTTAATATATGCGAAAGTCCAAGATGCCTATCTTATTCCTAAGAGAAATATAAAGCATGCATAGGAATCGAAACACACAATACACATGCAAGCACTCTTTTGTAACACAACACACCGACACACACAAAAGAGAATGCAACAAGCAGAACCATCCACTGATTCGATCTTATAAGTGATGGTTGTTCTTCAAGAACAAGCAAAGATCATCACATTGGCTTTTAGGACTCCAAACACTGAAGTAAGCTTGAACACCGCCAAGAACAAGAGCAATCGAAGCTCCAAGAAGTGCAAAAAATGCCCATGGACTTTTGACATACTCGTGCTTAAGTTGGGAAAAAAGTGTGTTCCTCCAACTTTCATAATGCCTTTGAATTCTATTTTTTGCTTCCAAATAGGCTAAACTATTTGGTACCAAATCTGTGCCTATTTCATTGAACAGTTTTGCAACTTCTTTATCACTCCCCAAAGAGTTGTCAAGCACCCCGGCTTTCCTAAGATTCTTAACATCCTCAGGGTGATCAATTAGAGAATAGAGAAGACATATATATGAGGTCACCCATGAATCATTTGCATCACAGGAGCACATTTCATAGGCTACTAAGTTTAACAACATGGGTTTGGTGGAGTCGTCCACGGTTATTGGAGGGAGTTCTACATTAGGTGAAAAGAACCACCAGCTTTTATAAAACTCAATGTGAGCCAATGACATAGCACCACTCGGCTTGAAATCAATCCCTACATCCATAAGCTCGTTAACATTGCGAAAAGTGCACCAATTATTGTGGGAAACAAAGCAGATGCCTCCGAGAAAGTTGGTGCACCTGTTAATCATTGTTTGTTTTAAATCATTTTCTGGAGTGTTGTGTTTTTTTGTTAGGCTTTGATGCAGAAGATGGAGAAGATGATTATAATTTTTATTAATGAGTTCCATTTTTGCTTCTTCTCCGGAACTTTGATCATTTCTGAAACAAGTCCATCTTCTTTTAGGCCTCTCGCGTGCTAAAATATTTTCGTTAATGAACGGTATGATCTTCTTATAACAGTGATCATCATCTTTTATCAAATTCATCACCTCTTTTAGAACTTTAATTAATGGAATTTGGTTCTCGAGTAAGAACAAGTCTTGATGGATAAACAGAGTCTGATGGCTTTTCAGCTCTAGGCAATTTGAGTTTTTTAGCATAGATGAATTTAATGTAATATAAAATAAAACAACCATCAAGCAACATCATCTTAGTGAATACCTTATCACAAAACTGGTCTGTTGATTTTTCTTCATAGTAGTTTCTTAATTCTTTCACCATTTCCGCTTCACCAAGCTTCTTATACAAACTTTCAACGGTTTCCTTGTTGCTCAAGAGCTTCATTGTGAAACATGGCTTGAGTTTTTCGATCATTTTGAGTTTCGGGTTACCAAAATGGTATGGACCGATGGAAACAACCTTTGGAACGTAGTACTTTAATTTCCATACTCTTGAGTCTCTTTCACCATTTGTGGAACTTTATGGATTCGTGCCATTGATGAATGTGGGGTCGGGGCATTGGCAATTGAGTCGATAACCGACGCTTCATCTTGGTAATCTTGATTAGAGACCTCGATGGTTCGTGGTTTCTCCTCTTGCAAAGACATTTTTTAATTAGTGGTATGGTGTGAGTGGTTATGGGATCATAAGCAAGTGTTTAAGGTCTTGGTACAAGCATATATAAGTACTTAAGTTCATGTGTCTTCTTAGTACTTACGTTTGTGATAGAGAATCTTGTAGACATTAACTTTGTTCAGAAATGAAGTTAGGAATCATGGGACTATGCGGAAGTCCTCAAACGAAAACGTTGATCTCGACAAAAAAAAAAGTACAAGCAACTACAAAAAAAAAAAAAAAAAAAAAGTACAAGCAACTACATCAAAAACCAACATCTATACGGAATAGGGGGATGAGATTGGGTGAAAGCATGCTTTTTGAGAGTGTTACTACTAAATAATGACTTGAAGATTATTAATTTCAATGGATGTGGAAATTAGGTCAAACACTATAAAATTAGAATTGATTGAGGCACTTTCATTTCTTATTTGCACACTTAAATATATGAATTATTCATTGAGCTCAAATGAATGATATATCTAATAGCTCTTTTATGCACAGGTATAGGATGACCATACAAATTTCCAGCTTTTGGTTTTTCTGGAACCCTGTCACTTTATATTTGTGGTTTTTTATGCATGGTACTTGACAATTCTATATTTGTGGTGTAGTTCTAACTTAAATAGCTTATAGTAGAAGATCTTTCATGCATTGATAGTCACATTAAAAAAAAATGCATTTGTAGTTTTTTGCCATGAGTCCAATGTTTATTATGAATTCTTTTAACATATTGGTTATTTCAATGTCAAATATCAGTAATCAATATTATTTCTAACTTAGTTCACTGATAAAGTAATTTATGTGTTTCACACACGTTAAAAGTTGCTTACTTCAGGATAAAGATAGTGATGCATGCATTTGTGTTTCACATGACCTAAAAAGTTTGTACCATGAGACCATGCGTACTGGGGCGAGTTTCACCCAAACCACGCCCCTATATCGCCCAATAACGCCCAGAAACCATTACCAAGGGGCGCGGTTCGTAAAAAAATCGTGTGGGGCGTTTTATTATCCACGCCTTGCCCAGCTCCATTCTCAAAAAATATAACCGTTGCACATAATGAAAAAACGGATAGTTTGACCGGAAAAAAAAAAATTCAACCATACCTTCCTATATATTTCTTATATATATATATACATTCATACACACTCTCTTTTAAAAACAATCTCAAACACACTTCTCTTTTCTACCCAATTTTATACAAATATTTTCCTTTATACACAATGAGTTCTCCCTCGACTTCCTTTCTTCTTGAATCTAGTTCGGATGACGATTTCTCCGACCGAGAAACAGAAGCAGTGTCACTTGCTGCTGGAGCTTGTTAGCTTTAAAGTTTTGTCATATGTGGAATTGCAATAGCATTTAAAGTACAAGGACTAGTTTAGTCATATTGCTAAGTTAGAACTTGTAGCTTGTAATAAATACCCTCCTATGTCAATACTAGGAGGGTTGAGGATTCATTTGTAACACACGAGGTGTGTGTGTTTTCTAGACTCTCTCTCTAGAAAACATACACACCTCGGCAATCAATAAACCGAATATTCAATGTTTAATCTTTAGTTCGAGTTTATGGTGTTTCCTCCACCTCCCAACGTGATTCTTGGTCATATCAATTGGTATCAAGAGCAACGTGGTGTTTTTTAAGGTAACAAATGTGATTTTTGGTGTGTATTATCTTGTTTGTGTTCGGATTTTGTTTCACAGCAACAAAAAGGTTGCGTTTTTGTCATAAAAACGTGAGTTTTTTGTTTATCTTGAAATCGTACACATGTTGAAGATCAAAGGTTGTGTTTGTTTTTGAGGTTATTCGACTTGGTTCTGTCATTATCTTCAGTTTTACACTCAAAATCAGTTGGTGGATACTAGATTTTGGTTTGTTCTTCATTTTTGATCGTAGAAATCAAAACATTTCTTGTATAAGAATTGTTTTTGATTATTTTAAGTGATTGAAGTGCATTATTGAAGTGTGCAACTCAGATACTTATCGCAATTGAGGTTATCGCATTTGACATCTGATCATACTTATCGCAGTTCTGTCCGAGATATCTATCGCAGTTCTGTCCGAGATACATTGCTCAATTGCGATATCGGACAACAAAGAATTTTCAGCAGTTTTCAGATTTGTCATTTTCAGTCCCTGTACTTTCTAGCAGCCTTTGGGAACTTCCAGAATTGGCAGTTTTGGCCCTCGTACTTGTGTGAATTGAGTTCAAAGTTAAATAACTTTTAAGGATTTGATTCGAATGTAATTTCGTCAACTCGAAAGTGAACTCGGTATTTTAACTCTTGTATAAGAGTGTAAAATACTTCGACAAACGGATATCTACTCTCTTGTATAAGAGTGTTAGATTTTATATAAATTGCCAATTTATATAAATTGGATATATTTCTATCTAAAGTGATATTTTGCCATAATTTATATAAATTTTGGTCAAATTGAGATTTCTATAGAAATTATCATTTTATCTAAATTACAATTTACATAACCTTTGTCGAAATTGTAAACTTTTGATTTTGTCTTAATTATACTCTAATCAAATTTTGTAACTTTATTTAAATTTGTTTCATTCATATACACCTACTACAACTTCAACGATCATCAACAACAAACCAAAGCTTCACAACAACAACAACCAAGTTCAACCATCAACAACAACATCTCCTACTTTGTTGCAAAGATCCTAAATCCACTTTATCATACACAATATTTTAAAGATGACTACACAACAAGACATTCATGCCGCAGGTTCAGAAAACCGACCTCCAATGTTGGAAAAAGGTGGTTACCTTCCATGGACGAGTCGTATGCTTCGATATATGAGATCCAAACCTAATGGACAAGGTATACTGTAAAACCCTAAATTTTCATTCATTTGAAATTCCCATTTTTGCCCCTCTAAAATTTTGAATTTATAAGGGCGTACAAAAATAAATAAATAAATAAAATAAAAAAATAAAAAAATTCCTAGCTCTTCAAGCTTTGCACGCCTCCTATGGTCCAATGTACACATGATTTGTACAAGTTAAAAAGAGATAAGTTTGAGCCCATATTCATCTCAATCAAGATCAGCCAATTATACAAATTGATTTACAATTATCACCTTTCCAAACTTAAGACACGTTTCCCCTTTCTATCCTTAAAATCCGGTGCCTTCTCCCCCTTTTTCATTCGTATGAGACAAACTGCTTATCAAAGGATAAACTCTGATTTCCTATTACCCATTCTTTTTGGGAGTTGATAAATACACATAGACTTTTACTTGATACACATGTATTAAATGCATTGAATGCTTGTACTCATGCATCGAATGCTTGTCCTTTTATGTGTATCAAGTAAAAGTCTATGTGTATTTATCAACTCCCTTCTTTTTAGCCTAGTACCTAGTACGAGTGACTTTTACTTCCATCTCAGGGAAAATTAGTGAAATCATCCAACCATTTTTAAATGCTGTGTTTGAACTCTTGATTCTTGCAAGTTGCAACTATCAGCCTTTACACGTAATCATCAGCCTTTGCACGTAACCATCAATCATAATAAAACACTACTTTTCTTCAAATTTCCAAAATATGATTACCACATTTTCGTCTTTACACATCAAACACAACTGCCAACAAAACCGAACCATTCACCTTTGATAATCAGAAGTCGACATGATAGTAGTGAAGAAAGGGTTTGATCGCGGGACGTTTTATCCGAAGGTTATTCATGTGCTTGGTTCATTTGTGATAAGTCCTTTGGTCTTGTTCCTTCGTACATCCGATCGTAAGGTACTCCCATATTCGTTTAATGTTTCTTCTTAATCCGTCTAAACGCATCCTTAATATTTATCATCGATCGTGTAAATAGAATGAAAACAAGAAACCTGCATGTAAAACTAAATGGGGACATTAGAAAATTATTTATTTTATGGAGAATGAATGTGTATACGCATGAGTTGGAATACTTATAAAGACTTGTGGATTACTACATATTAGTCTAAATAAAAGTCTCTACTCGATCAGTGGCCAATATTCTTAAAAGTTCAATCGTTCATTCACATTTAAATGCATACCCACAGACCCACTACTTCTCATAATGCAATATATGTAGATATGTCGAGAGTCGAGACTAATAAAATTTCTTACCCTGTAAAATCCTTAGTTTTGGCAAAAGTTTTTGCATGAAATACGAGTTGAGGTGGTGTATTGTAGTTTCGATTGGGATGGGTAAAGATAGAGTCGAAAGATGGTTTTATGTCGGGTTGTTGTCGTGTCAAATGGGCTGGAAAAGAAGTGTTGTCGTGTGGATGTTTAGTACCGAGGTGAGGGTTTATAGCATAAGGGAGCATGGTCGATTGGTGGGTAATTCATGTGTCTCGACCTGTGTACAAGCTATTTTAAAAATATGTTCTAATGTTCACTAACCTTAACGCTAGGTAGAATATAAAACAAGGCCAATTATAAATCATGTGTGAGTTGTTATCATGCAAATATTTTATATATATAATGGAGTTAAGACTAATGGATATTGTATATAAATGAATCATGTGTGGATTTTGAGTGGTATTAAACATGTGAGAAGGGTGTATTTTGGGTGTGTTTTTGGTGTCGACCAGCAAGGGGTTTTGAGGTTGTGTCTTATTCGAATAATGCTTGATCATGTATATTGTTCTTGGGTCACGTGGGTGTTAGAGTCAATCTATGTGAGTCGATGTTCATATTAAACTTGTGTTCTTAATATCAAAAATAATTTGCACGTAAGTCATTTCAGAGATGTACAAAGTCTTGGGTCGATTGAATAAGTAAAATGTTATACATACATGTTTTAAAGTAAATCAGATCGCTTGGACTTAATGGTCTACTAAATATTCGAATGTTATATTGTTGCATGAAATCACACTACACGTAAATATTGTAAAGAAATTGGGCTACAGGTTGGCATGTTAAAGTGGGTCTATACCTATCTTACATTATATCAGTCTAGAATAAATGTGTGGGACTGATAGCAAATTTGATATGGAGGTTCTTATATGCGAATTTATATATAAATGAGGAGTTACTAAGAACCTTGCCATACTCATGTTCTAACATTTAATCAGATTATTTGGTTTTAGAAATTTTAAAATGGAATAGAGAAACATAATGAAAGGCTACAAGTATGGCATAGTGTTTATTGCATATGACAACAATGTAAATCTTACATAAATAATTTACTTAAATGATAATTAAAATACAATAAGTTGTCGTAAAGTATTGAGCACAGTAATCAGTCGTGTCACAAAAAAATTAACGATTCTTAAATTCAGGGAGATCATCTGAGGAAGAAGTGATTTATGTTTTCGAGTGTGCGTCGAGTTGCTTTTAAGGTACATATATTCTACCCTTTTTCAGTAAGGGTGTTTTCATCCTCATGACTTGTTGATCTTGATTTCTGATTCATTATAAGATTCCCTAAGCCATTGCTATGTTCCCTTATACTTTGATTCGATCTTTGATTCTGATTCGTATGATTTGATATGCTTTGATTCCTTTGATATGATTCCCTTGCTATGATCTTTTGATATGGTTCGTTTGATATGAGCTTTGCTATGGTCTCACCAATGTGATCCTCTGATATGATTCTGTCGGTATATGCCTTTGGTATGATTACTTCTGATATGATGATATGATGTGTGCTTTGTTTGTTTGTCGCCCGAGCTAACTAGCCATGGAGGTACCATGGCCATGTCATTGAGGCACCAATGGCATGACACTTCCTGGGGAGGTGTGATTGATCCCCGGCGTCCCCATTTGTTATGATATGATATGATGTGAGATCTCTTGGCCATTTTGATATATGCGTATACTTGTCTAGTACATGGTACGTATATGATTTGTTTTGCAGGGGCGTATGGATGCATCCTAGGCTAATATGATTTGATATGTGATTTGTTTGGTGACTGGCTGTATGTGCCCTATACCCCACTCACTGTTTTGGTACTTAGAGGTCTCCCCTCTCCGTACACTTAGACATGATAGGTATATGTGATGTGATTATTTGGTCTATACGAGTGGCTCGTATAGATACGCTCGTGGCTATCTGTTAGGTATCTTTGGTCCGATCGAGTGGCTCGGTTGGATGTGTTCGTAGACGTTTACTTCCTTGACTCTAGAGCTATTCTTATTTGATGTGTATGCTTGTGTTCCATTTGATTCATATTCGTTTGACTGTGCTTATTATCGTCTCTGCTTTGTTTATATGTCTGTTCACTGGGCTTTTTAAGCTCAGCCGCATTTCTTTTCCTGCGGCAGGTTTTAGTTGGAAGCTGGGTTACGGGTGGAGAGTACTTTGGACTTAGAAGCCTATACCTTGATAGCTACTCTGGATTAGAGATGACTAAAAGTGTTACATTTTTAGACTTAGCATTTATTGTTGTTCTCTTTTGTAACCTTGTATTTCAGATTTTCCCTTTGTAACCTTTGAAATTCATTTATATTATTTAAGTCTTATGCTTGTGTTCGCTTTGATATGTCGCCATACGTAATGCTTCTACCCTTATCGGGTTGGGGCGTTACATATACTCTTGGTTAACTCCGTCAAAAAAGGTCCATTCCAGCCTGGTGAGATTGAAGAAACAGCTGGAAACCCTAATGCAGAACCTCCCGTCGATCCAACGTACAAAATCCAAGAGGAATCGGATTACACTGAAGCAGATTGGAAGCAAATTGAAGCTGATCACCTAGCAATGCATCTAATCCAACTCGGTCTACCACAAGAAATATTTTGTGCTGTAGATAGCTGTGAAACTGCCAAAGAAATGTGGGATCGAGTTAGACGTCTTTGTCATGGTACAGAAATTGGCATTCAAGAAATGGAAAACAAGCTTCTGACTGAATGGGAGAAGTTCACAGCAACACCAGCTGAACAGATTGAATCTTACTACACACGGTTTTGTACTCTAATGAATGAGTTGATCAGAAACAATTTGGCACCTAAACCAATTGTTCAAAACATCAAGTTCATCAACAACCTTCCAGAGGAATGGGGACGATATGTCACTATTGTCAACCAAACTAAGAATCTTCACGATGTGAACTATGATCAGCTTTATGACTTTCTCAAACAAAACCAAGCAGAGGCAAATGAAGTCAGAAAAGAGAAACAAGCAAAACAACAAGATCCTCTTGCACTCATAGTCCAATCACCTACACCTGCAACAATCAGTGCACAACCATCATCATCATCATCCACTCAGCAATTCATGCAACAACAGTATATTCCACAATCACCATTCGACCCACAACAACAACATGTAATCCCACAACAACAATACCCACAACACCCAGATCAAGACGATCAGGATGAGTCAACTGCTGCTTTGACTCAAGCTTTTGCTTACCTATCAAAAGCATTCCAAGGACGTTACTCCACACCCACCAACAACAATCAACGAATCTCATCGAACACTCGCAACAAGCAGATTGCACAGCCGAGTTTCAACATGGGACAGCAAGGACAGATGGTTGGGGGATATGGGAATCAGCAGGGATATGCTCCAAGATTTCAGATGGGTAATCAGAATGCTGGGCAGTATGTTGGTAATCAGATGGGTCAGTTTGCAGGGAATCAGATGGGTATAGCTGTTGGTAATCAAAGGGTTCAGAATGCTGGGAATCAGTTTGGGAATGTTGCTCAGGGAGCTGGGAATAGAAATCAGGGAAATATGATGAAGTGCTTCAACTGCCAGGGTATTGGTCATATGGCTAGGAACTGTCCAGACAAGCCGAATAAAAGGGATCCAGCGTATCTGTAGAAAGCATTAATGTTGGCAAACAAGGAAACGGCTGGGCTTCAGTTGAGTGCAGAAGAGAATGACTTCATGGCTATTATGGACAATTCAGAAGATCAAGAGGACATCGATGCAAACTGCATTTTTATGGCTAATCTTCAGGAGGCAAAGTAAGACACAGACTCAGAAGCACCTCCTGCTTTTGACACTAATGCGGTTTCTGAGGTACAACCATATGCTACATGTCACAATAATGAAATGTTTGATATGTCACCTCAAAATGAACAACATCCTGAGACTCCTAATCTCATTTATGATACATACATGGACGAACCAAGTTGTAGTAATACTAATTTGGTAACTCCAGATATGGATCCTAATGAAGAATTCGAGTCACAGCATACTGATAATGATGAGGAAACACGTGCTATGTTTGAATCATTATTGCAAAATTGTAGTGTTGAAATAGAAAAGGTCAAAAAGGTCAATCGCGATGTTAAGACCGCGAATGAAAAATTGACCACTGAGCTTGAGAGGTATAAGGTGAATGCAAGAGCTTATGATTTTCATAACAAAAAACAGTCGGACCTTGAGGTTAGATTAAAAGATTCTGAGTTAAGAGAGAAACGTTTACAAATCAAATTTGACACTCTAAATGTTAATTTGAATAACCAAATTAAATCTCTAAACAAGGAAATTTCTGAACTAACCAACCAGCTTTCAAAACAAAAATCAACTTATTCAAATCTTGAAAAAGAAAAGAAGGAGTTGAATGAAAGGGTTTCAAAACTTGAAAAGGATCTTCTTAAAGAGATCAATGAAAAAAAGGAAACCATTGCAAAGTTGGATGATTTGCTTGTAAAAACGGGTCATTCTGCACAAACAGTTAACTTGTTAATAAACGATCCAAACCCGATTTTACATACATTAAAAAAGGTGGCTATCGGTTATGAAAACCCTTATATTCTCAAGAAAGCTCAAAAAGAACATAATGTGCTTTTTAATGGTAATTTAATAAATGCTATCCATGACCCTCCTTCGGGTTATGATTCTAGCGAAACGATTGAGCTGGCAGAAGAGAGTAGAAAGAAAACGCGACAATTGAACAGAGAAATAAAACCCATTAACTATAATGAAGTTAACAAACTTGTTGGGGTTCATCTTGTTCAAAAGGAGTCACCTCTGTTTTTTCAAAAACCAGTGGTTTTCACAAGACAAAAAGCTGTTTCAAAACATCTGCCTAACATCGAACAAATGGCATCTAAAAACACTTATGATTCAAGTGCAGCTAGACTATATTTGGTTGATCTTAAACAGAGAATTGAGAAACTTCAACGTATTGTGGCTTCCAAAATTAACAATCAAAAGTTTGAATGGTTTCCGGGTGTTCAGGATGAACTGAAAAAGATTTTTGAAAAGGAAATTAATCCACATGTTGCTGCAATCTATGCGGTTGTTCAAAATGTGGAAAATAATCTTTTAAAAGAGTCTGCAGAATTCGTTAAGGATCACAAATCCTTAGTGAAGGAAGCTAATGAATACTTGGAACACATAAAAGTTTTGGAAAAGCAAAATGACTCTCTCTCCTTCGAAGCTCTATCGACTGATATCATGTCCATTATTTTCCAAACATATTCTGTTGAGGATGACGAAACACTTCGAGCTGAGACTTCTCAAATTGTTGAAAAATATGAAAAGGCGCTTTTGAAACTTGAAAAACAAAATTGCACATATTTTAAACAACTTGATACAAAAAAGGAAGAATGCAAGTATGACAAATTGTCGTATGAGCGCTCTTACAAAAATATGCAAGATCAAATCAATCTTTTGAAGTCTCAACTCGAAAGTCAAAAAGGAAAGGGTGAGGAAACTACGGGTATTGCACAATCAACCCCCTTGCCTAATGAGAAACAAAAAGAGAAAGTTGTTGTCAAGAACACTAATGTTATAGCACCTGGCCTTTATAGGATTAGTCCCACTACTGCGTCTGCCTCTACATCTAAAACATATAGGGCGATAGAAAAAAGTAAGAAAGATACTCCAAATGAGTCTAGGAATGCTACTACAACATCTAAGGACAACAACAAAAATTCTAATGAGTGTTCCTTACCTTCTACAGGAATAGAAAGCAACTCTAGGAGCAAAAGACAGTCTAGGAGCAATAACAAGAAACCTAGTGTCTCGCCTGTTTCTGAGAGTGCATGCAAGAAAGTAGAAGAACACCCTAGGAATTTACCACTTTCCAAGAAGAAACATATATCATCTAGTTGTAATGATAAGACTCCTGTTTCTAATGCATGTAATGATTCTGATTGTTTAATGCAAAAGAAAACTTTGTCTGTAAATGCTTGTGATGATAATGTTTCTAATGATGTGAAAAAGAATGATATGCCTGAACAGAAAAAGGTTCCTTTAGTAACTAAGGCTAAGTCTAGATATATTCGAAGACTTATTGCAAAAGCTAGGAAAACCACTAGCAGCCTATTGCCTAAGGATCACTCTAAGTTTTGTGCATGGAAACCAACGGGTAGAATGTTTACACTTAAGAATGGCACATTAGAAATAGTTCCCAATGCATCAACGGAAACCAATTCTAAGTGTACTTCACCTGTTTCATCTAACCCACTGGAACCAAATGTTAAACGGTTTCCATATACAAAATCATCTGTTCTTTGCAGGTCATTGAAATCTGTCTTTGGATCGTCGACTCGGGTTGATCCAAGCACATGACCGGGAATCTGAAGCTGCTGATCAATTTTGTGTGGCAGTTCATGGGGACTGTACGGTTTGGGAATGATCATGTTGCAGCTATTCTGGGTTATGGAGATCTTCGGTTTGGAAACTACTTAATCACCCGGGTTTACTATGTCGAAGGGTTGGGACACAATCTGTTCTCAGTCGGGCAATTTTGTGATGCTGATTTAGAGGTTGCTTTTAGGAGAAACACTTGTTTTGTCAGGAATTTGGTGGGGAATGATCTCTTAATTGGGAATCGTGGCACCAATCTCTATGCAATTGACATAAACCAAATGGCCTCTTCATCACCTATTTGTCTCATGACCAGGGCCGGCGAAACAAAATCCTGGTTGTGGCATAGACGCTTGTCCCATCTTAACTTTGACACGATCAACAAGCTTGCCAAAGACAACATCGTCTCCGGTCTTCCTAAATTTAAATACACCAAAGAACACCTATGTCCATCATGTGAGCAAGGAAAGAGCAAAAGAGCAACATTCAAACCTAAACCCGTACCTAGTTCGGTTGATAGGTTGCATTTATTGCATATGGACTTATGTGGCCCGATGAGAGTTCAAAGCATAAATGGGAAGAAGTATATTCTTGTAATTGTTGACGACTATTCAAGATATACATGGGTAAAGTTCTTGAGATCAAAAGATGAAGCACCAAGCACCATCATCGCCTTTCTGAAGCGGATTCAAGTTCTACTTCAAGCTCCAGTTAGGATAGTAAGAATGGATAATGGCACGGAATTTGTCAATCAGGAGTTAAGAACATTCTTTGAAGAAATTGGTATTACTCACCAGACATCAACTGTTAGAACTCCACAGCAGAATGGGGTAGTTGAAAGAAGGAATCGAACCCTTGTAGAAGCTGCTCGCACTATGCTGATCTATTCCAGTGCACCGTTATTCCTATGGGCTGATGCTGTTTCTACTGCTTGTTTTACTCAAAACCGATCCCTAATCCATCCAAGATTCAATAAAACCCCATATGAACTTATCAACAACAGAAAACCGGATATTTCTTATCTTCATGTATTTGGCGCTTTATGCTATCCAACAAATGACAGGGAAGATCTGGGAAAGTTGAAGGCTAAGGGTGATATTGGAATCTTTATTGGGTATTCTGAAAACTCAAGGGCATTCAGGGTGTATAACAGGAGAACGAAAAAGATCATGGAGACGATGAATGTGAAATTTGATGAAATTTCACAAATGGCTTCTGAGAGACTCGCTCTAGAACCCGCGCTTAACCCGATGACTTCCGGACATATCAGTTTGGGACTCGCACCTCAAGGAGCTCAATCAATTCACGATGAACAACCCACAACTCAAGAACTGGATAATTTCTTCGAGTTCATGTACGATGAATACTATGGTGGCGCTTTGAAAAATGCATCTAACCAACATTCCGCTGCATCCACTCAACATCAACAACCACCACCAACTCCACCAAATCCAGATGCATCCACAACATTCGAAGCTGGCACACCAACTCCCTCAACATCAACATCATCTACATTTACTCCAGCAACTCCATTCATTGAAATTGTTCTTCCAAGAATTGATGAGCAAGAACAAAATAATGCTGTGTTAGACGATGAAGTCTTTGAAAACCCGTTTGGAACGGAATCTGGTGAATCATCTTCCAGATTACATGAACCGACTAACACACAGTTATTCAGTCCAAGGTACCCTTCAACATTACAGTGGACAAAAGATCATCCGATTGAACAGGTTATTGGTGAACCCTCAAGACCAATTCAGACGAGAAAACAACTTCACACCGATTGCAACATGTGCATCTATGTCTGCTCAGTCAGTCTCATAGAACCTAAGAACATTCGAGAAGCAATGGCAGATAATGCCTGGATTGAAGCGATGCTGGAAGAACTTCTTCAATTTCAAATCCATGACACCTGGGATTTAGTTCCAAGACCAATTGACAAACTAGTCATTGATCTTAAGTGGTTATGGAAAAACAAAAAGGATGAAGAAATGACTGTGATTCGCAACAAGGCTCGTCTGGTAGCAAAGGGATACAAACAAGAAGAAGGGATAGATTTTGAAGAGTCATTCGCACCAGTTGCAAGGCTTGAAGCTGTCAGGATTTTCTTAGCTTATGCCGCTCACAAGAACATCACGGTTTATCAGATGGACATCAAGACCGCTTTCTTGAATGGAACTCTGAAAGAAGAAGTGTATGTGAGTCAACCAGACGGTTTCGTTGACAAAGATCATCCGGAATACGTCTACAAGCTAAAGAAGGCAATCTATGGTTTGAAACAAGCCCCACGGGCGTGGTATGACGAGTTATCATCTTTCTTGTTGTCAAATAATTTCACCAAAGGAACAATTGATCCAACCTTGTTTACAAGAAAATACAAAAATGACATTTTGATTGTTCAGATTTATGTGGACGACATAATATTTGGGTCCACTAATCCGAAACATTCAAAACATTTTGAAAATCTCATGAAAAGCAAATTTGAAATGTCCATGATGGGTGAATTAAAATTCTTTTTAGGCTTACAAATTCATCAATCCCCACGTGGAATTTTTCTAAAACATGGTATGGACAATTGTGACTCTGTTGGTACTCCTATGGTCACTTCACCAAAAATTGGCGCTGACCTATATGGGAAACCCATGGATCCGAAGAAATATCGGAGCATGATTGGTTCTCTCATGTACCTAACTGCAAGCCGACCAGATATTCATTTTGCTGTTTGCTTACTTGCACGGTTTCAGGCAAGGCCTACCGAACTTCACCTCCAAGAGGTTAAACGGATCTTTCGATACCTTCGAAGAACCATTAACATGGGACTTTGGTATCCGAAGGATTCGGAGTTTACACTAATTGCCTTTTCAGATGCCGATCATGCTGGATGCCAAGTTACAGCGAAAAGTACATCAGGCGGAGCGCAATTTCTGGGAGAAAAGCTAGTAGGCTGGTCATCAAGGAAACAAGACTTCACTGCTTTATCAATAGCAGAGGCCGAGTATGTGTCTCTATCTGCGTGTTGTGCTCAAGTCCTTTGGATGAGAACACAACTCACAGATTATGGTTTCTCTTTCAACCGCATACCTATGTATTGCGATTCAAAAAGTGCCATAGCCATCTCGTGCAACCCAATGCAACACTCGAAGACCAAGAATATTAGAGTCCGCTACCACTTCATAAAAGAGCACGTTGAAGAGGGTACTGTTGAATTGTTTTTCGTGAAGACAGAATATCAACTCGCCGATCTGTTTACTAAGGCCCTCCCAAAAGAGCGGTTTGAAAACTTAGTTCGTCGAATTGGAATGCGAAGCCTAACTCCAGAAGAGTTAGAACGTCTTCTCGAATCTTCTTGATTTTTATCAAAAAGCTTCGCATGTAAATATTTTTGTAAATATATACTTGTTAAAATCTATACTGTAAATATAGAAAAATTTCAAAAAGACATAAAAAATATAAAACTCAAAAACCAAAAATATTCTTCTCACGACATGTCTCTCGTCTAATCAATATTTTGTACGTACTTAGAAATGTCATTCAACAATGATACGGTTATTTACAGATACTTGAGCGAGAGTTATTTTTTATGTTTTTCTAAAACATGTCGTTTCTCAAAATTTTCTTCATTACGGCTTTCGTGCATTTGTGCACAAAACCCGTGCTCCATTGAATGACTTCTGATTACTTCTGATCAGAACTCGCAATGTTAATGGCAAAAAGCTAAAACCTGTGAGCACTTAATCAAAATTGTTTCAAAAGATTTTTCAAAGTCTTTTTATAAATTTTGTGCTCACAACAACTCCCTCAAAGACCACTAAATGCTTTTAAACTCAAAAGTTTAACCATTTGCTCTGATTAAGGGGGAGTAGAAAAAGAAAAATGTTCCATTTTCATGCTAAAATCAGTCCGTCTCTCCACAAAAAGTTTCATTTTAATCAAATGTTTCCAAAAATACCACTTCATGCTATTTTTGAGGGGCAGATTAGGTGCTTATTATAAATATGGGGGAGAGGACGTGATTAAAATGTGATCTAAAAGAAGTTTTATCGTTTGAATCTCAAAACGAGTTCTTCAAAAAGACTCAGCATGAACCCTCGAATTGATGAAACTAAATGTCCGTTCTCGAAAAGACATATCCTGGACGGGTAATAATTTCAAGCTGGTTTACCAGTGATGCAAGCGTGTCTCGCAAAGGACTTGTCTGAGTAGAATGTACCAATTCGAGAGATGATCATTGAATATGTCCTGGACGGGTAATAATTTCAAACTAGTCTAACTAGTGATGTAAGCGTGTCTCGCAAAGGTCATGTTCATTGAAAATCGATCATTTCAAATGTGCGAACTCTACCCAACATGTGCAATTTATTTCAAAAATGCATGAGCACATGTGAAGGGGGAGTGTTTCAAAAATGTAAAACTCTCGATGTGTTAACAAAATGTGTTTTCTCATAAACACGTTGAGAGATTTTCACAAGGTTTAATGGCATGTGACAAATAATCTAGGATAATCATGGAGTAATAAGGTGATTATGGTTAGGTTATGTCCAAAGATCCGCCAGAACCGGAGGGATCTACCCAAGGACAATTCCAATAGCTTAGCATTAGAAGTCCTTAGGTAAGATTGAAAAAAGGAGTATAATGAGAAAGGAGAAAGAAGGGGTTGAAGAATGAAAAAGAAAAGTTTTTGTAAGGGTGAAAAGAAATAGCCCTCCATGAAAACTTAGGTCAGAAACTGGGTCAATACATCTGCTATCGGTACTCACTAAGGTGATACTGGTATTGAAGACAAGACGTCATGGACCCAGTGACGCAATGCACCACCCCTCCTATCCACTCAGATATCTCTTAAAAGATATTTTTTTCATTTCTCACGGAGATCACTACATAATCTATCGACCTCTCACTCCGAGATGTGTTGATATTGAAAAGGTGGCACTCTGCTCCATGCCTCCGACGACATAAATCAAAACGCACATAATTGAGTCTAGAGACATGAGATTCATCAAAGATCTCTTAGGAACACTTCCTATGCAATACACTGTGTTTCACTCAAAAGGATACAAGTTGTATGAGTCTTAATGAGATCCAAGGATCTTGCCTCACGATATGATGGCAGCTGGACGTTTTATTGCTAACTGTTTTATGCAGGTACCGACGGAAGTCCATCCTCCATCATCATCTGCTGTGACGACGCATCTGGACAGAAGAAGCAGATCAAGGCAAGTCAGAACAAAAGACGATACTTTGAAGATCACAGTGCATGAAGGAACATTGAATGAAGAATGTTACACATTGACACACCAAGTTCAAGACATTGAAGACAAAAGACCAATCACGGAAGCATCATTGAAATGACCATCCCTTAGGGGGAAATTGTTAGTAATTAAATTAATTAATTACAAAAGTGATGGTCATTGTTTTATGTAAAACTTTTGTGTCAAATGTAATATGTATTAAGAGTAATGGGCTAAGGCATTAGTGCTCATTGTTACTTAAGCTCATAAGTGTAGTGCAACACTTAGCCCACTTTAGGTCCAAGTAAAAGCCCACACATATCCAATGTGTTGGCTGTGAAATGTATAACCACACGCACTCTTGCTTTGTAAAAGTGTGCCTCATTATTATTAGAAAAAGAGTGTGTGTGTGTGAGAGAGAATAACACCTCAAGTCTTTGTATTATTTTCTTTCTTGAATATAATCATTTGACTTGAAATTTTTACATATGATCCATACTACTCTTGTGTTCTTAATGTGTTTGTGAGTGTCATCATCTAGCTTGCTTTTGTGTGATAAAGAGGAAGCTCTCGGTGTTCATTCCAAGTGAAGATCGAGGTGTTACAGAGCTGTAGCTATGTTCGTCGCCCAAAACCCACCAAAACCGATCAAAAAAAGAAAAAAAATTTATCGAGACCATGGCGCGGCTAACGCTAGGTTGATGGCCGATTATTTTGACGAGGGTTGCACGTACAATGAACAAGTATTTAGACGACGTTTTAGGATGAGCAAAATGTTATTTTTGCATATCGCGAAAGATTTGGAGGATCGTTTCAATTACTTTAAACAAAGACCCGACGTAGTGGGTAACCCGGGGTTCACGTCGATACAAAAGTGCACAGCAGCATTACGGGTGCTCGCTTACGGGGTTACCACCGACATCAACGACGATTATTTGAAGATGGCCGAGAAAACATGTCGGGACACGCTAGAGGCGTTTACAATAGGTAAAAAATTACATATATATTTTTTTTAATCTTTTTTTTCCTTATTTATTGTTTATATATTTGTATATATATTTATTGTTTTTCTATACGTGTTTATTGTTTATATATTTGTATATATATTTATTGTTTTTGTATACGTGTTTATATGTTTATATATATAGGAATAAAAGACTTGTACGAGAAGCGATATTTAAGAAAACCAACAAAAAATGATTTGATGCGAATATATGATGTGCACCAAGAGGCGCATGGCATACCCGGTATGATGGGTAGTATAGATTGCATGCATTGGGCATGGTCTAACTGTCCGACCGCTTGGCGAGGTCAATACCACGGGGGTAGCCACAAAGGTCCAACTTTAGTTGTTGTAGTCGATAATCACTCTTTATTACACAATATGGGGCGTTAAACACAAGAGGATGAGATGGGACAATGATGTATGGATCGAATGATATAAAGAGAATGAATGGAAGTTAAAACCTTTTCTATTAAAACACACACATACACTCACTGAACCACTTCTCAAATGAGACATATGAGAAGCTTATATATCACAAGGATATTACCCTAATGGGCCTTGTGTGGGCTTCGTGGGTTTTATCATGGATTGAGCTTTTACACTTGAAACTTAAACTAATACAAGCCCACATGATACAAAGTTCTAATACAATGAATGACCATCACTTTAAACATTAAAATTAAAGCTAACAATCTCCCCCTAAGGGATGGTCATTCAAACTATGCACTACGTGATTAGATCTTTAGACTTCATGGTCTTGAACTTTGTGATTCTTTTTTCCTTCATGCATTGTGATCTTCATCGTATCGTCTTTTGGATTGTTCTTTACCTTGATCAACATCTTCATGTATTCACAGCGTTTTTTCTTCCAATGTAGATGTTGAGACATACGATGATGGATGGACTTTCTTCAGTACCTGCATAAAACAGTTAGCAATAAATCGTCCAACTCTTCCAGGTTCAGATCTCATTATGACACTTACAACTTATGTCCTTTTTGGTGAACACAAGTGTATTTAATTGGAAGTGTTCCTAAGAGATCTTTGATGAATCTCATGTCTCTAGACTCAATTATGTGCGTTTTGGTTTTAGTCGTCGGAGGCGTGGAGCAGAGTGCCACCTTTTCAATATCAACTCATCTCGGAGTGAGAGGTCGATAGATTATGCATTGATCTCCGTGAGAAATGAAAAAATATCTTTTAAGAGATATCTGAGTGGCTAGGAGGGGTTTGTGCACCGCGTCACTGGGTCCACGACGTCTTGTCTTCAATATCAGTATCACCTTGGTGAGTACCGATAGCATATGTATTGACCCGGTTTCTTTCCTAAGTTTTCATGAAGGGCTATTTCTTTTCACCCTTTCATTAAACTTTTCTTTTTCATTCTTCAACCCCTTCTTTCTCCTTTCTCATTTTGCTCCTTTTTTCAATCATACCTAAGGACTTCTAATTCTAAGCTATTGGAATTGTCCTTGGGTAGATCCCTCCGGTTCTGGCGGATCATTAGACATTACCTAACCATAATCACCTTATTACTCCATGATTATCCTAGATTTGTTGATCACATGCCATAAAACCTTGTGAAAATCTCTCAACATGTTTATGAGAAAAACATTTTGTTCACATTGAGAGTTTTGCATTTTTGAAACACTCCCCCTTCACATGTGCTCATGCATTTTTGAAATAAATTGCACATGTTGGGTAGAGTTCGCACATTCTGAAATGATCGATTTTCGATGAACATGACCTTCGCGAGACACGCTTACATCACTAGTTAGACTAGCTTGAAATTATTACCCGTCCCGGTCATATTCAATGATCATCTCTCGAATTGGTACATTCTACTCAGACAAGTCCTTTGCGAGACACGCTTACATCACTGGTAAACCAGCTTGAAATTATTACCCGTCCAGGACAAGTCTTTTCGAATTCTGACATTTTGCTTTCGTCAATTCGATGGTTAATCTGAGTCTTTCTGGTGAGCTCCTTTGAGATTCGAACCAAGATCACATTTTAATCCCATTTCTCCCCCTCAAAAATAGCATTTCGATGGTATTTTTGATACCGTTTGATTAAAATCATTGTTTTTGGAAAGCTAATAGGGAGAAACGATCATGCATGAACTTTTTGGAACAAATTTCTTTTTGAAATACTCCCCCTCAAAACTTGCATTGATTTTGACATTTTTGAAAACTTTGGAGCAAGTGGGGAGTAATGATTTGAAAAATCTTACGCAAAATTTTGAAAAAACCTTTTGAGAAATTTTGAATAAAATTTTGCTTAAGGTTAAGAAGTTTGAATAAACATTTCATGAAAACTTCTTTTCTTTGTTGGATTGTTGCCATAAAGTGAACAACAGAGTCCTTTCTTTGAAAAACGGGTTATGCACTGTTATGTGTACATAAGCCAAAACGTTGAAGCTCGGGTTGTAAGCTGAAATACTTACAAGCCATTGATTTTTAGGATAAGTGCTCGAAATTTTTGATGAGGCACTTTCCTTTCTTTGAAGCTCGGGTCCTAATCTGATGTGATTAGAAGCCATTAGGTTAAGCTCGGGTTCCGTACTGAAATGCACGAAAGCCATTAATGAAGCGCGGGTTTTGAACTGAATTGAACAAAAGCCATTGAATTTTTAGGATAAGTGCTCGAAATTTTTGATGAAACACTTTCCTTTCTTTGAAGATCGGGTCCTGAACTGATGTGTCCAGAAGCCATTAGGTTAAGCGCGGGTTCCGTACTGAAGTGCACGAAAGCCATTTTGACCAGATTAGACGACAACCTTTGGAACCCATTTGAGCACTGCACCAACGGGTTTAGCATGTTTTGCAATCCATTTGTAAGTTGTGTCAATCTGATTCAAAGAAGTTGAATTCCAACGAGGACTGAAAACAGGTGTTTCATTTGTAAATAACACTCGCGGAATCAACGGAGATTTAAAAATCTTTTTCAAAGCAGAGTCATTCTTGTGTTGCAGCGGAAGTTTTTCAGAGTTTGAAGGACTTTGCTTTGGTCTCCACACTTGCCTTACCCGTGTAAAGCTAGATTGTGGAGTTTGAAAAACTGTATTCTCTTCATGAGAATGATTTGACCTTGAAAGCTTTTGAGGAGTAAGTGTTTCATAAACTCTTGGTTTCTTCGAAAACTTCCTTCCTTTTTGCAAAGAATAGGTAGTAAACTGGGAAACCTTTTTCGAAAATGGTTTTGAAGATTCACTCGTGTAAACCTTCTTCAAAACACTACCCTCTTTGGGAAACTTGTTTGAAGCAGGAGATTTGCCTTTTGAACGATTGAGATCATCAAACTTTGTTTTTAAGGCATTGTATGACGTTCGCAAATCACTGTATTCTTTTTGAAGAGAAAGATGATCTTGAGATGCCAATTTAGATTCCAAAGAAGCAATTTTTTTCAAGAAATGATCTTTTTCAGCTTTTGAATCATCCATTTTACGTGACAATTTCCGTTCGAAAACAATATTTTCTTTTTCAAGTCTTTCAAAATATGTTTCGAATTTGTTTGTTTTGTTGAAAAGATCAGTTTTAACATCCTCAAGATCGTTTGTTCTTTGAGCTAAAAGAGTTTCAAGCTCAAGTACTTTTGTTTGAAGCACATGATTTGCGTTTTCCATTTCAAAATCTGAAGAATTAGAATCAAACAGAGGATTTGGATAGGAAACTTTTGTAACTTGAGGCTTCAATACTTCAGACTCCTTTTGTTTCGTGTTTGATTTGTGATTCAGAACACGTGAACGTTTGATTGAATCAAACAGGTTTTTGTAAGTCTGTTTCAAATGCTCATTTTCTTTTTGTAATGATGCCACAGCATGTTCCAATTCAATATTTTTTGTATCAAGTTCATCCAAATCAAACTTGATATTGGCATCATCACAATTTTCTTCAAAAATCATTTCCTTTTTAGAAGAAGCAATTCTTTTTGACAATTCTTCTTTGACATCAGCTACTTCTTTTGAAAGTTCAGTGATTTTTCTTTTGAAACAAAGATTTTCAGATTTCAAAAAATATGTATGTTCAGAATCCACATTCTCATGCACAAGGCTGACAGACACCGATTTGAATGACTCAATTTGATTTGTGAAAAATTCTTTTTGAATATCAAGATTTAAGCATTTTGCATCAAATTCATCTTCAAGAGAATGGATGTACTTTAAATCTTCTCTCATTTCAGTGACGAAAAAATTTTCAAAGTTTTCAAAACTTAAGTTGATATTTTTCACAAGAGGTTCAATCTCATCTTTTAAATACTTACAGACTTCCCTTTTTAGCCAAGCGTCTGATGACATGAGACGATTGTAGTCACTGTTGGTGTATTGTTGTTTCGACCAAATGACCTTTAACGTGTGCTCAATGTGATATTTAAGATTACAAAATTGTTTCCTTGCTTTATTTTGCCATAAATTAGCATCATAAGTAGCAAGTTGAACTTCTTTGAAAAATATTTTCACATTTGTTTCTTTTCTTTTTAAAGGTGGATTTGGTATTTCTGACAATTGTATACAACCATACACAAAGCCTTGGTACGAGAGAGGGCTTTTTCCTTTTTTGGCTTTTAAGCGTTTTTCCTCTGCCAATTTTTCATCTTCTTCTGACATGAACAGAGCATCATTCGGCAAAAATTTATGTTCCACCTGATCTGTATTTTCAAAACCAATTCCTGATTTTCCTTTATGAACTTTCTCAGCTTTAGGAATCATCATTTGAAGAGTTTGAGCACTTTGGTATGTTTTTCGAAGTTTTACTTCAAGATTGGTTGCTTGTTTCGAAAACTCTTGATTTTCTTTTTCAAGTTTTGTATTAACAATCTTAAGATTTGAGGTGTTTTCCTGAAGCATTGAGTATCTCATTTTTAATTCAACGTTCTCTTTTAAAAGCGTTTCGATCCTTCTGTTAGCGGGGCCCAAATTTGCATCCACAAATTTCTGACCTTGAGATTTAAGGTTTGAGATTTTAGTGTCTTTGCTTTTTGTTAATTTTTCAAGCTCTTTGGACAATAAGATGTTTGTTTGCTTAGTTTTGCGATTGTCCTCTTTGCACTTTTCAAGTTCATGTTTGAAATTATGGATTAAAGAAGCAAATATGGCATGATCTTGATCAGGAGAAGATCCATCCTGGGCAGGCTCACCTCCATTAGGATCCATATCTGGGGTTGAGGGAGTGATATTACTATCAAACCTTTGCTCCACATATGTGTCACTGATGGACTCAGGATGCGCAGGATGTGTCTTGTCATAAGCAAACACATTATCGAACAAAACAACATTATCATTATCGTGTGAATGTTGTACCGTAGCCAATATTGCTATGTCAGATGAGGATCTGATATGGTCAGCTTCAGTATCCCAAACAGCTTCATTCCTGTGTGTACTATCAGCATCCGAATCATTCCTTGGAGTGCTGCTTTCAACATGATGTTCTGAAGATGTGTCTGTTTCCGTGAAGACCAAGTTAGCATCAGATGTTGTTCCCACATTGACCGTGTGTTCCTCTTTGTTTGCCTCTTTCTCATTTCCCACTATTTCCTTTAATAGCATTTCTCTCACAGTTTGCTCCCTTTCCCGTTCTATCACTTTCTTCTCATTCAGCATCTCTTTCAGTTGAAGTGATCTTGAAGTAAGCACCCGTCCCAGTGTGCTCATATGACCAAACAACTGAAGTCTAAACATTTCCACGTCCAGGTGTCTGCTGACACATTCACTCCATATTTCTCTTGTTGATTCATAATCTGTATCATTTCTGAAATTAAAGTCAAGAAACCATTTAAGCTGTGTCTGGAGCGCTTGATAGGCTACTATGCAGTCACCTCCTTGTACAATTTGATTCTCTAATTGAGATATGTTGTGCAAGAGTTTCTCTCTGAAGGTTGAAAAATCCATTCCAGATCCGAAGGTTGAAAAATCCTTTTTAGATCCGAAGAGTTTTCCAAAAATTCGATTGAATAAATATGGTTTTAACATTGGGGACCTTGCTTCAGAGATTATCACACATTGACTCTTAACTCCTTGAAAGTGAATTAGACAACGTTCCTTCGTGACGTTTTGCACAACTGGAGACATCTGTCCCGCTTGAGAACTCGATTCCATTTTCTTGTGATGTGCGATAAAGTTGATTCAGGATCTTTGCAACGAAATAGGAGGTGTTGTTGTTGAAGGTTAAGTTTGGTTGTTGTTGTGAAGTCTTGTTGTGTTGTTGGTGATGATTGAAGTTGCAGTTGTAACAAATTAAATAACGTTACGAAACTTGATTCAAGTATAATTAAGACAAAGTCAAGAGTTTACAGTTTCGACAAAAGGATATGTAAATTACAATTTAGATAAACACGACACTTTCTATAGAAATTTCAATTTGACCAAAATTTATACAAATTATGGCAAAATATCAATTTAGATAGAAATATATCTTATTTATATAAATTCGTAATTTATATAAAATCTAACAATCTTATACAAGAAAGTAGATAACCGTTTGTCGAAGTATTTTACACTCTTATACAAGAGTAAAAATACCGAGTTCACTTTCGAGTTGACGAAATTACGTTCGAATCAAATCCTTAAAAGTTATCTAACTTTGAAGTCTTTTAATCACAATTGCGAGGGCCAAAAGTGTCAAATCCGAAAGATCTCTTAAGGCAGCTGAAAGTACAAGGACTGAAGTTGCCAACTCTGAAAATTGCACCAATTGCGAGTCTTAAGTGTGAATTGCGAGACCAAATGCGATAACACACTTGAATTGCGAGAAGCAATTGCGATAAAACACCACCAATTGCGAGATGAATTGCGATAACACACTTGAATTGCGAGACAAAATGTGAATTGCGATACCAATTGCGAGACCTCAGGCAATTGCGAAAGTAGTGAAATGCGAGACCAGCAGCAATTGCGACAGAAGATGCAATTGCGAGAGACAGCAGTAATTGCGAAACTTTTCAGCTTTTTCTCACTTTTTGACTTTTGAGTACTTTTGCCCACGTGAAGCCTTACACATTTTCAATAACTTGCTGACAACTTTTCACCCACTTGACCAATAATATCAAGGATATTACAAATATAATATTCAAAACACATAAAGTGATTCTTTCCTTATCATATTTCGATCAAAGTAGCCATGAACATCAATAAAAGTGCAGAATTTTCCCAACTAACAAATGAGAAATACTCACTTACACATATACCAGGTCGCAAAACCAAGAACAAACACAACCTTTCACTTGAATCTTTGCTATTTCGATTCCTAGAGAACCAAAAACCACCCTCGTTGTGGTGTTTTTAAGAAGACAAAAATCACAGCAGTTGATTTCTATTAAGCACTAATCGAATCACAACCTTCCTACCTCGTTGACCGGCTGTTGATACCACTTGTTGTAGTCGATAATCACTCTTTGTCACACAATATGGGGCGTTAAACACAAGAGATGAGATGATGAGATGGGACTGTGATGTATGGATCGAATGATATAAAGAGAATGAATGGAAGTTTAAAGCCTTTCTTTTATTTCACACACATACACTCACTGAACCACTTCTCAAATGAGACATTTGAGAAGCTTATATATCACAAGGATATTACCCTAATGGGCCTTGTGTGGGCTTCGTGGGTTTTATCATGGATTGGGCTTTTACACTTGAAACTTAAACTAATACAAGCCCACATGATACAAAGTTCTAATACAATGAATGACCATCACTTTAAACATTAAAATTAAAGCTAACATTAGTTCTTCAAACCGTTTGCTCGTACGATCTATGGATATGGAATGCTTACTTTGGCATCCCCGGCTCCCTTAACGATATCAACGTTTTAGAGCAATCACCCGTCCTGGAAGATTTCATCTCAGGTTTGGTCCCGGTTCTCGGTTTTTATGCTAATAGTAACTTCCATCCACATGGGTACTATTTAGGTGACGGTATATACCCGGAGTACTCGTTCATCATGAAAACGTTCAAAGATCCGATCGATCCTAAAAAAGCAAATTGGAAAAAAGTACAAGAATCGGCAAGAAAGGATATTGAAAGATGTTTCGGTGTGCTCAAGAAACGTTTCTCGTTTGTGGCGAATCCTTGTCGTTTATGGACGAAGGATAAGATTAAGGATGTTATGCGTGCGTGCCTCATTCTACACAACATGATTTTAGAGGACGAAGGACGAGCTATTTGTCAAGATTATCATCCGGACGAAGTTGACGAACCACAGCCGCCACAAACACACGAACAAGCCTTACAAAACTCGGACTACATTCGAAGCCATGCGAGTCACCACGCATTATTGGCAGATTTGATCGAGGAAGCGTGGAGTAACCGTCGAATGCAGGACGAGCACGAGGAGGACGAAACCGAGGAGGACGAGAATGAAAGTGAAGCCGAAGCAGAGAACGACGAGGCTGAGGATTACGATGATGTTAACGATACATATTAGTAGTTTTTATTTTTAATTGTATGACGTTTTTTATTTATTTATGTATGACGTTTTTTTTTTTTTTTTTATGTATGACGTTTTTTATTTATTTATGTATGACCTTTTTTTTTTATTTTTTATTATGTAATAGTTTTAGGATTTATTTTAATAAAATTGTCTTTTTATTAATATTATTTAGTTTTATTAATTAGTTTTAGTTATTAAAAAACAATAAAAAGGGTGTCACATGGCGCAAAACGCCCACCCTCTTTACACACCACTACACCACTTTTTCTACAAGCCCCAGCATAGCCCACACTGCCAATGTCGCAAAACGTCCCACCCTCTCTTACACACCATACACATGGTCTGAGGATCTTACTCTTGATAAGCACAGACACATGATGGGTAGGGGCATTCGGCGACCCACCCGAACCGACCCGACCCGACCGATCATTCGGGTCAACCCGAATTGACCCGAATTTATTCGGGTCAATCGGTCAACCCGAATTGACCCGAGTTCTAACAAGGTCGGTTCGGTTGTTTTTGAGCCTCGACCCGACCGAACCGACCCGAACCATTGACCGAGAAACCAACATTACAAGGCAAAAACTCGGGTTGACCCAAACCCGAGTTGCCCCGACCCGAGTGACCCGATACCCGAATTGACCAGTTCAAACAGGGTAGGGTTCGGTAGTTTTTTGAGCCTTGACCCGACCCGACCGAGTTGACCCGAATCCGACCGGGTCAACCCGAATGACACCCCTAAGATGGGCCTTGTGTGGCCCCTATGGTAATTTATGTGTTGGAATCTAAAGCCAAAATTGCAATAGTGTACTCATACATGGGTTGATTTGGGATGGTGGAAAATTTTTATGCGGGCATTCAAATGACACCATCGAGAAGATAAGTGGTCAGTGATCTGAGACAACAACAAGATGTCGAGGCTTTCCTACTTGAGAGTTGGATAGTCTTGTCTTCGGTCCACACTTGCAATGCTTGACAGTTTCTAAATCTGGCAAGAAATATGATTTTTTTTTAAGAGGCTTGTTCAAAAATGGTCGTCTTTTGCAAAAAGGTTCACAAACTAGTCATTTTTTTTTTAGTTTCTAAATTTAGTCTTGTGCGGCCACTAGGCCGTGCGACTCTACCATATTTTTGACAAGTGTCCAGCGGCTAAGTAGATGTTTTTGGTTCGACTAAAGTGACATTTTGTCCACCATGTTTTTTTTTTTTTTTTGCGCGACTGTTTGTCTTTTTTAAGAAAACAAGACGGTCGCAAAAAAAAAAAAAAAAAAAAAAAAAAAAAAAAAAAAAAAAAAAAAAAAAAAAAGACTACAGTCACACAAACTTTCACTTCAGCCAAACAAAAAACATCTGACTACTCACTTGGACACTTGTTGTAGAGTTGCATAGTCTAGCGGTGACACAAGACTAAATTTGAAAAGCAAAAAAAAAGTGCATATTTTGTGAAATATCAACTTATTTTTCCCTTATTTTGAAATTGATTTTTTTTTTAAGTACGTGGTTGGTAAATAAGTAGGTGATGACTTTTGTTCATTTATCAGAGTTTTTGTGCCTTAATATGTTGATATTTGTTGCACAAGTATGACAATTGTCCTTATCCATGGGTTCTCAATCCACCATCATACAGATTCAAACCGGATAAAACCTCCTTTTTGGAAAAGGTTGGCACGGCCATTTCAAAATTATTTGAACCAAGCAGTAATTGAACTTGAGACATCTCACATTTTAATGATGATAGTCACAACACTAAGCGTTTTACACAGTAACCATGTTAACCACACACGTACAAAACACTACAAAATGCATACTAAAGGTTTTGGGCAATACTAACGTATTAGGATTGGAGCTGTCGATCTATACTACTCAAGGATTATAAGATGCTTAGAGATGAGTACGCTGCAGTATGCTTCAAATAGAGAGCTTCTTTTGAAGTCCCTTTCATGATTCTCAAGATACACTCATATAAACGATTATTTCCATGATAGACAGAGAGACAAATGCAGGCTAATCAACTAACATACAATAATCATAATATCGAGATCGTGAAAAATGAAAGCTTACAAGTATAATGTATGAATCTTAATATTTAATCTCGATCTTGAACTAAGTTGTTGATCATGTTTGCCAACGGGAGAGTTCCTTTTGCCATAATCTCTATTCTAGAAGTATTAGAAGCATGAGCAAAAAGAGAAAGACCAAAAGTCAATAACTCAGGTAGAAACAATCTTGATGACAAGAACCCATGCCAGTAACGAGGTTTTAAATCAAAAAATGCATCAAAAAACCGTCTTGTGCCTTCTAAATCGAGCTTTAGCAAGATATCCATACCAAAACAGAAGAATTCTCGTTGTCTTCTCCGCTCTATAGGCCATAAATCCCTCCAAACTTCGGCTGATAAATCTGTTCCCGACAGCATTTTTTCTGAATTAAGATACTGAATTATTGATTTTGCAACAATTGGGGCAGCAGCTAAAGTTCTTGCGACCATATATCCGGTCGAAGGATGAACCATCCCAGCGGTCCCACCAATTCCAAGAACTCTTTGAGGCAAAACAGGAAGGGGCCCGCCCATTGGGATAACACACCGCTCGTCTTCTTCAATACTTTTCACTTTTATACCCAAATGCTTTAACCGACAAACCATTCTTTCTTGTATATCTTCCATTTTTAACCCCGGTCGAGCCACAAGTGAAGTTTCTTCAAGAAATATCCTATCAGACGAAAAGGGCATCGCGTAAAGAAAAGTAGGAATCTTTGAATTCCTTTCCTTTATTTCGGTATTTTCTCCAAGATGTGAATCTCTCCAATCCATGAAGAGCATTTTATCGACATCAAAAGGATGTTCCTCTACTTCTGCTAAAATACCATACGCCACTTGATACCCCGGATTATAAGGCTTATCATACTGAACAAGAGATCTTGAAAACCCCGTTGCATCAAGAACCAAAGTCGCTTGAATTGTTACACCATCATTGCAAATCAACAACGACTTAAATTCCTCATGAACAACTTTAATCACTTTCGCCTGATGAAACTTAACCCCATTTGATATACACTTCTGTAACATCTTAGTCTTAAGTTGTTTCCTATTAACCCTCGCATAAGGCCTATTAAGACTCTTAGTCGAGTTTTCATCAATATAAACAACCGCGCTAGCCCAAGTAGTATCTAAACAATCCAACAAGTCCATAGCCTCAAATTCATCCACCCAAACACCATAATTATTCGGCCAAATCAATTTCGGAGACGGGTCAATCGAGCAAACCGTAAGCCCAGCCTCAGACACTTGCTGAGCTACAGCTAAACCCGAAGGACCACCACCAACCACAACTAAATCCACCACAACACTTTTTGTATAATCATACATAGGAAGCTCAAAATCAAGGTTTTCTTTCTTAATTTCGGGTACAAGCTCTAATAAAGCACTACTACTACTAGCTTTAACACAATCTTTATTATAATTATTATAACCCCATTTGAAATAAGGCTTTTTGGAGCTTAAAGCATTCACATTTCCTGCAAATCTTTTAATTGGGTGCACAAATTCGAATGAATTATGAATCTTTAACAAAGCATCCATCATACCCAGGTGCAATTTTAACTAAATAACACAATAAAGTTATAAACTTTACGTACTAATTGTATAAAAGATTATCTAAAATTGGGTGAATTGAAAGGAAGAAAAAGGGAAAGACTTACGTTTGAGGGGTGAAGAGAAATCATGGTTTTTTGGGAGATGGATAAAGAAATGTAATTTTGTGGACGTCTCATGCCGGCACTTTGTTTATCTTTAAATTGTTTTTGTTTATTTTGATGTTTACATGAACCAACCAACTAGCCAAAAATAACATTTAATGGCATAAGTTTGTCCATCGGCCATGTTCTTTTAAATTGGGACGTGATTTGTATATTCTTTATCTTGATCGGGACATTTAATTATACAAGTAATTAAAGCATATTTTAAATATTGTACAAATTTATAATGCACAGAGTATAGTGTCTTAAAATAAAAATAAAAATCATGAGTGTGTAAACCAATTTTGTTTTAAATTTGATGCAACTATGGTTGTTATTTTTTGTTTTGTAGTAATAAAAATAGTGTTTATGTGATTAAATGGGTTTTTGGTATAACTAAAATAGTGTTTTGGAAGATGAATTTGTTCTGTGATTGTAAATATCAAAACAATAAGAATAGTGTAAGGTAAATGGTTTACGCATTACTCCATCCGTCTCAAAATTATATTTCATATTTCTTTTTCGGGATGTTTCAAAATAATTGTTCACTTTACTTTTTAATTAAAAACTAGAGAATGTAGTGGAAGAATATTCTATTTGAGTGGTTGAAAATTAAAGTGATCTCATTTTTATTAAACTTTGTGATATTCGTCTCCTGACAATAATTTTGAGACGGGGAGAGTAGTATCATTTTGATGGGATAATTACTTAATAATATAATTAACTTACAATTTTTTGAATATTATGTAGCTAACTTTATCTTTTTTGTTATGTCACATTAAATTTTTTGAATTTTGATATTTGTGTGTATTTGTTACAATTTTACCCCTGTGTTTTTCAACCATCATATTAATTGTAACACCCCAACCCGACAAGGGTCAAAATGCCACATTACGGTGTCAATCAGAACATACAAACGCAAGCGAAAGACTTATAAACATAATAGTTACAAAGGTGTTCTAATGATAGTAACGAAATACTAACTCTATACATAATGAGTTCCAAAACTGAAATACAAATCCAAGCTCAAATCTAACTGAATGTAAATCCAAGTCTAACCCAAAAGCAAATGGGTATCTATCGTCTGGGTGGTCCACTAAGAGCTCCTATGCACTCTTCTCTCAAATCCCAGCTTCCAACCTAAAACCTGCAGCAGGAAAAGAAATGCGGCTGAGCTTAAAAAGCCCAGTGAACATATATAAACAAAACGAATAATCGAACATATATAAGTATAGAGAAAAGGAACATAAGCTCCTACTGAACGAATATCATCTGCCAAACGAATAAGAGATCAAGGATCAACTGAACAAAATGTCATATACCATAAGAAGCAAATCATAGCACAACATAAGGAGATCATAATGAAGTCAAAGGAATCAAACAAAAAATAATAACCATATAACAGAACAGAACAGAAATGCCCACGAGCTCAGAAAGCATGCCACATGCTTAGTCACATAATCACAGCATATCATATCCATATATCCGTCAAATCATAAGTTGTACAAGGAGGGGAGACCTCTCAAGTACCAAATGGAGTAGCTAGCTCCCAGAAGTGAAATGGGTGCATGATACGCACCAACCAATCACTAATCATATCCAGAACAAAACAGAACAGAATCTAGGATGCATCCATATGCCCCCTGCAAAACAAATCATATATATACACCTGCTCATTACAGGTATATACACATATCATAATGGCCAATATGCACAAATATCATAACATAACAGAAGGGGACGTCGTGGATAAATCACACCTCCACAGAAAGTGTCATGCCATTGGTGCCTCAATGACATGGCCATGGTACCTCCATGGCTTGGAATACAGATAGATCGGGCAACAGAACAGAACAGAACAGAACATAACATATCAAGTCATCATATCATATCTAATCAGAGCATATCAAACTGAACGGAATCATATCATAGAAAATGGATAGCAAACGAATATCATATCAACGAATAGTAAAACGAATATCAATCCAAAGGATCATATCAAGGGAATCATAGCAAAGGCTCATATCAAACGGATCAATCAAACGGAATCATATCAAACAGAATCATATAAAACGGAATCATATCAAACAGAATCATATCAAACGGAATCATAACAGAGCAAATGATCAAAGTCAAGGATCGAGAAGTCATGAGAGAAAACACCCTTACTGAGAAAGGGTAGAATATCTGTACCTCAAACCGCAATGAAACCATATCAGAAAACACAAGGATCGGAAGTTATTGCTTCTTCAGCGAATCTACACGAATTAATGATCGTCTTATTACTTAAAAACCATTTAACAAGTAATTACTGATTCATCACTTGTTGTTGTGCAGATTAACATATTAGGGTTTCCTTCTATTTTTAGAAACTTTCCATTTTTAGTAACCTTCCATATTTAGTAACTTTCCATAATTAGCAAGTTTCCATCATTAGTAAGTTTCCAGATTTAGTAAGTTTCCAACATCGGGTCACAATTCACAATTAATCAACTTAGGGTTTCATTCTGAAAATTAGGTTAACATATGACCAAATATATCATAATTACCATTTAAGTATCTTTTAGGGCTCAAGCACATCAAATGGTATGCTTATCACAAAAACTTAGCTTCTTAACAAATTTCTGATTTTAGTATACTTTAGCATTCACTTACGAATTTTAAAACCACACTTTGACCCTTACTCAGAGGCTATAATAATTTACACATGTACCTATATGTCTTGTGAGCTTACATGAATTTTCCCAAAATTTATTTACAACTGAAAACACCATTAAAAAAATCGTTTACCCAAACATGTCCAGGAAATGAACTGCAGGTATACCCCGAAAGTTTACATTTATTAAACGTATTCAGACCCTTCAGAAAAATCTTCAAAAATTTCAGGAAGTCACACATAACTTAATTATTACCCTATAAAAGGAGAGCTCTTAACTCCTTGTGGTTTGAAAACTAAAAATAAAAAACACCAACTGAATTTCAGACTCGATTTCTAAGCTTTGACACTTAATCTCACAAAAATCAAAAGACTACTCTCCCGACCTCCAACGACCAAGAGGCTTACATATTCAGAAAGTAGACAACTTGAACTTAATTTTAGAGTCAAGAAACGTGTAAAACTCTATTGTATAACTTGATTTCCACCCCTATCTTTATGAGGTTACGAATCTGCCAGAATCTTAATCGCGAATCTACAAACCCTAACTAATATATTCTTGCAATAATCACCCAAACACCTAAGTTAATTACTCTAATCATTATTAAACTTCAATTTTACAGATTTATAAACATAATTTACAAACCCTAATCCATCCTTGCAAGTTACATAATTAATATAAGGATTACAAAACATAAAAGTAATGAATTTAAAAAAAATAAAACTAACCAATTCTTGAATCCATAAACCCTTTGATCGATCCTTTTTTTTCCATTTTTTTTCTCTGAATATCGACTACAGTAAATTAGGGGGATTATGTGCCATTTAGGTTGTTTTAGGGAGGGATAATTGAGCTAGTTTGGGTTGGGTTAGGATTGGGTAAGTGTTTGGGCTTTAGAAAGAAAAAGATAAGTCCTAAACACTAAAACTACAAATAATTGGCCCATATTTTTTTTGTACATCTTAATTTTACTTATTTATTTATATAAACCTTATATTATAATCATAAAATGTAAATCAAATTCTAGGGTGTTATAATTCTTCCCCTCTAAAAAGAAAATTTCGTCCTTGAAATTGGAGTCGCAACAGTTAGACGCAGACGTACCAAATCACGAACAGAATTGAAAATAAATAGCCTCACACTCGGAGAGGTTCTTCCAAAAGATTTTAACGAACGGAAATGTTTGTTTCTCATGACTCGATCCAGACAAACTCGGATAGCCCCAAGCTCTCCAACAGAACACAAATCATAACAAATCTGATCCAACGGGTACAAATAAACATGAAACAGATGATAGCCGAAATCTCTCAAAGAGATACATGAACATCAGATGAATATGGAACAAATATGGAAGTGATGCTAGACGGAAGAAAACTTCACAAATCCAATCAGGTTCTAAACGAACTAAGGGACTTGCTAAAATTAGAGAAGCACATATCGAGTTATCAGACGTATCAAGAGTTTCATAAAGAGGTGGGTAACCTATTCGTTCTGACGATCAACTAAGCATATATCGAAGTATCGAAACCTATTCGTTCTGACGATCACTGCAGGTGTGCCAAGTAGCTTGAATAATCTTCTGCCGAAAGAAATATTTGCCAATCTTCCAAGTGAGCCAACCTGGTCAAACGATCCAGTACAACTTAATTCGTTTTGTCCTTCCTAAATGTGCGCGGAAATTCCGTTACAAAGTCCATGAAGGTTAAATCCCACTTCCACCAAAGAACATCAAAACTAAGGAAAACCACTTGTATGATGAGTGTGTAAATACTCATCATTTTTGTCGTATCTGAACTGCCAAAACATCCAAAAACACTCAGAAATGCATCAAAATACTGAAAATATCCCAGGGATTATGTTTTATATGTTTCAAATGCAAAATGTTTGAAAACAATTGAAAAACGAATAAAGTTTGCAAAATTGGCAGTTTCAGTCCCTCAACTTTTAAAACTTGTCAAATTTAGTCCCTAGGCATTTGTTTTGTAAGAAAAGTCACCAAAGGTCCTTTTGAAATCATAGGTTGTCATATTTAGTCCTTTGGTGAAAAGTTTCAATAATTTACAAGTTTGGTCCCTGCACTTTCAGAATTTGCAAAAATGATCCCTGGGAAAATTTTATTATTGGAAATTTCACATATGGTCCCTGGATTATTGGAACATGGCAGGAATCACCCTTGGTTTATTTTGGAGGATGTACAACTTTGGTCCTCTAATTTTCAGAAAATACAAAAATGGTCCTTGTGATTAAATTACAAACCCAACCGGACCAAGTTTTAATATTAACCCAAAATCCAAATCAAACAACCCACTACCCAAAATAAATAACATACCCCAGCCCACACAATTAAAACATAACCCGACCCACTCCATTTTAAATAAACCCAAAACCAAAACCAGGGTTTGACCTCAGTCAAACCCGTCTCCCTCACACAACCCCGCCAAAACCAGACACCTCTCCATACCAGGTGGTTTTGGCCACTTGCTACCACCACCTCATCACCAGCTGTCTAACCTCTCCCCTCCACCTCCACATCCTCCCAAAATTCTTTAATTGAAAAAAACTGCTATTGATACTTTTGGCGCCAAAATACAAGTGGACAATTGAGATCAATTGAGAGCAATTCAAGGGTTGGATGATGATTAGTGATGTCGACAATGAGTTTCCCAGGAATAATTAGTATATATAGTTCAATGTAATAGAAATTAGAGTAGTAGGTAGTTTTCAGTTGTAATCGTATTTTCAATTCAGTACTTGTATTATTGTAATTTTAAGTTCTAGTTGTTAATGAAAGTTAAATTCAGTTCAAATAATCTCAATTCAGGCACTCTTGTTCTAAATTTCATTCATGCTAAGTTTCTAAGTTACTGTTAAGCTCAATAAGCTCGAATCCTATCCAGAAGCTCTTAAAAACTTCCATACCTTTACTATAAGCTTATACAAGCTTAATATAGCTTTCTGTAAGCTTATATAGTTGTTAGCTGTTCTAAATTTCAAATGATGAAGATGGTCAACAAAAGTCAACCTGAGGTCACATAAGCTATTCTAGGGGTTAAAAGCTATTCTGGAAGGCTTATTGTGGGTATCTAGCTTGTTGTTAACAAGCTAGGTTAGTTCTTGGTCCTTGTTCTTTGTTTCACAGTCCAAATTAGTTGTAAGCTTCTTCTTTCAATTTTTGCCTTGTTTTTCATATAGCTTCTAAAAAGCTTATACCTAGCTTTTAATTACCCATTAGCTTTTACATAAGTTAGTTAAAGTTAGTTTAGTACAAAATCTTAGCTTAATAATTATTTTCAGTTCAAAATAACCAAAACAGTTTCATAAAGAGGTGTTTGGTTTAAGCTGTCACTAGGTCCAAAATAGCTTCTACTGTAGATTTGCCATAAGACCAACTTTGATCCAGCTTTTATAAGCCATTGTAAGCTGTTTTCAAGTTCTTATAAGTCATTTAGGTGTAAAATCAAGTTTTTAGTTATTTGTGTTGATTTGAGGCTGTGAAAAACTCAAACAAGCCAATATAAGCCACAATCTCTTTTGGCCTTTGTTTTTGACTTTTTTGTGTTCCATTTGGTCCATTTAGTAAAGTCCCAATAGCTTAGAACTTGCACCCCAGTCTGCACACAAAATCACACAAGTATGCACATAGCTGACAGCACATTTGCAGATTTTAAGGTTTTTAGAGAACTTTGGTGATTTTTCATTAACACATCACAAGCCCTCATGAGCTGATTCTTTGCACCTATAAGCTCACCCAGCCCATCTGCAAGCTAGTATTTTTAGTTTGATTTTTAGATCTTGCTTAAGCCCTCAAATAAGCCCTGCAAAACAGGCATTTCTGCCCTATGCAGAGTCTGCATCAGCATACCAAAATAAGCTTTGGCTTATTTTGAGCTTTCCAGCTTATAGGCCTAGCTTTTCTTGGTTCCTTTAGCTTGTTCATAAGTGTCAGTCCATTTCATCTTTGTTCCATAAGTTCTTAGCTTATTTTCAAGCTTTTAGCTCATCAAGAAAAATCACAAGCTCAAAAGCTTGGCTGTTAAGCCATTAAGCTTCTAAACTGCTTATTTTTAAGTTCCAATAATTTTGTCTTCATTAAAGTTCCATATTTCCAGTAGCTTAATAGATTTGTAAAAGAAAATCCAAGAAAAGCCCACATAAAAATAAGTGATAGCTTCTATTTAAGCCATTTGGCTTATTTTCAGCTTTTTCATAAAGCAATTTTCAATTTTATATTTTTATTATCTTCCTGTCACCTTAAAATAATTTAGGAAAAAGTTTCAGATTTTTATTAATAGTTTTAATATTTTTAATCTATTAATTAGTTTAAAATAGTAATTAAATCATAATAAATAGAATTTTAATCAGAAAAATATAAATCTTTTTTACATAATTTTCTTTTGTCATTTATAATCTAGGAAAAATATAATTATATTATTAGACCTTAAGAAAAACAAAAACAGAAAAATAGTGATAGCTTCTATTTAATAGAATTTATCTTTTTAAATTTTAATTAAGTAAGTTTCATTTTTATAATTTTCTTAACTTCTTTTTACTTAATAATATTTATAGAAAAATTTTTAGATTTTTCTTTGTTTATTTAGTATTTATAAAAAATCAAAATAATTTAAAAAGTTATTAAATAGTAATTAATTAATAATAATTAGATAAAAAGTGTAAAAAATATATTTTTAGTTTTAAAATAAGTTTTATAATATTTTAGATTTATCTAAGTCATAATTTCATTTTTCTAGGTTTATTTCTTATTTTCTTACTTTTTAGGTAATTATTTAATAGTTAAAAATAGTTTTTAATTAATAATAATTAATTAATAAGTCAAATAAATAATTTTCTTTTTCTAATAATTTTCTTTTATTATTAGGATTGTAAAAATATAATTTTCATATCCGTAGGCCTTTTATTTATCAAATCTCACTTTTTATTTTGTACGTTTACGTTTATTTAAATTTAAACGTACGTTTTTAGATTTTAGACGTTTTAAGTAATTTGGTTCCCTGTATTTATTTCTATAGCTTGTTTAAAGCTATTCTCTTTTATTTCCTTAGTCCAATAATTTCAAAACCCCTTTTCCATTCAATAGCACTTGATCACAATTCGTCTTTAAACACAATTTCACGCTTCGCTGGGATATAACGACCCGGGAAAACACTATACCCTTGGTTAGTTGTCTTCAATTGGTTTGACTTTATTTAAACGTTTTGCAGTATCGTGTTTTTGAAACCCAATCTGTGTATATCTTCTATCTCTTGTATATTCATCATATATAAAGCAAAACGCTCGTGAAGTTAATTCGTTTAACGGATCGAGTACCAAAAATATCGTATTTCAATCTTCCATAAAAATATAAAACACAAAAATATTTTCTTTTGTTTCTATATATATATAAAAGATAAAAATACAAAAAGAATTTCCGTTTTCTTTGTTTAATAATAACAACAATAAAATTTACCATCGAGAACCAAGACAGAGTACTACCTAACTGGGGGTACGACCATAATAAGTTCCCAAACTAAAGATTAAAACTTGCCTTTGTATCCTTGTGAGTGGTGTACCTTTTTCAAAGAAGCCATTCATCTTGTGATTATTGGTTTAAGTTCACTTGTGTTTTTTCTCGATCTTGATTTAATTGAAAATTTTTGCTAAAAGTGCATGCGCACTCGTTCTTCTAGGTCATCAAGCCCTTTCCGTGAGCTTGGAAACATACCTCGAAGACGTCGTAGACGTTCTGCCCCATCAGTCGTATCTGAGGTACGTACTGACCCTGTCATCATGGCAGATTTGCCGATGAATGAGCTTCTCCAAGCACCCATCGAGGGATATGGAGATGCCATTGTTGTTCCAGCTATTGTAGCTGAGAGTTTTGAGCTCAAAACCGGGTTACTGAATCTTGTAACCTCAAGCCAATTCTACGGTTTTGAGAGGGATGATCCTCATGCTCACATTCGATGGTTTAACAAGATTACATCTACCATCAAATACAAGAACATCCCTTCTAACTCAATCAAACTTCTTCTATTCCCATTTTCTCTCGAGGGACAAGCCCGGATATGGCTTGAAAAACAACCCCCTCGTTCAATTGAGACATGGGAGGTCTTAGTTACAAAGTTTGTAAACGAATTTTTTCCACCGTCTAGAACGACAAGTCTTAAAAATGAAATCATCAAATTCACACAAAGATTTGATGAATCGTTTAGTGACGCTTGGGATCGTTTCAAAGAATTGCTTCGTAAATGTCCTCATCATGGTTTCACCGAGTTGATGCAAATCGACACTTTCTATAATGGTGTGAGCCAATCTGACCAAGATTCTCTCAATGCCTCCTCTGGAGGTAACTTTTTGAGCAAAACCATCAAAGAAGCTTTAGCGATTATTGAAAATAAGTCTAAGGTCCGTACTGCACGCACAAAGCCATATCATTCTCAGGCTAGTGCTGGTTCTTCTACTTCATCTCCCGTGAGTACTTCTAGCACCGATGCTAAGATTGAAAAACTCACGGACGTTATTCAAGCTTTGGTTCTCTCAAACCAAAAGAAAGTCACTTTCACACAAACTCCTTCACAAGCTGAAGTGAAGAAAGTGGAAGTCTGTGTTACTTGTGGTGGCCCTCATGCATACTACAACTGTACTGCCACCGATGGTAGTCCTTTTGAAGTTAATGCTATAGCCGGTACTTCAAATCAGGGAGGTAATCAATAACGTCCTCAAATGGAACCAAGTTACCGAGCTAACACCTACCAAGGACCACCCGGTTTTAATCAGAACCAGAATTTGCGAAACCGAAACCAAAACCAACCTCGAATGAACCAAGGTTATCAAAACCAAGGGAATTTCAATTCTGGACAGAATCAAGGTTTCCAACACCAAGGAAACTTTAACCGAAACAATTACAACCAGGGAAATCATTTTCAGGGAAATGGTAATCCAAATCAAGGGAATTTTCAACATCAAGGTTATAATCAAAATAACCGAATGCAAAATTTCCCTAATCAACCTCAAGCCATTACAGGCCCACAACCATCATCTGATGAGTTATTGAGGCAATTCATGAAAGCTCAAGAGGACACAAACAGGTTGTTGGTCAGCCAAATCTCTGAGATAAAAAAATCTTTAAATGATCAACCTTCGGGCTCAGGAAAACTTCCGAGCAACACGATCGTCAACCCGAAGGGCGATGTTAAGGCGATCACAACCCGAAGTGGTGTTTCATATGATGGACCCACTATTCCTACTACCACTTCTTCTTCTTCCCCCCAGGTAGTGGAAAGTGAGCCTGAGGTGACCAAGGACCAGGTACTTCCTACTAATAACGGAGGTACCAACAACGTCCAACCTCAAGTTGTCCCGAAACCCAAGACTAAACCTCGAGTTGTCTTTGAACATCCTGAAACCCCGGTTGAAAACCCTAAATCCAAACCTTCTATTCCTTACCCATCACGTTTAAATGAGCAAAAGCTCCGCGAAAAAGCTAGTAAGCAAATGGATAAATTTTTCCAATTTTTTCAAGAATTACACTTTGACATAAGCTTTGCGGATGCTATCATTCTGATGCCCAAGTTTGCATCCACAATCAAACACTTGTTAAGCAACAAGGAAAAACTGTTTGAAATGGCAAAGACTCCATTAAATGAGAACTGCTCAGCAGTTATCTTGAAAAAGCTTCCCGAGAAGCTTGGAGATCCTGGAAGATTTCTACTACCTTGTGTCTTTCCAGGAATGGTTGAATGCTATGCCTTGGCCGATCTTGGTGCAAGCATCAACCTGTTGCCTAAATCAGTATGGAAGAAACTTTCTCTTCCTGAACTTACTCCTACCTGCATGACTCTTGAGCTTGCAGATCGTTCAATATCTCGTCCACTTGGCATTGCTGAGGACGTATTTGTGAAAGTAGGAAAGTTCCATTTTCCAGCTGACTTTGTGGTTGTTGATTTCGATGCTGATCCTAGGGTTCCTCTCATTCTTGGAAGAGGATTCCTAAGAACGGGCCGTGCTCTCATAGATGTATTTGAGCATGAAATCACATTACGTGTGGGTAATGAAGCTGTTACCTTTAACCTCGATCAAACTTCGAGGTACTCCTCAAATTATGATTCTGAATCGGTTAACCGAATCGATGTCATTGATATTGTTTCAGAGGAGTACTCTCAAGAGTTTCTTGGTTATTCTCATAATTCTGTGAGTGGGGATCCCACCACATCTTCTTTACCTATCATTTCCGACTCTTCCCCTTCTCTCACTCCATTTGAGAGAAGTGATTTCATTTTGGAAGAGATCGATGCTTTTCTCAAGTGTGATTCATTTCTAGAAGGGATTGATAACGCTGAGATTGATCTGGAGGGAGATATTCTTCTTCTTGAGAAATTGTTAAATCAGGACAATTCTCCTCCACTCCCTCCCGTTGAACTTCATAATGAGGAAATCAAATCAGTTGAGAAAACCGATGAATTTCCTGAGGTCGAACTCAAAGACTTACCGCCTCATCTTGAGTACGCATTTTTGGAGGGTGATGATAAATTACCCGTCATTATTGCTAAAGATTTAAGTGATGAGGAAAAGACTGCTCTAATAAAGGTCTTAAAGTTACACAAGCAAGCCATTGCTTGGAAACTCTCCGACATAAAGGGTATCGACCCTAAATTTTGTACTCACAAGATTTTAATGGAGGATGACTTTAAACCAGCAGTCCAACATCAAAGAAGGGTGAATCCTAAAATCCACGATGTTATCAAACAAGAGGTTCTCAAACTTCTTGATGCAGGATTGATTTATCCCATCTCTGATAGTCCTTGGGTTAGTCCCATTCACTGTGTTCCAAAAAAGGGTGGCATAACTGTTGTCACAAATGATGAAAATGAGTTGATTCCAACTCGATTGGTTACGGGGTGGCGTGTTTGCATTGACTATCGTAAGTTAAATGATGCCACCCGTAAAGACCATTTTCCTCTACCTTTTATGGATCAGATGCTTGAGAGATTAGCAGGGAATGAGTACTATTGTTTCCTTGATGGCTTCTCGGGTTACTTTCAAATTCCCATTGATCCACAGAATCAAGAAAATACCACCTTTACATGCCCCTATGGAACCTTTGCTTATAAACGTATGCCTTTCGGCTTATGTAATGCTCCAGGTACATTCCAGAGGTGTATGATGGCCATATTCACCGACATGATCGGTAAAACAATGGAGGTCTTTATAGATGACTTCTCGGTCATTGGGGATTCGTTCCAAGCATGTCTCTCCAATTTAGAAAACATGTTGAAACGGTGTAAAGACACCAATCTTTGTCTAAATTGGGAGAAGAGTCATTTTATGGTCAAAGAGGGCATTGTCCTCGGCCATAAGATATCAAAGAACGGGATTGAGGTTGACAGAGCTAAAGTTGATGTCATTGCTAAATTGCCTCATCCCGCTACCGTCAAAGGTATTAGGAGTTTTCTGGGACATGCCGGTTTCTATCGTAGATTCATACAAGATTTTTCTAAAATCGCCCGGCCTATGACTCATCTCCTTGAAAAGGATGCTCCTTTTATCTTCTCACCCGAGGTGCATCAAAGCTTTTGAAACATTAAAGAAAAAGCTTACTGAGGCACCTATTCTAGTTGCCCCCGACTGGGATTTTCCCTTTGAACTCATGTGCGATGCAAGTGATTTTGCTATCGGTGCAGTCCTGGGGCAACGAAAAGCCAAACATTTTCAGCCTATCCACTATGCAAGTAAAACCATGACTGAAGCTCAAACTCATTACACCACTACAGAAAAAGAATTGTTAGCTGTGGTGTATGCCTTTGAGAAGTTTCGGCCATATTTGATCTTGACAAAATGTGTAGTGTATACGGATCACTCGGCTCTCAAATATCTCTTTGCAAAACAAGATGTAAAGCCGAGATTACTCCGTTGGGTTCTCCTCCTGCAAGAATTTGATATCATTATACGTGATAAAAAAGGAGCTGAGAACCTAGCTGCTGATCATTTATCCCGATTAGAGAACCCACACCAAGATGTTTTCGAGAAAAAGGAAATAAATGAAACATTTCCTCTCGAGACACTCAATGCGGTTACTTTTCGAGGAGATTCTACTATCCCATGGTTTGCCGACTTTGCAAATTACCATGCGGGTAACTTCATAGTGAAAGGGATGTCGACCCAACAGAAGAATAAATTCTTCAAGGATGTTAAACATTACTTCTGAGACGACCCCTACTTGTTCAAAATCTGTGCGGATCAAGTCATCCGACGGTGTGTTTACGGACAGGAAGCTATTGACATTCTCAAAGCTTGCCATGCTGGACCCAATGGGGGCCATCATAGTCCAAACTACACCGCCAAAAAGGTGTTTGATTCCGGATTTTATTGGCCCACAATCTATAAGGATGCCCAAGATCTCATCAAAACTTGTGAAGCTTGTCAGCGTCACGGAAATATTTCACAACGAAATGAAATGCCATAAAACGCTATTCAAGTTTGTGAAATCTTTGATGTCTGGGGCATTGACTTTATGGGGCCATTTCCATCATCTCGAGGAAATAAATACATTCTCGTGGCTGTTGACTATTTGTCAAAATGGGTTGAAGCAAAAGCTTTACCCACCAATGATGCCCGAGTTGTTGTAAAATTCCTGAAAGCTCTTTTTGCCCGTTTTGGAACTCCACGTGCTATAATCAGTGATCGTGGTACGCATTTTTGCAATGACAAATTTGATAAAGTCATGCAAAAGTATGGTGTAACTCACCGTCTTTCTACTGCGTATCACCCACAAACAAGTGGGCAAGTAGAAGTTTCAAATCGGGGTATTAAAAGAATCTTGGAAAGGACTGTAGGAGAAAATCGTGCATCCTGGTCGGATAAATTGGATGATGCACTATGGGCCTTTCGTACAGCTTACAAAACACCCATCGGGTGTACACCTTACAAGCTTGTGTACGGAAAGGCATGTCATCTTCCGATCGAATTAGAGCACAAAGCCTACTGGGCCTTGAAACATGCTAACTTTGACCTCCAAACTGCGGGTGATCACCGTAAAGTTCAAATGAATGAATTAAATGAACTGCGTGATCAAGCATACGAGAACTCTTTGATCTATAAAGAAAAGACAAAGAAGATTCATGACTCTAAAATCAAGAACCGCGTTTTCAACATTGGTGATCGAGTCCTTCTTTTCAATTCAAGATTGAAGATCTTCTCGGGAAAACTTAAATCCCGTTGGTCTGGTCCATTCACTATCACAAAAGTTTATCCATATGGTACCGTTGAGTTATCTCAAAATGACGGTCCAAATTTCAAAGTGAATGGTCATCGTTTGAAACACTACTTTGGAGAGGACATACCACCCATGGTTGTCCCGGATCTTCAAACTTTCCCCATGGACCAATAAATTCGGGGATCGAGTCAAGCTAGTGACTCGGTGATCAAAAACATTAGCCCATAACATGGGTTTTCACCCATGTCTCTGTTTTCTTTCTCTTTTCTAACACCCAAGTGTGGGGGAAATACCCCGCATGTTGTATATATGTATAGTCAAAAAAAAAAAAAAAAAAAAAAAAAAAAAAGATGTGTGTGTGTATATAAAATAATGGCTATTCAGTATTTCCCTTTCACATTCTAAGTGTTGGTTTAACAGCCGGTACTTTGAATATTGAGGGCAATATTCAGTTCTAAGTGTGGGGGGAAATTCTGGCGAATTTTGTCACTCGTGTGCCCTAGCACCCCCATTTTGGCCAAAATTTTAAAATTTTTTTTTCTCACTTAGAACGCAATAAATGGTTATCAGTCCGCCATGTCTAACCCACATAAGGATTGGCTAATCCAGGAGCAAACGGCTCTTGGTAAAGATATATCAAATCCGTTTATGGCTTGCAATTTGCCAAAAATTGTATGGTATTCGACTCACCATATCTTTATAAGTGAAGAGTTGGCTAGCCCGCAAGGTTATGGCTTGTGGTAAAGGCAAGTGGAAAAACCATAATTGGTAATCAGCTCACCAAAGATAATAATTATTTTATCTAAGAGTTGGCTAGTCCAGAAGCAAACGGCTTCTGGTAAAGACAAATCAAACCCGTTTACAGCTGATGATTTGCTCAAAATCATTTGGTTATCATTGTACCAAAGTATCACATACTAAAACAGTGGCTACTCCAGAAGTGATGGCTTTTGGTAAAGAGATAAAATCCATTAAACTTTCAAAAAAGATTGCTAGGGACTAGCAATAGTTTAGTGTGGGGGATTGATGAGTGTGTAAATACTCATCATTTTTGTCGTATCTGAACTGCCAAAACATCCAAAAACACTCAGAAATGCATCAAAATACTGAAAATATCCCAGGGATTGTGTTTTATATGTTTCAAATGCAAAATGTTTGAAAACAATTGAAAAACGAATAAAGTTTGCAAAATTGGCAGTTTCAGTCCCTCAACTTTCAAAACTTGTCAAATTTAGTCCCTAGGCATTTGTTTTGTAAGAAAAGTCACCAAAGGTCCTTTTGAAATCATAGGTTGTCATATTTAGTCCTTTGGTGAAAAGTTTCAATAATTTACAAGTTTGGTCCCTGCACTTTCAGAATTTGCAAAAATGATCCCTGGGAAAATTTTATTATTGGAAATTTCACATATGGTCCCTGGATTATTGGAACATGGCAGGAATCACCCTTGGTTTATTTTGGAGGATGTACAACTTTGGTCCTCTAATTTTCAGAAAATACAAAAATGGTCCTTGTGATTAAATTACAAACCCAACCGGACCAAGTTTTAATATTAACCCAAAATCCAAATCAAACAACCCACTACCCAAAATAAATAACATACCCCAGCCCACACAATTAAAACATAACCCGACCCACTCCATTTTAAATAAACCCAAAACCAAAACCAGGGTTTGACCTCAGTCAAACCCGTCTCCCTCACACAACCCCGCCAAAACCAGACACCTCTCCATACCAGGTGGTTTTGGCCACTTGCTACCACCACCTCATCACCAGCTGTCTAACCTCTCCCCTCCACCTCCACATCCTCCCAAAATTCTTTAATTGAAAAAAACTGCTATTGATACTTTTGGCGCCAAAATACAAGTGGACAATTGAGATCAATTGAGAGCAATTCAAGGGTTGGATGATGATTAGTGATGTCGACAATGAGTTTCCCAGGAATAATTAGTATATATAGTTCAATGTAATAGAAATTAGAGTAGTAGGTAGTTTTCAGTTGTAATCGTATTTTCAATTCAGTACTTGTATTATTGTAATTTTAAGTTCTAGTTGTTAATGAAAGTTAAATTCAGTTCAAATAATCTCAATTCAGGCACTCTTGTTCTAAATTTCATTCATGCTAAGTTTCTAAGTTACTGTTAAGCTCAATAAGCTCGAATCCTATCCAGAAGCTCTTAAAAACTTCCATACCTTTACTATAAGCTTATACAAGCTTAATATAGCTTTCTGTAAGCTTATATAGTTGTTAGCTGTTCTAAATTTCAAATGATGAAGATGGTCAACAAAAGTCAACCTGAGGTCACATAAGCTATTCTGGGGGTTAAAAGCTATTCTGGAAGGCTTATTGTGGGTATCTAGCTTGTTGTTAACAAGCTAGGTTAGTTCTTGGTCCTTGTTCTTTGTTTCACAGTCCAAATTAGTTGTAAGCTTCTTCTTTCAATTTTTGCCTTGTTTTTCATATAACTTCTAAAAAGCTTATACCTAGCTTTTAATTACCCATTAGCTTTTACATAAGTTAGTTAAAGTTAGTTTAGTACAAAATCTTAGCTTAATAATTATTTTCAGTTCAAAATAACCAAAACAGTTTCATAAAGAGGTGTTTGGTTTAAGCTGTCACTAGGTCCAAAATAGCTTCTACTGTAGATTTGCCATAAGACCAACTTTGATCCAGCTTTTATAAGCCATTATAAGCTGTTTTCTAGATCTAATAAGTCATTTAGGTGTAAAATCAAGTTTTTAGTTATTTGTGTTGATTTGAGGCTGTGAAAAACTCAAACAAGCCAATATAAGCCACAATCTCTTTTGGCCTTTGTTTTTGACTTCTCTGTGTTCCATTTGGTCCATTTAGTAAAGTCCCAATAGCTTAGAACTTGCACCCAAGTCTGCACACAAAATCACACAAGTCTGCACATAGCAGACTGCACATTTGCAGATTTTCAGGTTTTTAGAGAACTTTGGTGATTTTTCATTAACACATCACAAGCCCTCATGAGCTGATTCTTTGCACCTATAAGCTCACCCAGCCCATCTGCAATCTAGTATTTTTAGTTTGATTTTTAGATCTTGCTTAAGCCCTCAAATAAGCCCTGCAAAACAGGCATTTCTGCCCTGTGCAGAGTCTGCATCAGCAGACCAAAATAAGCTTTGGCTTATTTTGAGCTTTCCAGCTTTTAGTCCTAGCTTTTCTTGGTTCCTTTAGCTTGTTCATAAGTGTCTCAGTCCATTTCATCTTTGTTCCATAAGTTCTTAGCTTATTTTCAAGCTTTTAGCTCATCAAGAAAAATCACAAGTTCAAAAGCTTGGCTGTTAAGCCATTAAGCTTCTAAACTGCTTATTTTTAAGTTCCAATAATTTTGTCTTCATTAAAGTTTCATATTTCCAGTAGCTTAATAGATTTGTAAAAAAAAATCCAAGAAAAGCCCACATAAAAATAAGTGATAGCTTCTATTTAAGCCATTTGGCTTATTTTCAGCTTTTTCATAAAACACTTTTCAATTTTATATTTTTCTTATCTTCCTGTCACCTTAAAATAATTTAGGAAAAAGTTTCAGATTTTTATTAATAGTTTTAATATTTTTAATCTATTAATTAGTTTAAAATAGTAATTAAATCATAATAAATAGAATTTTAATCAGAAAAATATAAATCTTTTTTACATAATTTTATTTTGTCATTTATAATCTAGGAAAAATATAATTATATTATTAGACTTTAAGAAAAACAAAAACAGAAAAATAGTGATAGCTTCTATTTAATAGAATTTATCTTTTTAAATTTTAATTAAGTAAGTTTCATTTTTATAATTTTCTTAACTTCTTTTTACTTAATAATATTTATAGAAAAAGTTTTAGATTTTTCTTTGTTTATTTAGTATTTATAAAAAATCAAAATAATTTAAAAAGTTATTAAATAGTAATTAATTAATAATAATTAGATAAAAAGTGTAAAAAATATATTTTCAGTTTTAAAATAAGTTTTATAATATTTTAGATTTATCTAAGTCATAATTTCATTTTTCTAGGTTTATTTCTTATTTTCTTACTTTTTAGGTAATTATTTAATAGTTAAAAATAGTTTTTAATTAATAATAATTAATTAATAAGTCAAATAAATAATTTTCTTTTTCTAATAATTTTCTTTTATTATTAGGATTGTAAAAATATAATTTTCATATCCGTAGGCCTTTTATTTATCAAATCTCACTTTTTATTTTGTACGTTTACGTTTATTTAAATTTAAACGTACGTTTTTAGATTTTAGACGTTTTTAAGTAAATTGGTTTCTTGTATTTATTTCCATAGCTTGTTTAAAGCTATTCTCTTTTATTTCCTTAGTTCAATAATTTCAAATCCCCTTTTCCACTCAATAACACTTGATCACAATTCGTCTTTAAACACAATTTCACGCTTCGCTGGGATATAACGACCCGGGAAAACACTATACCCTTGGTTAGTTGTCTTCAATTGGTTTGACTTTATTTGACCACATCCGTGGTTGATTTAAGTTGACTGTTTGAGGCCAATCCCACTTCCACCAAAGAACATCAAAACTAAGGAAAACCACTTGTACGCTGATGCTGAATCTTAACCTGTTGACATGCTAAATACTTCGCCACCAATGTAGTCACAATCATCTTCATACCATTCCATCAAAATTCTGCTTCAAGTCTCTATACATATTAGTAAAACTAAGATGAATAGAGCAAATAGGACTGTGTGCTTCAATCAAAACCGCTTCCTTCATGTCTTCTAACATAGATCATATTCCACCGTCTTACTCCTGAGCTTCTTCATGTCTGTCACCAATCACTCCAAATTCATGCGTCGGATAATTCACCTCATACGATTCTAGCTGTATTCATGCATAACCAATTGTAAAACACTAAATTCTGGTTTCACATTTTCACATCTAATTTGAATTTAAACCTAAGTTTTATTAAGATTAATAAGTAATTAAAACCTTAGGTTATATGATATTTAATTTATAAGTGAATTAAGCCTAGTTAACTAAATAAGAAAATTTGTAACCTTCCTAAAGAATACTATTATTTACACTATTCTTTCTTTTGTATCTGATCCTATACTCATTTTGTTTTCCCTAGTCACTAATCACACGACTCAATATAATACTTTCCATAATTATTTGTTAACCAAATACAGGATTTCAATATATAAAAAAAATAGAACCGATAATATTGTATATCAAATACAGATATCAATTATCTTTTGTCACTCCTTAATTCCCTCTACAATCACTCAATGTGATTGATACGTAATATATTGTTTCCAAAATAAAAGCACGTTTTTCCCTCTCCCCAAAAAAATTATAATCGGCTCTCCTTCATTCCTCCTTAACCGAACCCTAAATTGTCCCATAATTCCTTGTGTTTTCTCTCCAAAAATCAAGAAAGAAGAAGAGTTGTACTTGAAGTGGTATATCGTAGCATCCTTGGTGTGCGTGATTCGTGATCCTTGTTGTTTGATCTTCTTGTTTCGGCTTCATTGGGTAATCATCATCTTCCTCTTGTCATTCTCTTATACGACACACACATACATGTATGCACATAATCAGAATTAAATCATTCTAAATCAGATCACAAACATGTTATACGAATCAAGATAATTATGTTAATATGCTTTTGAGTGGCTCATTAATGTGGTATCAAATCTGGAAAACCCTAGGCATTAATTAGGGGTCGATTAGGGCTTATAAGGGTTAGGGTTTGTTATGATTTTATGTGAGGATTGCTGTCCAGAATTTGGGTCGAGTTGCAAGGGGTAAATCTTGATGATACCAACGTGTTTTTACAGGATTCTTGAGTCTAAAATTAAGTTCAAGATGTCTATTTTCTGGATATCTAATTTTCTTGATCATTGGAGGTCGGGAAGGTGACTTTCTAATTTTTAGAACATTGGTTGTCAATCCTGAGTTTAGGAGTCTGAAAATTCAGCTGGAGTTTTTGAATTCTAATTTCCAAACCGTGAGGGGTTAAGATATATAATTCGACAAGGATAATATTTAGGATATGTGTGGATTCCTGGAATTTTGGTGGATTTTTCTGAAGTGTCAAAATGGGTTGGTTAAGGGCAAACTTTCTGGGTGTCTGTGCAGTTATTTTTCTTGGTAGGTCTGGAAAGATGAATTTTAAAGGGGTACTTACACTTATTAATAAAATCTGAAATAATTTGAGTAATTACTTAACTCATGTGGGAACCTCGGGAAAAATTAGAAGAGTCTTTGGACATCATTTGGTGTGTCTTAAAATTCGTAAGAAACTGACCCAGATTTGTAAAATAAACCTAAAATAAGTTATGAGTATAACTATAAGTATAAATCATTAAAACCATTTGTAACTTATGAAATAAACATATAAGTATTAAATGATCCCTAATTCGTGTAGATCATTTGAAGAGGCACGACGTTGTTTCCTTGTGTTCATTCATTCGTTTGCTTTCCTTTCATTCGCGTTAAGGTACAGATATTCCGCCCTTTCTCCGTAAGGGTGTCTCATAACTTGATTCCTTGATGTTTGATATTCTGATTTATGATCCATTTGATATTCTTTTGGTTGTTTTGTCTGGTATGATTCCTTCTTTATCTCCTGTGACTTCAGTATTCGAATCCTTTGATATTTTGTAATCCATTAGATATTATGACTTGTATGAAAAACTTTTTTGAATATATATCTTTATGATGGTTTTGAGCAATACTATTTTTAAAGTGATTTCTATGAATACGAGGTAACACCACTTTTTATATGAAGGTTTAAATGACTCTTATGAAAACGAATTTTAAAATAATACTTTCATGAAAACAACATTTAAATGATTTTCATAATTACATAATCTGGTTGTACTATATCCTTAAGGATTTCTCATGACTCATTATTTTCTGATATTTGTTATGCTTTGAACCGTATCTGTTTAGTTATTCATTTGATTATTCGTTTCATGCTATATTCTATTCATATATCTATCATCTGAGTTGGATAATTTATAATTATCCCTTATCATTAGATTGCATGTACTATGACTATTTTGTTGCCTATATTTGTAGCCAGTCATGGGGAGTCCATGGCCGTGCCATTGATACACCAATGGTATTGACACTATCTGTGGAGGTGGGATTTAGTCCACAGCATTCCCACTTATGCTATATAGCAACCATGGCCGCCATACTTATTATTATTATATTAACGTACGTGTGCACAGTCTCAAACTTGTATATGTATATCTATTTTGCAGGGAGCGTATGGATGCATCCTAGGTACTTTGTTCAGTTCAGTTATTTAGTGAATGAATTGTGCATGTGCCATACACCCCATTTCACTTCTGGTACATTGTGAGCTAACTACTCCATGTACACTTTGCTATGATTATGATTACGATTATGTTTATCTATTTTAGGTCTATTTATGTATCATGTCTAGACATATCTATTTAGGGCTCGTGGGCATTCCCTTGTTATTTTTGATTTCTTATTCATTCAATTATTTTCTCATGACTTATGGTATATTGTTCAGCAGGTTTCCTTAGTTTCGTTTCGTACATTCGTTTTCTTATTACCTTTCATTATATATATATATATTCACTGATATATATATACCTTTCATTATATATATATATGTTCACTGGGCTTTTTAAGCTCAGCCGCATTTTCTTTTCTTGCGGCAGGTGTAAAGAGGGAAGCTGGGTTTTGAGTGAAGAGTGCTTAGGAGCTCTTAGTGGACTGCACTGTTGATAGCTCCCCATGGATTAGAGTTGGACTTAGAGTTTTCATTTTGACTTAGTTTGTATTTTGGTTTGGAAGTTGTTATGTTCAGATTTAGTACTCTATCTTTTCCTTAGAATACCTTTGTAAACATTATATTATTAAAGTCTTCCGCTTGCGTATGTTCTGTTTGACGCCATAAATGTGGCATTTGATCCGTTCTCAGATGGGGGTGTTACAATTATGGTATCAGAGCAAAGGCTTCGACTTATAGTACATAAAATCATGACCTGTGAATATTAGGCCCTTAGGTTTTCACTATAGGAGCTTATGAAACAACCTTTGAGAATTTGCCTTAGGATTTCCACTCTTGAAGAACTTAGGATATGACCGGTGAGGATTGGGTAGACTTTGTGATAATACATTTGTTAGGTATATTGCTTTCGCATCACTCTGATTTATACCCCTACGTTTTAGTTAAGCCCCCTTTAAGATCATTCTTTCTGGAGATTTTGGCAACTTATCATATTGCTCAGCATGAGTTTAGTGACCAAGTAAGTTTAGAATGCCTTGAGAATTTTATGGTTATGCCTTACACTATATGAGTTTTATTTTATGATTCCAACCTTTACCTCTGACTCGTTTGTTAATCATTTAGATGCCTCTTCGACTATTCTGAGGATTCTGATGACCATGATGTGTTTAACACATTCGATGATTTCCCTTGCTTTTGTTAAGCATATTAAGGTTCCCTCTACACTATTAAGTAATGCCTTAACCTTTTCCATTCCCATGAGAAATCTGGTGGTGAGTAACCACGAGTATAGGAAATTGTCCATTTCGTTCTGACAATAGGATTCGTTCTGCTAAATTGTTTCCTTTGGAAGTATACGGTTTCGATGTCATTCTGGTATGGACCAGTGGACTGAGCATTTAGATGCTAACTACTGTCATACTACGTCTCATCTTTGGCGTTTTGAACAATCTTGAATTCCTTACCCTGATTTCCGACTGATTAACCGTTGTTATCATTACTACCCTGAAAACTCGTACATTATTCTTCGCGGTTGTGAAGGTTTTTCTAGCACCTATTTAATACACCGTTGGATGGATCTTCTTTTGAGAGTCATTTTGCAATCTGAATTTTCTTGATGTCATTCCTGATCGAACCACCAAGATTTCCACCAGAATGTGAAGCTGATATGACATGGTACTAAGAGATTGTTTAGTCACGACTTGAGGTGGAATATGATACCAATAAAGGCATGATTATATGATGCTAGTATTATGACGCTTGATCAACGTGATAATACAAACATCATATAACTTGAACTTATTGGGAGCATAAGATATCTTGAGAAGTGCCGGAAAAGTAAGGTCTGATGAGACAGAACTCTATCCGTATGGAACGACGTTTTGCCTGAATCTGAAACTCCATATTGAATGAAACCAATTAGATGGTAAGAACTGAAGGAACAACTTGTAAGTGGTTTTAATTGTCCGAGTAAACCTTCATGGACTACCCTAGTTTTATTCGTAAAGAGGATGGATGGTAGTAGGAGATTATGTGTTGACTTCTGGAAGCTGAACCGTATTACTGTTAGAAACCGTTATCCACTACCTCGAATCGAAGATGTATCTGATCAATTTTAGGACGCGAAGTTTTCCTTTAGATGGATTTATGGCTTGAAGATATTCCTAGAACTGCCTATCGTATTCGTTACGGCCACTACGAGTGTTAGTGATGCCAACAGTATCGGCTAATGCTCTGACTGTTTATGGACTTGATGAATCGTGTCTTTCGTGAGTACTGGGACAAATTTGTCATCGCATGACATCTTGATGTATTCAGAGACGAAGGAGAAACATGAGGATCATTCTCGTATTGTGTTAGAAATGTTGCGTTAGAAGAAGCTTTAAACAAAATTCTTGAAGGGTGATATTGTGGTTGGGACAAGAGACGTTCTTAGCAGATGGTATCATTTTGGATCCTGCAAAGATTGGGATTATCACTAAATGGTCAAGACCAACGACAGTTACTGGGGTTAGAAACTTTGAGTCTTGCAGAAGGATTGTGGAAGATGTTCACAACTGGCGTTATCGTTGATGAAGCGTATAAGAAGAGAGGAGAAGTTTAGTTAGGATGAGGAACAAGAACTCAGTTTGAAGAGCTGAAACAGGAATTAGCTTCTAGGTGGGTATCAATTTTGGGAATGACTTCAAGAAGAGACTTGGTTATACACTTGTGCAGCATGGGAAGGATATCGCTTAGGCATCAAGACAACTAGAACCGTAGGAGGCGGAATATCCAACACATAACTTGGAGTTGGCAGCAGTGATCGTGTCAGAGATTCGCGTTTTACTTCACAGTTCCAGGGAGAACTACAAAAGGCTTGAGGAATCAGACTCAAGTTAAGATTTCTTTTCACCCTCAGATAAATGGATAGAAGGAATGAACTATTCGGACTTTATAGGATATGTTAAGATCCTGTACTTTGGTAGGGATGAAAGTATAGAACATCTTTTGTTGGAAGGGGGTTAGATAGCTGCTTATTGAAGATCCGGAGTTGATTATAGTAACTGAAAGAATATTTACCGTGGTAGAGGAACTTTGGAATTTTAGACCGGTGTTGATCCCAGTTGAGCAATTGATCTAGTTAGTTATCTTAGATATGAATCTAAAACAACAAGTATAGAAACTGTCTTGACTTGTAAACTATTAAACACAATGCGGAATATTATGTTTAATCTTAAGAAGAACAATGAATGAAACAGTAGAATTCTCAACAAACACTTCAATATATTAAATATATGAATACTTAAAAGTATTAGGGTTTAGAACCTTGAAGTGAATCGACTCTAACAATGATACGTACTAAAATCTAACCTTAGAACCTCCTTTTATAGACTAAGGAGTCCTAGTCGGTTTACAATAGCTTTCTATACAAGAAAAATCTGTTAGAATCTATTCTAAACTTATCTAACCGACTATACAAGTTATCTTATAAGCAGTAGTATCCATTACTATAACAGCAACATCTTTTACTCCAGCAGTAGTATTTTTGTAGCAGTAGAATCTCCAACACTAGCAGTAGTATAGAATACACTAACAGTAGTATGACACTTAGAGTATTTTCCTTTGTACACCATGAGCAGTTGAATCATCCAAAGCAGCAGCATCTCTAAACCCAACAACCGGGGGTTGTGTGTTCTTGGGGTATCTCCGTACAGAAGGGTTAGACGTTCTGACATAATATAGAGATTTATTCAGTGATTCGTTAGTCCTTAAGTTCGTTCTTATCATTAAGGATATTCTACCCTTATCCTTATGCATTTTATACATTTGATAATTCGATAATTACTTCGTTGATCGTTTGTACGTTTCCTTGATTCGTCGGAATTTTAGAATAGGATTATAAAAATTCCTACCATTTAGCATTGCCTCCGTAATTATCTCATGTTCATATCATGCTTCAGTTCACGTATCTCATTTGAGATGTCTCAGTTATCATCTGTCGCATGTGGTTTCGAATCCGTTGGATCAGATTTTTTATGATTTGTTCTGTTGAGAGAGCGTGAGGCTATTTTGGACCGTCAGGATCGAGTCATGAGAATCACACCTTTCCGTTTGTTAAGATCATTTTCAATTCCTTTCGTAATCTGGTACGTTTCTGTTTGATCTTCTAGTTCAATTTCGAGGACGAAATTTTCTTTATAGAGGGGAAGAGTTGTAAAACCTTAAATTCTGGTTTCACATTTTCACATCTAATTTGAATTTTAACCTAAGTTTTATTAAGATTAATAAGTAATTAAAACCTTAGGTTATATGATATTTAATTTATAAGTGAATTAAGCCTAGTTAACTAAATAAGAAAATTTGTAACCTTCCTAAAGAATACTATTATTTACACTATTCTTTCTTTTGTATCTGATCCTATACTCGTTTTGTTTTCCCTAGTCACTAATCACACGTGTCAATATAATACTTTCCATAATTATTTGTTAACCAAATACAGGATTTCAATATATAAAAAAATAGAACCGATAATATTGTATATCAAATGCAGATATCAATTATCTTTTGTCACTCCTTAATTCCCTCTACAATCACTCAATGTGATTGATACGTAATATCTTGTTTCCAAAATAAAAACACGTTTTTCCCTCTCCCCAAAAAAATTATAATCGGCTCTCCTTCATTCCTCCTTAACCGAACCCTAAATTGTCCTATAATTCCTTGTGTTTTCTCTCCAAAAATCAAGAAAGAAGAAGAGTTGTACTTGAAGTGGTATATAGTAGCATCCTTGGTGTGCGTGATTCGTGATCCTTGTTGTTTGATCTTCTTGTTTCGACTTCATTGGGTAATCATCATCTTCCTCTTGTCATTCTCTTATACGACACATACATACATGTATGCACATAATCAGAATTAAATCATTCTAAATCAGATCATAAACATGTTATACGAATCAAGATAATTATGTTAATATGCTTTTGAGTGGCTCATTAATGTGGTATCAAATCTGGAAAACCCTAGGAATTAATTAGGGGTCGATTAGGGCTTATAAGGGTTAGGGTTTGTTATGATTTTATGTGAGGATTGCTGTCCAGAATTTGGGTCGAGTTGCAAGGGGTAAATCTTGATGATACCAACGTGTTTTTACAGGATTTCTGAGTCTAAAATTAAGTTCAAGTTGTCTATTTTCTGGATATGTAATTTTCTTGATCATTGGTGGTCGGGAAGGTGACTTTCTGATTTTTAGAACATTGGTTGTCAATCATGAGTTTAGGAGTCTGAAAATTCAGCCGGTATTTTTGAATTCTAATTTCCAAACCATGAGGGGTTAAGAGATATAATTTGACAAGGATAATATTTAGGATATGTTTGGATTCCTGTGATTTTGGTGGATTTTTATGAAGTGTCGAAATGGGTTGGTTAAGGGCAAACTTTCTGGGTGTCTGTGCAGTTATTTTTTTTGGTAGGTCTGGAAAGATGAATTTTAAAGGGGTACTTACACTTATTAATAAAATCTGCAAAAATTTGAGTAATTACTTAACTCATGTGGGAACCTCGGGAAAAATTAGAAGAGTGTCTGGACTTCATTTGATGTGTCTTAAAATTCGTAATTTGTAAAATAAACCAAAAATAAGTTATGAGTATAACTATAAGTATAAATCATTAAAACTATTTGTAACTTATGAAATAAACATATAAGTATTAAATGATCCCTAATTCGTGTAGATCAATTGAAGAGGCGCGACGTTGTTTCCTTGTGTTCATTGATTCGTTTGAATTCTTTTCGTTCGCGTTAAGGTACAAGTATTCCACCCTTTCTCAGTATGGGTATCTCATAACTTGATTCCTTTGTGTTTGATAATCTGATTTATGATCCATTTGATATTCGTTTGGTTGTTTTGTCTGATATGATTCGTTCGTTATCTCCTATGACTTCAGTATTCGAATCCTTTGATATTTTGTAATCCATTAGATATTATGACTTGTATGACAAAACCTTTTTGAATATATATCTTAATGATGGTTTTGAGAAATACTATTTTTAAAATGATTTATATGAATACGAGGTAACACCAATTTTTATATGAAGTTTTAAATGACTCTTATGAAAATGACTTTTAAAAGAATACTTTCATGAAAACAACATTTAAATGATTTTCATAATTACATAATCTGGTTGTACTATATCCTTAAGGATTTCTCATGGCTCATTGTTTCCTGATATTTGTTATGCTTTGATCCGTATCTGTTTAGTTATTCGTTGGATTATTCGTTTCATGCTATATTCTATTCATATAGCTATCATCCGAGTTGGATAATTTATAATTATCCCTTATCATTAGATTGCATGTACTATGCCTATTATGTTGCCCATATTTGTAGCCAGTCATGGGGTGTACATGGCCGTGCCATTGATACGCCAATGGTATTGATACTATCTGTGGAGGTGGGATTTAGTCCACAGAGTTCCCACTTATGCTATATAGCAACCATGGCCGCCATACTTATTATTATTATATTAACGTACGTATGCACAGTCTTAAACTTGTATATGTATATCTGTTTTGCAGGGAGCGTATGGATGCATCCTAGGTACTTTGTTCAGTTCAGTTATTTAGTGAATGGATTGTGCGTGTGCCATACACCCCATTTCACTTCTGGTACATTGTGAGCTAACTACTCCATGTACACTTTCCTATGATTATGATTACGATTATGTTTATCTATTTTAGTTCTATTCATGTATCATGTCTAGACATATCTATTTAGGGCTCGTGGGCATTCCCTTGTTATTTCTGATTTCTTATTCATTCAATTATTTTCTCATGACTTATGGTATATTGTTCAGCAGGTTTCCTTAGTTTCGTTTCGTTCATTCATTTCCTTATTACCTTTAATTATATATATATGTTCACTGGGCTTTTTAAGCTCAGCCGCATTTTCTTTTCCTGCGGCAGGTGTAAAGAGGGAAGCTGGGTTTTGAGTGAAGAGTACTTAGGAGCTCTTAGTGGACTGTACTGTTGATAGCTCCCTATGGATTAGAGTTGGACTTATAGTTTTTATTTTGACTTAGTTTGTATTTTGGTTTGGAAGTTGTTATGTTCAGATTTAGTACTTTATCTTTTCCTAAGAATACCTTTGTAAACATTGTATTATTAAAGTCTTCCGCTTGCGTATGTTCTGTTTGACGCCATAAATATGACATTTGACCTGTTCTCGGATGGGGGTGTTAATCTTCCCGTGTTACATAAGGATATAACTAAGTCTCCTTCTTGAGTAGAAACAATTCTCTTTTCAAAATTCTCCTCTAATTCTTCATCCCAACCAAAATTTACTCTTCGAGGTGGTTACATAGGGCTTCTTCTAACGAAGAAATTTCAACGTAAATACGAAGATGGTCCTCGTGTTTCTCTTTCGTCTCTGAATATATTAATATGTCATACTATGACAAATTGTCCAAGTATTCATGAAAGACACGATTTAACAAGTCCATAGGAACAGTCGAAGCAGTAGCCAATACAATTGGCATCACAACACTCATAGAGATCATAACGAATACGAAAAGCAATTCTAGGAACATCTCGCTCTTTTAAACGTAACTGAAAATAATCGGATCCAAACTTAATCACTGAGAAAAACTTCACACCCTGAAGTTGATTAATCAAATCGTCGATTCGAGGTAACGGATAACGGTTCTAACCACAATACTATTCAGTTTCCAAAATTCAATACACAACTTGATGCTGTCATCATCCTTCTTCACGAATAAAACTAGAGCACCCTAAAGAGACACAATCGGACGGATAAAACCACTTCCTAGAAGTTGGTCCTTCAATTCTTTCCATTCAATTGATGTCGTTCAATACGGAGTTTCAGAATTAGGCAAAACGTCGCTCTTATACGGATAGAGTTCTGACTCAAATAACTTACTGTTCTCAGGCACTTCTCAAGCAACCTATGATCCCAATAAGTTCAGTTATATGATTTAACTATTATCACGTTGGCCAGGCGTCATAATTCTTGCATCATATACACATGCCTTTATTGCAATCACATTCTACCTCGAGTCGTGACTAAACAAACTCTCATAACCAGGTCAAAACAACTTCACATTCAGATGGAAATCTTGGTAGTTCATCAAGGAATACATCACGAAAATTTCAAACAACCGAATAACTCTCGAGGCGAGTTTCATCAAACGAAGTATCTTCACAATCGCGAGGAATTAACGTACGAGTTTTCAAAGCAAAGGTGATCATAATTGTTTACTAGGTTGGGAACCATGGTACAAAATTTCGAGTTTCTCAAATCGCCGAAGATGACAGATCTAATATGACCGTTGTTCGCATCCCGATGCTCAGTCAACAAATCCATATCCAGAATAATATCGAATCAAACATTCTCAAAGGAAACAGATTAGCAGAATGAAACTTATCTTCAAATATCTTCAAAATGTACTAGACAATTCCGATACTCGTGACGGATAATCACAAGATTTCTCATAGAGATGGAACTAGGTATAGCAAATTCTAATAGTGCAGAGGGAACCTTAATATGCTTAGCAATAGCAAGAGACCCCATAGAATGTAACGAACACATCGGATTCATACATATACGACTTCTCTGAACGAACGAAAAGGTATCTAAATGAATAACAAACGAATCAAAGATCGAAGTTCGAAAGAATGTGATAACCTCAGAAAGTGAAACCTGTAAGGCATTACTACAAAATTCTCAAAGTATTCTAAACTTATTTGATCACTAAACTTATGTTTCGTATCTTACTCAATTTTCTAAATCTCCGAAACGAATGATCTTATAGGGGCTTAACTAAAAGCAGAGGCACAAATCAGAGTGATGCGGAAGAAAGATATCTAACAAATGCCTTATCATATAATCTACCCAATCCTCACCGGTCATAACTGAAGTTCCTAAGGGGAGAAACCTAAAGCAAATCCTTCAAATGTCATTCCATAAGCTCCTATAGTGCAAACCTATGTGTCCAAATCTTCACAGGACATAACTTATATGCTACAAGTCGAAGCCTGAGCTCTGATACCATAATTGTAACACCCCAACCCGACAAGGGTCAAAATGTCACATTATGGTGTCAATCAGAACATACAAACGCAAGCGGAAGACTTATAAACATAATGGTTACAAAGGTGTTCTAATGATAGTAACGAAATACTAACTCTATACATAATGAGTTCCAAAACTGAAATACAAATCCAAGCTCAAATCTAATTGAAGGTAAATCCAAGTCTAATCCAAAAGCAAATGGGTATCTATCGTCATGGTGGTCCACTAAGAGCTCCTATGCACTCTTCCCTTAAATCCCAACTTCCGACCTAAAACCTGCCGCAGGAAAAGAAATGCGGCTGAGCTTAAAAATCCCAGTGAACAGATATAAACAAAACGAATAATGGAATATATATAAGTATAGGGAAAAGGAACATAAGCTCATGCTGAACGAATATCATCTGCCAAACGAGTAAGAGATCAAGGATCAACTGAAAAAAATGTCATATACCATAAGAAGCAAATCATAGCGCAACATAAGGAGATCATAATGAAGTCAAAGGAATGAAACAGAGAATAATAATCATATAATAGAACAGAACAGAAATGCCCACGAGCTCAGAAAGCATGGCACATGCTTAGTCACATAATCACATCATATCATATCCATATATCCGTCAAATCATAAGTTGTACAAGGAGGGGAGACCTCTTAAGTACCAAATGGAGTAGCTAGCTCCCAGAAGTGAAATGAGGTGCATGACACGCACCAACCAATCACTAATCATATCCAGAACAGAACATAACAGAATCTAGGATGCATCCATACGCCCCCTGCAAAACAAATCATATATATACACCTGCTCATGACAGGTATATACACATATCATAATGGCTGATGTGCACAAATATCATAACAGAATAGAAGGGGATGCCGTGGATCAATCACACCTCCACAGATAGTGTCACGCCATTGGTTCCTCAATGACATGGCCATGGTATCTCCATGGCTAGAAATACAGATAGCTCGGGCAACATAACTGAACAGAACATATCATATCAAGTCATCATATCATATCTAATCAGAGCATATCAAGCTGAACGGAATAATATCATAGCAAATGGATAGCAAACGAATATCATATCAACGAATAGTAAAACGAATATCAATCCAAAGGATCATATCAAGGGAATCATAGTAAAGGCTCATATCAAAACAAATCATATCAAATAGAATCATATCAAACGGAATCATAACAGAGCAAATGATCAAAGTCAAGGATCGAGAAGTCATGAGAGAGAACACGTTGGGTTTATTAGATTTGATGATACAAAACAAGAAAGAATGAAACATGAAGGACTGCTGAACCAAAGTACTGTTTGAATGAAAGTACTGCTGAATCAAAGTACTTCTGCTGCAGTATATGAAGACATGCAAAACACAAGGGACATCTTGCAAAAGAAGTTTTATTTATTAGTCCCTAGTAGTATTTTGTAAACCCTAATACCTCTCTATATAAAGAGATCAAGGGTGTAGGGTTTTATACATGTGTCTTCCATAATGTAGTCGACTAAAGGTGTGTGTGTGTAACCTAGATGTAAGTTATAAATGTCTAGGGTTGGTTAGTTAGTTAGTTAGTTAGTTAGTTCAGCCTCAAAGTCAAGTCCTTGATCCTGTTACAAGGTGTGTAACAAGTTCTACATTGATCAAGTAGAATTGGGGCTGTAGATGATTATTAGTTTTAGTATTTAGAGTTGATGAATAAACCTTGTTGTCAATAACATATGAAGTTTATTATTCCGCTGCGTATCAATTCATGATCTTATTGTCTATGTTATTGTTTAACCCTAGAGGCTCTAAATGGTCCAAGGAGTTTAACATACTCCACAATTGGTATCAGAGAAAGTCAAAGTACTGCTCGATAGAAGTAAAGTACTGCTCATGTTCTAAAGAAGTCAAAGTACTGAAAAGTTAAAGGATTGTTTTGCAAATACGTTTAAGGATTAATGTGTAATTCTAGAATGTTCATAGAGTTATTATTAGATTATAATTAGAATTACTTGTCGTTCAAGTATTGTAAACCGACTAGGGTTTTCCTTGTGCCTATAAAAGGACCCCTAGGTTGGCATTAGACGTATGAGATTTTACATAGAGAAAAGTATTAGTCGATTATTAGAGTATTAGCGATTAGAGTTTGTTTAGTGAATCTGTGTATTATAAGCAGGTTCAAGTTATTAATAAAATCGTAAAGTTTAGAGTAATTCTTCTTAGCTTTGTTGAAGTAGTTTCCGCATATTCAATAAAGTATATCAGTGTTTCACCATTAACAGTTTTGGATTTATCCAAGGTTGTTAAACCTTAAACAAGCTACAAGTTAGTTTGGTCAGAGTATATCGATCCAACAAGTGGTATCAGAGCTTGTGTGGAGACTCTGATTAAGAAGAAACCCTTAAAACCGATTTAACAACAAACCCTAAATGATGACGACTGAAGTTGCACCAATCCCATCCATCACCTCACTCAGAATTCCTATCATCAAGAAGGGAGAATATGATCTCTGGAGCATGAAGATGAGGCAGTACCTTGCTATTACAGACCATGCTCTATGGGATGTGATTGTCAATGGTAATGTTGTTCTTGACGAACCTGTAGAAGTTGAAGGACAACCTAAACCACCTAAACCAACCTTGCCAGCAGCTACAAAGAGAAATCAAGATAAGGCTCTCAACATACTGCTGTCTGCTATTCCTGATGGTCACCTACTGAAGTTCCATGATGCTAAGGATGCAAAGCAATTGTGGGCTGCGATCAAGACAAGATTTGGAGGTAATGATGCTTCCAAGAAGATGCATAGAAACTTATTGAAGCAGCAGTTTGAAACTTTCACTGTTGGTGAAAGAGAAGGTCTTGATGCTGCCTATGACAGATTCCAAAATCTACTTAGTGTGCTAGAACTGTATGGAGCAGAGGTATCCGTTGAAGATGCAAACTTGAAGTTCTTAAGGAGTTTGCCATCTGTCTGGCATGTGGTTGCTACTATGATTAGAGGACAACCTGGATTGGATTCTATGGACTTTGATGATCTCTACAACAATTTGAAGGTGTACGAGCAAGAGATGAATGGTCACAGTTCTCAGAAAACTCACAACATAGCTTTTGTGTCTTCTGAAAACAGAAGCAGTACTTCCACTAAAAGTACTGCTTATCCTTCTCAAAGTACTGTTGGTGATACACAGCATGTTTGCACAACCACTACTACCACCACCCCATCACCAACAAACAACACCACTCTGATGATGTTGTATGTTCCTTCTTTGCTCAACAAGCCACTCTACTGTTACCTATCAAGAAGACTTGTTGCAGATTGAAGAAGATGCTTTAGAGGAGATTGACATAAGATGGCAAGTTGCCATGATCACTGCAAGGATCAAGAAGTTCATGAACAAGACAGGAAGGGGAATTGATTTCAAAGCCAAACAGGGTATAACTTTTGACAAATCCAAGATTGAATGCTTCAATTGTCAAAAGCTTGGACACTTTGCAAGGGAATGCAAGTTTGCAAAATATCAAGCAAACAGAATGATTGAACAACCCAAGGTTGAAAGAAAAGAGGTTCCTGTTACTGAATCAAACCCAAAAGCTTTGGTGGCTCAAGAAAATCTAGCTGAGATTGACTGGAGCACTGAATTTGATGATGAACCTGTAACCTATTCTATGGTTGCAATGGAAGACTTGATTGGAGCACAACTTTTGATGAGGAACCAGGATATGCTGCTTTGGAATCAAGAGATTGGTCTTGGAAGCTTTGACTGGAGCATGGAGGATGAAGATGAACCTGTTCAGATTGCCATGGTAGCTGCTTCACCAAGTTCATCCAATGTCTCTGAGGTATGCTCTAAGTGTAATGATGTGTATCAAAAGTTGCTTAAAGACTATGTGACTGAAAGAGATAATTGTAGAACAGCTAGGTCTGAGGTAGCTGGTTATCAATTAACTTTAGAGTCAATGGAAGCCAAAATATTAACACATGAAAATAATGAAATGGCTTGGGGAGAAAAATATGAGCAACAAGATTATCAATTAAAATTAAGTGAATGGAAGTTAGGATGTAAGGTGTCTGAATTAGAAAAGATTACTAAGGAAAGAGATGCTTTGTTAGAAAAACTTGGTAGTATTAAACAGGCTGGTCTATCACATGTTCAATTTGTTGAAAAACAAAGAAGAATAAACAGTAGAGCTGGACTAGGTTATGGTGTTGAGGATAGTAGTTCAGATGAGATTCCACCTAGTGACAAGGAACCAATTAGTTCAGAGGAACCCTAGTCGGTTTACAATACTTGAACGACAAGTAATTCTAATTATAATCTAATAATAACTCTATGAACATTCTAGAATTACACATTAATCCTTAAACGTATTTGCATAAGAGTCCTTTAACTTTTGCAGTACTTTGACTTCTTTAGAACATGAGCAGTACTTTGACTTCTATCGAGCAGTACTTTGACTTTCTTCATGTAGCAGTACTTTGTAGCCCAATAAAGTACTGCTACATTGTTATTGTTATTGTTATTATTCCGCTGCGTATCGTGTTTTATATTGTTATTGTTTAACCCTAGTGCTCTAAACGGTCCATGGAGTCTAACAAAATCCACATGCTGGTATCAGAGCTTGGGGAGCTCGTTACCTAGGGATCACAAAGTTTATTTGTGAAGAGTTATGGTTGATGATCGGTGTTAAAGTATCAAGCTTGGCGACAAAAATTGAAACACGGTAAATTTTAATTCTTCTCGTACTGAATTGATTTTGGATCGGTGCTATAAGTTATTTTATTTGATTGAATGGTGATGTGTACAATAAAAGATTATTGATTATTAAATCACTCACATGGGACTGTCGCTTACTGTTGCTGCGAATTGGTATTTGGTATTGGTCAAACATGGTTCTTGTCGCCTAGTGAATATTGTTTGTCGATTCATTAATTGATTATACCTCGTATTGATCGGTGAGTGAGGTTAAGGTTATTCGTTCAAAGTGGTTTATTAAAATTGTCGAGTGCTTGGTAATTGGTCAATGATGGATGCAACTCTTAATCAATTCGGTCTGTCGTTTTATGCAAGTCAAGACTCATTAATCTCGTACTACATTAAATGTGCTGATGTTGATTAATTTTAATCACTGATGGTCTGAAAAGCTGCACGTGGATAAGGGACAAATTATTCAACCTCGTACGAATTAATGTTGAAGATAGGTCTGATGGTTTTTGGTAGCTGATGGAATTAAATGGAATTATTGTTATTGGCTACTGATGGTGTAAGGCTTTTGAGTATTTTGGTATTGTGCTACTATGACTTTATTCTGCTACAAAGTACTGCTATGCTCCAAGGTACTGTTCTTGCATTGCAAAGTACTTGCGCTTAAAGCTATAATTTTTTCTGCTGTTGAGGGGAAGCTGAGATGGGTTTTTATGAGATTGGTTCTACTTTGGCTCTCGGCTAATTATGAGCAGTTTGTTAGATTACACACACAGGTTATTAGTTTCACACACACAAGATGGTTAGTTGTTTATAAAGTTTTTTTTTAAAGGCTCTATTTGGTTTATTGGATTAATTGATTACGAAGAAGGTTGAATATCATTTATTTGATGTTGTAGTTGAGTATCACAGGTTCGTGTTCTTATCATACCTTATAGTAGGAGGTAACTTGTTCGTGCTTAATGGTAGTGACAACAACTTGACGAATCTAGCAATGTGTGATGTTTCTTATGATGCTCTATGCACACATTGGCTATCACTTAAAGGAGTTACATTGTAGTGCTCAGTGTCTCATATTAGTTGAGGATTTTGTCAAGAGATTGCGGTCTACTTAAATGGTGGTATAAGTTTGGAGTCACATGGATAGACAAGACATAAGACACAAGTTTGGGTTATTCTACTTCTTCATCAAGTTCGTTATATTTGGTTTTCTTCATCAGTAATCATTACAAGGAGCCTACAGAATTGAAGATTCAAGAGATGATGTAAACATATTAGTTTCAGGGGAAGCTTATTGATTGAATGTTTAATCATCTACATGCACCACTCGAGGGGAAGTTTCTACTACTTACGTTCCCTATTTGTTGATAACAAAAAGGGGAAGAGATGCTGGAGTGGCATGGCATGGCTTAAGGGGAAGACTAAGATTGTTTCATTCATGGTGAGATTTAATTATCTCAATTTCTCTACTTCGTCTAGGGAAGTTCGTACAAGAATGTCTTTGTTTTGTCATCATCAAATAGGGGAAGATTGTTGGGTTTATTAGATTTGATGATACAAAACAAGAAAGAATGAAACATGAAGGACTGCTGAACCAATGTACTGTTTGAATGAAAGTACTGCTGAATCAAAGTACTTCTGCTGCAGTATATGAAGACATGCAAAACACAAGGGACATACTTGCAAAAGAAGTTTTATTTATTAGTCCCTCGTAGTATTTTGTAAACCCTAATATCTCTCTATATAAAGAGATCAAGGGTGTAGGGTTTTATATACGTGTCTTCCATAATGTAGTCGACTAAAGGTGTGTGTGTGTAACCTAGACGTAAGTTATAAACGTCTAGGGTTGGTTAGTTAGTTAGTTAGTTAGTTCAGCCTCAAGGTCAAGTCCTTGATCCCTGTTACAAGGTGTGTAACAAGTTCTACCTTGATCAAGTAGAATTGGGGCTGTAGATGATTATTAGTTTTAGTATTTAGAGATGATAATTAATAAACCTTGTTGTCAATAACATATGAAGTTTACTTATTCCGCTGCGTATCAATTCATGATCTTATTGTCTATGTTATTGTTTAACCCTAGAGGCTCTAAACGGTCCAAGGAGTTTAACAAACTCCACATGTGGAAACACCCTTACTGAGAAAGGGTAGAATATCTGTACCTCAAACTGCAATGAAACCATATCAGAAAACACAAAGATCAGAAGTTGCTGCTTCTTCAGCGAATCTACACGAATTAATGATTGTCTTATTACTTAAAAACCATTTAACAAGTTATTACTGATTCATCACATGTTGTTGTGCAGATTGACATATTAGGGTTTCCTTTTATTTTTAGAAACTTTCCATTTTTAGTAACCTTACATATTTAGTAACTTTCCATAATTAGCAAGTTTCCATCATTAGTAAATTTCCAGATTTAGTAAGTTTCCAACCTCGGGTCACAATTCACAATTAATCAACTTAGGGTTTCATTCTCAAAATTAGGTTAACATATGACTAAATATATCATAATTACCATTTAAGTATCTTTTAGGGCTCAAGCACATCAAATGGTATGCTTATCACAAAAACTTAGCTTCTTAACAAATTTCTGATTTTAGTATACTTTAGCCTTCACATACGAATTTTAAAACCATACATTGGCCCTTACTCAGAGGCTATAATAATTTACACGTGTACCTATATATCTTGTGAGCTTACATGAATTTTCCCAGAATTTATTTCCAAGTGAAAACACCATTACAAAAATCATTTACCCAAACATGTCCAGGAAGTGAACTGCAGGTACACCCCGAAAGTTTACATTTATTAAACCTATTCAGACCCTTCAGAAAAATCTTCAAAAATTCCAAGAAGTCACACATAAATTATATATTACCTCTGTACAAGGAGAGCTCTTAACCCCTTGTAGTTTGAAAACTAAAAATCTAAAACCCCAATTGAATTTCAGACTCGATTTCTAAGCTTTGACACTTAATCTCCCAAAAATCAAAAGACTACTCTCCCGACCTCCAACGACCAAGAGGCTTACATATTCAGAAATTAGAAAACTTGAACTTTATTTTAGAGTCAAGAAACGTGTAAAACTCTATTGTATAACTTGATTTCCACCCCTATCTTTATGAGGTTACGAATCTGCCAGAATCTTAATCGCGAATCTACAAACCCTAACTAATATATTCTTGCAATAATCACTTAAACACCTAAGTTAATTACTCTAATCATTATTAAACTTCAATTTTACAGATTTATAAACATAATTTACAAACCCTAATCCATCCTTGCAAGTTACATAATTAATATAAGGATTACAAAACTTAAAAGTAATAAATTTAATAAAAATAAAACTAACCAATTCTTGAATCCACAAACCCTTTGATCGATCCTCTTTTATTTTTCCTGTTTTTTTTCTCTCTGAATGTCGACTACAGAAAATTAGGGGGATTATGGGTCATTTAGGTTGTTTTAGGGAGGGATAATTGGGCTAGTTTGGGTTGGGTTAGGATTGGGTAAGTGTTTGGGCTTTAGAAAGAAAAAGATAAATCCTAAACACTAAAACTACAAATAATTGGCCCATATTTTTTTTGTACATCTTTATTTTACTTATTTATTTATATAAACCTTAGATTATAATCATAAAATGTAAATCAAATTCTAGGGCGTTATATTGACGGAGGGTGAAACTGTCATAAAAATAAACACAAAAGTCGAAGTGTAAAAGGTTAATACGGACAAAAGTAAAAATACACCCTTGATGCTTGTTTGTCTTGGTTTGATCTCTATCGTTCTGTTCGATCTTTGTAATCAAGCCTAGAAGTTGGTCCGATGTTAGTGTGGACTAACTATAGGTCAGATCATATAATTGATCTAGAGTTTGTCTGGATTCATGATTGTGTTTTCTTCTTTTTTTGGGGGGGGGGGGCTGACCATGGTTTCCGACCATTTGACCGACTAATTCACGGGATTTGAACCCACCGCAACACCGACTCAAATCGGGAAGATCCCTCCCTTTTCAGGAGGTTGGCATGGCTACTTTAGGATTGTTTGCACTTAGAAAGAATTGAAATTGAGACCTCACACATCTTAGAGTGATAGTCACAAGTCCTTTTGCCACTAGGTTGCCCCTGAGTGGTTTTCGTGATCATCAGTTTATCTCCATAAGGTATGTAATTCTACTGATGTTCTAATCACTAATCAAGTCTGGTGTATAGGGATCTCTATGGAGGAAAAACCTTTTTGTGTAAATGTAATATTAAGTCTGCCATTGCTTTTGTGTTAATCTGATTAATCACTATTTAATGGTTAAATAAAAATTTAAAATTACAGCCTACTACACACTCTTTTTCATCAACATCTACCTATTCTATGAAAATATCAACTTAAGAACTCTATTATGACATAAAGTCATAGAAATTTGTTTCGTGGGATCAGTTTCATTAATGCGGGGGATTTTTAAAAAATTTGGTCAATTTTTTGTTTGAAAGATAATTGATGATCATCAAGTATACTAATGTATGGTAAAATGAAAAGCTCAAATAAATTTTGTGGTCATGAGTCATTAATGGGTTTAATTGTGTTAGTTAATTTGACTGTTTTCCTTTATCTCTTTTCCATATATATTGAGAGACATTCTCTCATTTCAAGCACACCGAGAAACGCAACTCGATCTTCTCCTTTTGTTTAACATTCATCTTAATTTGTGTATCCGGTCGTAATAGAGGAAAGACACGTATTGGTTTGCTTTAGTAACCCGTTTGTGCTAACAAATTTATCAATTGTTATATCATGTGAAATACACGTTCATGATTTGTAACACCCCCAAAATCGGGTCCAGCGGAAGCATACATGTCACTGGGGTGCTACTAAATTGGTATCACAACACAAGGTACACAGAACGGTTTTACCTCAACCGTTTATCATAAATTCATTAACAAAAAGTGTTAAATTTATATTATTCAAAAGTAGTGCGGAAATAGGCTCATAAAATAAATAAAGCGGTCCCAAATAGTTATCAGAGTCGTCTATGACCATGCCCCTTGCCAAGCGCCTCCAAAAATAAGCTATCGCCTTACCCTGAAAATACATGCTAAAAGTGTCAACACGAGGTTGGTGAGTTCATATGTTTTAGTTTGAAACAATATGGTTGAACCATAAGGTTTTCGAGTTCAAATCATCATTCACGAACAAGTCAAATTCAACGTAGGCTCACTCTGCCTAAATCACAGTTCCAAAACCAAATCCGCAAATAATATCATAATCAAACATCTTGATCCATAATCAATCATACAGATACTACATTCATATAGTGTCACACAAATTTAACTGTTACGCTGGCTAAGTCATGAACCAAACACATGAGCCGCACTCAAGGAGTGTCCCATAACACATGGGCCGCACTCAAGGAGTGTCTCATATCTAAACATTGCAATAATCCCTATAGGTGCACTATATAGTTCTGCACACTTGCAACACATGCATTAATATTCATGCACTATTGCAGCTCATAGCAATATCCCTGCACTATTGCATCACGTATAACACAAATCTTAGCCAGCTCGCGTAACAGTTTCATAACCACAAACACAATTTCAGGTCAAATAAATAAACTGGTTTTGCATATATCTTGCCCCAAAACATATCAGGTCCATGAGGAAATAATCAAATATGCAACAGATAACCACATAACGCATTCAAATAACCAAATCAAATATTTCAGCCAAACAGTCAAATCTTGTGTAAACAATTCACGTATCCAAAATAACTAGCATTATGTTTAGTTTAAAATGAGCATGTATTCTCCCCCAAAACAATTTAAAAATCAGTAAAAGTAGGTGCCATGAACTCACCTTAGCCACAACAATGCAAACATCACAACTGACACGACTGGCATCTAGAGCTAATCACAACAGTATCCAGAAGACAGGCACAACGGTACGGGATCGGCACGACCTAATACGTATACAACTATCTTAAAATACGTCTCGTACAATAATTAAGTCTATAAAAGACAACGTGTCGAAGTCTTCGTGGATCACTCTAATCATTACTTATAAAAAGTTTAATATCAGCATTTCGTGTGGTGGTAAGGAAATACATACTCTAAATACAACTTACGCCAAAGTGGAAAAGACGTCGACATAGTTGAGACATACTGACACAAACTCAAGCCAACAGGGAAAAATCCATAAAATAACGACCAATAAATAGGTTAATACAAATGGGTCGACTGATATGTTATGGTGTTTACCCCAAATCCCTAATTAATTTGTATAAAACATAAACGTTTTATAAAAAAAAGGTAAGTTTAACTAGTAAAAATCAATTTCTCCTAGGACAATTTAACAGTAAACAAACGTTAATGTTTCAAGTGTGTTTATTAATTATTGGTCATCAAACATTGTTTACATATTTTAAGTCCGTTACGAATCGTAACATATTAAATTCATCTGAGTCTAATATACCATATTCGTATCGTGTCCAATAGTCCAATAATGTCAAATGTCCAATAACGTCGAATGTCCAAATCACCTAAATAAATTATGTCCAAGTATTTCAATTCTCCATCAAATATCTATAATTCGTTGAGTGTCCGTATTATCCAAACTCAATCTCACAATCCCAAACATATATTCCGTTAAGTTCAATATTAATTATTAAGTCCCACGAAATATCCGAAACTTACCAATATACACCAATAGTCAAACGATTATATTTTTCACAAGTTAAATATATACTTGGCAAGACAAATTATTATACAAATTTATTCAAAATCAAACACACCCATTAGTCTATTCTTGGGCTCGGCCCATTCTTAAACAACAAACATACCCTTATATTAAGGTGAATGGGCTTTGGCCCATTCTTGAACCAAATGCACCCTAGCTAGAAATGCAAACCAAAAACGCACCCTTGAGACTGAAGGTACATAGGAAATGCACCCTATTTGGTTCGACCTTGAACTAAAACCACAAAAACTCTCAATGGGATTTACCAATAAGCTGGAAAAACAAACACCCCCGTGGGTGTCCCTCTTGTGACTCGACATCGAGATAAACAAACGCACCCTAAATGGGTTAGTGGGATCGAGACCAAACCAAGCACAAAATACAACCACCCTTGTGGTTTTGTGCTAGCCGAAACTCAACACAACAACACACCATAGTTCGATTAATACATAAACACTAAAAGTGAAATAAAGCAAATACTACCCTTGTGGTTTCCTCGTTAGACCAAGGTAAACACCTTCGTGGTGTTTTCTGTGACTGAGACTGAGAAAACAACACAAACGAGCACCCTTGAGGTCTCGTTACCAACTGAGAACCAAAAACAATCCAACATCCGCTTTGCGGCTGAAACGAACAAACAAACATACACTCCTTGCATCACTTACTAAACCGAATAAAAACAATAACAAATCAAAAATTGAAAACTAACAAATAGTCATAATCGGTCAAAACAAAAGACAAACATATAAATGTGGGTTTCACGGTTACCGTATCAAGAATAAAATAGGAGGAAAAGAGAGATGAGAAAGTGATGGCGAGGTGGTGGCGGCTGTGGTGACCTTCGGACCAAAACAGAACCCAAATTACGAACAATAAAATTGATACAACCCTTAACGCTCTTCTTGATAGTGGTAGCAAATGGCGGCAAGGAATGGTGGTGGCGGCGTAATGGCCGGAGCACTGGTGATGGCACCAGAAAACTTGAGAGGAGAGTGGGAGTGATAAAATGATTTATGAAACCCTAATTTCCTTTTATACCCAACGCAGGGACCAAAGGTGTAAACCTTAGAAACATCCAGGGGCGGCGGTGAAAATATAATCTAGGGACAATAACTGTAATTTATCATATCTTTCACAAAATGAGGTTCGGGGCTCGTTTAGACTAGTAAACGGTTGATTCAAGACACGAGAATTACGCCATCGTGCTCAGAATATTTTTTCCAATAAAAATGACTATTCATACGCCTCGTTTCTCACAAATAATAAAATAATCAAATCAAATCGTTGGTTGTGCCAGTACGCGTTGTGTGCAAATTCCACGTTTCGCGAGATAACTTCACGTTTTAGGGTCAAATAAGCTTGGAAAGGTTCGCAAATGAAAAACAGGGATAACCTCGTATAAAAATAAGTCTGGAAAATTTTGGGTTGTCACAGTCTCACCTCCTTAAAAAGGAATCGCGTCCTCGTGATTCAATTCAAGTTACCAATTAGAGTTGAAAAGAGATGAGAATACTTACGCTTGATCTCATCCATACGTTCCCATGTGAACTCAGGACCTCTCTTAGAGTTCACCGATCTTTGACAATAGGAATACGACTTTTACTAAAGTCGTCTGACTTCACAGTCCATGATTTCAATAGGTTTCTCAACAAGGTTTAAACATTCATCAATATGGATCTCTCCCGGAGAAATAGCAACTGTCTCATCGGCAAGTCATTTCTTCACATTGCACATAAAAATGTTGCGAACACAGCTTAGTCCTGACGGTAGCTCGAGTCTGTGAGCTACCGGTCCAACTCTAGCAAGGATTTCAAAAGGATCAATATAGCGAGGATTAAACTTTCCACGTTTACTAAACGTATCACACCTTCTCATGGTGAATCTTTAAGCATAATCTAGGCTTTAACTGGTAATTTAAGAGGTTTACGTCATTTGTCAACATAACTCTTCTGACGATTCGTGAGCAGCTTGCAACTCGGTTTTGATTTGAATGATCTTCTCGGTAGTCTCATGAACAAGTTCAGGATCATTAAGTTGGGTATCCCCAACTTCTACCCAACAAGTCGACGATCGGCACTTGCGACCATAAGGTTCCTCGTACGGTGCCGTTGAAATACTGGAGTTGTAGGTATTGTTATAAGAGGATTTGGCCAACGGGAGGTATCTATCCCATCCATTGCCACACTCGATTACTCAGGTAGAGGTGCGGGATTTGGTCCTCAGGTCTAGCTTATGATATAGTAGCAAAAACAACAAATCGACTTACAAAATGATTTGTGAAACGGCTTATAGGATAATAGGAAAACAATTCATCGTTTATAAAATTGTAGGAAAGTCAAAACTTTGATTTTCAGTTTGATTCATAACATCATAGCAAGGCAGCAAAACGTTTTATGAAATCGTTTTGCTAAACGATTTGTAGAACAGTTTACGGGGTAACAGGAAAGCAGTTCGCCATTTATAAAATGGTAGTAGGATCAAAATTTTAATTTTTGTGAAATAGCAGTAAAACATTTTGTAGGATGACTGCAAAATGGTCGGTAGAAAAATCAAAGGCAATTTGTAAATTAATGACAAAACAGTTTATTATCCTATAAGAGGTTCGCAAAGATAACTGTATTCTCGAAGGACGAGAGGAGAATTAGGTCATTGTCCCAAGGAACGCGGTTCAGGTTACTCCTTAAGGTATTAAGATTTCTGTTGGGCATGGAATCTATGCCAAATGGAAAGTTTAGCGAGTTCAGAGTACAATTCTGAGGGAGGATGTTGATTGCTACTAGCAATCAGTCGGTTGAATCAGTAATGTACATAGTACTTAAAGCAGGAGGTACAACATTGATTGAACAACATCTATTGAGCACAAGGCTTAGGGTAGAGGCGACTGTAACAAGACCACAACAAAACAAGGCCGAATAACAAATCTAAATCCGGAATGAGGTCCAAAATCACAAAATCAAACAATCCAAATTCAAACATAGTCAAAACCAAATCCAAACGCAGCCAAAATCAAATCCAAACACTCCAATGAGCTCAAATGGGCTTATTACAATCTCAAGGAGTTACAAATAAACAACTCGAATTCAAACAGTGCCAATTGAGTCTAACCCGACCCTATGCGAACTACGGTCAAACGACGATAAACAAGAATTACATATAAACGGAGACGTATAGCGGTGCCGGGAGTATTATGGTTCACGAGGTGTTGTGATGCCAGTGTGTCGTATGTGGGGGTAAGCTTTCATCATATTCAATGCTCGTGTACACACGCAAAACCTTACCCTTCCAAAAATTCAAAGACCAACCCGAACAAAATTCCATTATAACTACTCCCAGTATCGCAAAATTCACCTCTGAGTCGGACATAGGTGATCAGGCCATGTCCCACTGTCCTTGGTTGAATATAGATGATCAGTCTATATTCACCCGAGGTTCAATGAATTTTGAAATACTCAGCCTAGTTATACTAGCAATATGTCCCTTACATCCAAAATCATTCCGAAAAACCACGACGAGTGTACAAACTCGAAATCAACTAGTGAGATTACGCAAGGAAATAGCGTAAATCTATGACAAGTTTGGTGCGTACATAAGCATAAGGAAATGCTTATAGTGAACAACTAAAACAGGCGGATATACATTATCCAATAGTCAGGTGCACATCTCAACGAATATATCATCAATTATCTCGTTACATATACCATCAAACGTCTAATCACATGTACCATCAAACAAAACCATCAATGAGGCTTCGGCTTGGCAGGCTGGCACGTGGCGGTCAGAGAGTTAAGTTTTTGCAAAATTAGTTATAGTCTAGGTTTTAAAAATATACCCAGTTCTCTATAACCTAGGCTCTGATACCAATCTGTAACACCCCTAAAATCGGGCCCAGCGAAAGCATACATGTCACTGGGGTGCTACTAAATTGGTATTACAACACAAGGTACACAGAACGGTTTTACCTCAACCGTTTATCATAAATTCACTAACAAAAAGTGTTAAATTTACATTATTCAAAAGTAGTGCGGAAATAAGCCCATAAAATAAATAAAGCGGCCCCAAATAGTTATCAGAGTCGTCTATGACCGTGCCCCTTGCCAAGCACCTCCAAAAATAAGCTATCGCCTTACCCTGAAAATACATGCTAAAAGTGCCAACATGAGGGTGGTGAGTTCATAGGTTTTCGTTTAAAACAATATGGTTGAACCATAAGGTTTTTGAGTTCAAATCATCATTCACAAACAAGTCAAATTCAACGTAGGCTCACTCTGCCTAAATTACAGTTCCAAAACGAAATCCGCAAATAATATCATAATCAAACATCTTGAACCATAATCAATCATACAAATACTACACTCATATAGTGTCATGAAAATTTAACTGTTACGCTGGCTAAGTCATGAACCAAACACATGAGCCGCACTCAAGGAGTGTCCCATAACACATGGGCCGCACTCAAGGAGTGTCTCATATCTAAACATTGCAATAATCCCTATAGGTGCACCGTATATTTCTGCACACTTGCAACACATGCATTAATATTCATGCACTATTGTAGCTCATAACAATAACCCTGCACTATTGCAGCATGTATAACACAAATCTTAGCCAGCTCGCGTAACAGTTTCATAACCACAAACACAATTTCAGGTCAAATAAATAAATAGGTTTTGCATATATCTTGCCCCAAAACATATCAGGTCCGTGAGGAAATAATTACATATGCAACAGATAACCACATAACGCATTTAAATAACCAAATCAAATATTTCAGCCAAACAGTCAAATCTTGTATAAACAATTCACGTATCCAAAATAACTAGTATTAAGTTTAGTTTAAAACGAGCATGTATTCTCCCCCAAAACAGTTTAAAAACCAGTAAAAGTAGGGGCTATGAACTCACCTTAGCCATAGCAATGCAAACATCACAACTGACAAGACTGACATCTTGGGCTAATCACAATGGTATCCAGAAGACAGGCACAACGATACGGGATCGGCACAACCTAATACGTATACAACTATCTCAAAATATGTCTCAGACGATAATTAAGTCTATAAAAGACAACGTGTCAAAGTTTTTGTGGATCACTCTAATCATTACTTATAAAAAGTTTAATATCAATGTTTTGTGTGGTTGTAAGGAAATACATACTCTAAATACAACTCACGCCAAAGTGGAAAAGACATCGACATAGTTGAGACATACTGACACAAACTCAAGCCAACAGGGAAAAATCCATTAAATAACGACCAATAAATAGGTTAATACAAATGGGTCGACTGATATGTTACGGTGTTTTCCCCAAATCCGCAATTAATTTGTATAAAACATAAACGTTTTATAAATAAAATGTAAGTTTAACTAGTAAAAATCAATTTCTCCCAGGACAATTTAATAGCAAACAAACGTTAATGTTTCAAGTGTGTTTATTAATTATTGGTCATCAAACATTGTTTTCATATTGTAAGTCCGTTACGAATCGTAATATATTAAATTCATCTGAGTCTAATATACCATATTCGTATCGTGTCCAATAGTCCAATAATGTCAAATGTCCAATAACGTCGAATGTCCAAATCACCCAAATAAATTATGTCCAAGTATTTCAATTCTCCATTAAATATCTATAATTCGTTAAGTGTCCGTATTATCCAAACTCAATCTCAGTATCCCAAATATATATTCCGTTACGTTCAATATTAATTATTAAGTCCCACGAAATATTCGAAACATACCAATATACACCAATAGTCAAACGATTATATTTTTCACAAGTTAAATATATACTTGGCAAGACAAATTATTATACAAATTTATTCAAAATCAAACACACCCATTTGTCTATTCGTGGGCTCGACCCATTCTTAAACAACAAATATACCCTCATAATAAGGTGAATGGGCTTTGGCCCATTCTTGAACCAAACGCACCCTAGCTGGAAATGCAAACCAAAAACGCACCCTTGAGACTGAAGGCACACAGAAAACGCACCTTATTTGGTTCGACCTTGAACTAAAACCACAAAAACTCTCAATGGGATTTACCAATAAGCTGGAAAAACAAACACCACCGTGGGTGTCCCTCTTGTGACTTGACACCGAGACAAACAAACGCACCCTAAATGAGTTAGTGGGACCGAGATCAAACCAAGCACAAAATACAACCACCCTTGTGGTTTTGTGCTAGCCGAAACTGAACACAGCAACATACCCTAGTTCGATTAATACATAAATACTAAAAGTGAAATAAAGCAAATACCACCTTCGTGGTGTTTTCTGTGACTGAGACTGAGAAAACAACGCAAATGAGCACCCTTGAAGTCTCGTTATCAACTGAGAACGAAAAACAACCCAACATCCGCTTTGCGGCTGAAACGAACAAAGAAACACACACTCCTTGCATCACTTACTAAACCGAATCAAAACAATAACAAATCGAAAATCGAAAACTAACAAATCCAAACCCACCGAAAGAGCATTAAGGCAGAAAATCACAATCTACTCCTTATCAATAACAGATCCGATCTACCAACTTACTGAGTTAACTCAGTTGATTGGGCTCACTCAGCCGAGTTGACTCGACTCGGTTACTAAACAAACTAACACCCTATTATTTCGTTCCTTACCACATGAATCCATTATTAAAACATTTTTATGTCCATTATTAATCCACAAAACCGAATAACTCATTTTTTATTTACTTAGATCCACGAAAATATTGACAAAAATAGTCATAATCAGTCAAAACAAAAGACAAACATATAAACGCGGGTTTCACGGTTACCGTATCAAGAATAAAATGGGAGGAAAAGAGAGATGAGAAAGTGATGGCAAGGTGGTGGCGGCTGTGGTGACCTTCGGACCAAAATAGAACCCAAATCACGAACAAAAAAATTGATACAACCCTTAACTCTCTTCTTGATAGTGGTAGCAAACAGCGACAAGGAATGGTGGTGGCGGCGTAATGGCCGAAAGTTGAGAGGAGAGTGGGAGTAATAAAATGATTTATGAAACCCTAATTTCCTTTTATACCTAACGCAGGGACCAAATGTGTAAACCCTAGAAACATCAAGGGGCGGCGGTGAAAATATAATCCAGGGACCATAACTGTAATTTATCATATATTTCACGAAATGAGGTCCGGGGCTCGTTTAGACTAGTAAACGGTTAATTCAAGACACGAGAATTACGCCATCGTGCTCAGAATATTTTTTCCAATAAAAACGACTATTCATAAGCCTCATTTCTCATAAATAATAAAATAATCAAATCAAATCGTTGCTTGTGCCAGTACGCGTTGTGTGCAAATTCCACGTTTCACGAGATAACTTCACGTTTAAGGTCAATTAAGCTCGAAAAGGTTCGTAAATGAAAAACAGGGATAACCTCGTATAAAAATACGTCTGGAAAATTTCGGGTTGTCACATGATTGAAGAGGATAAATCTATCTTAAGAAAACTGTAAGCTTCAAATGCCTCATCATTTTCCTTATTTGTGTTTTTTTTTGAATCTCGACCAGCGAAAGTTTTACAATATTATTTTCCTCACTTCACATTTTCTTATTATTATCAGCTTGTAGCAACACACGTATTATATAATTATATAGCACTTGTCTTATTTCGGCTCGGGTACCATCTTAGTGGGTGAGGTTAGGTTTAGGCAGGTGAAACATGTAACTGGCTACTTGAGCAAAATTTTAATCCTTTTCACTACCGAGACGGATGGTGTCTATGATCACCATAAAAATAAGACGCTACTTTGTGTTTTTACTAAAGCTATCAAAAACTCGATTGGGAAAAGAGTAGACTATACCAGCTCTACAGTACAAAACACAAACTAAAGCTACCCATACACACTATTGTCTTTGGCTCTTTTTCGGTGATCCTTTTATCAAAGTAAAAAAAAAAAGAAAGAAAAAACAAGTAAGATCACTATGATTCGTCAATTTACTTACTGCTTTGCATGGGAAAAAGAAGAGACCGCTTGAAGTACAATTTGCAATCATGTCTTCTCAAATGCCCTATCGCCTGTGTGGAAAACTAGAAGGGGGGTTGAATAGTTTTTACGGTTTTAAAATTTATTTGCTTTGTACACTTAACGTGATTTCAAAGTAAAACAAATAATCAAGCAATATATGAAACAAGTAAGGAAAGGAATGATCAAACTGTAACACGGGTATTTATAGTGGTTCGACTACAAGGACTCTCTTCCTTGCCCTACTCCACTCCTCGAGCCTCTAACTCGAGAGTTGTTCTTCACTATGAAACAAGCTCCCTTTCTAGGCGGAGAAAACCTTTACACTTCGCTTACTCTTTATCCGGTACTAAGCTAAACACCGGGTTCTTTACAAGGGTACAACCACTCCCGTTAGTTCTTTCACAAGGGTACAACCACTCCCGTTGGTTCTTTCACAAGGGTACAACCACTCCCGACACTCTTTGTGTTTTAAGGACTAAAACACTAACCAAACTCTACTGAATGAAAGTTATAACAATGATGTGTGAACTAATACAAATCAAACAGAACCTAACTAATGAAACTTGCAACAGTAAGTTTGTTGAAGCTTGTATGCTTGATCTTCTTTGCTACAAAAGTGAGATCAATAAGAATGAAATGAATGATATGGGTTAGTGATATGCAAATGAATGATTATATATTTTAAGCTATATGAGTGATAATTGTGCCAGAATGATCAGCTTGCTATTTATAGAAAACTTTATAAAACAGTTGGCGGATTTGGCGGATCCCTTAAATTGGATCCGCCCTTGTACTGGTTTGGATCCGCCAGTGCAGGACAACTAAGAGATTCTCAAATCTTTCCGTATCTTGCACAATCTTTCCATATCTTCAAATGTCAACTCTTTAGCTTGAAGATCTATACAAGATATCTCAAAAATATTTCTAAGATTATGTTCATGATGCATGCCATGATGTCATCCTAAATATTTCTAATTTAAGAAATAAAAATATAAATGTATATAATGTTATTCCTAGTAATCTTGTAATGTGTAAATGTGTTTTGAAAGACTTATCACTATAAATGTAAAAGACTTAATCTTATATTTATGCTTTGCTTAAAGATAAACTTTGTAATTGTCATTAACAAAATTAAGCAAAGATCGCAAAATATAAATAACGTTTTTATGACGATATTTGTATTAACAATCTCCCCCTTTTTGTTGATGACAAAACATAAAGTGTATTTTTAAGCAATGAAATAAATAAAGTATGAGTCTTTTAAAAATATAAATTAAGTTGGTTTTATGCAAGTTTTGAAAACAATTTTAAGTATAAAAACATGTACTGTGATGTTAACAGTATGTATGAAACTATGTATGAAACTTAATCCTATCTCCCCCTTTTTGTCGAAACAAAAAGAAGATATGCGTAGCGGAATGTGGTGAACAAATCTTGGTTATTACTCCCCCTAAATTGGAGTACCAGGATTGTTTCAATGATTTTGAGAACTTTAAAAGCTCCCCCTTGGATAATACTCCCCCTAATTGGAGTGCCAAGGTTAAGATGCATAATCCTACAAAACAAATGGTTAGAATATGATATGCTCCCCCTCGATGTATACTCCCCATTGCTAGGGTACCAACGTATACGTTTCAAGGATGAGAAATGCTATAAAATGATGAGTTAGTATATGATATACTCCCCTTGATCTATACTCCCCATTGCTAGGGTACCAACGTATATGATGCAAAGTTGAGAAAAGCTACAAAATAAAGGTTAGTTGTGAATCAATCCAACCAAGTAGCATAATGCATATGTATAAGTCAAACACACATAAGATTTCAACCCAGTTGACTTTAAAAAGTCAAAATAAGTGTCTGATAAAAAATGCTCCTAAGTACAAGTGGTCAAATCATTATGAGAACTCAAACCAACCATACAATAATGTTAGTAATTCAATCAAACCAAGATATTATGCCAAATAGTGATCACCCATAAGCATAAATATAACATCCATTACCTGAAAATTTGTTTGTGACATAAGTCACAAAACATGATGTTACAATAAAAAGAAAGAAAAAAAAATAAAAGGTTCCTAAAAATAGAAAATTCCTAAAACAATCCAATGAAATCCTATAAAAGGAAACTGGGAAGAAACTAAAATTTGCCTATTGCGGAGGATGAGAGATTGCATTTAGGCGTTCGAGAATATGGTTCAAAATGAACCTCATCTCATTTTGAAGCTCATGGACCAAGATGTTGGTCCTTTGGGCCAAGTGAGCGGTCCTCTCGCATTGTGAGCAATCATGCATTGGAAAGTTAGGAGGAAGAGTGGGCTCAATGGCTTGTGGTGGTGGTGGTGGTTGGTTGGTTGGTGGTGGTGGTTGTGGTTGGTTGTTCGGTGGTGGTGGTGTTTGGTTGTTTGATGTTGGAGTTGTGAGGGAGTTAAGCAAGATGGATTGAAGATCAATGGCTTCACCAAGGCGGGAATCCACCATATTGGAGAGAGCATAGAGGCGGGTGAGCTCCTCATTGATCTCTTCATGGGTTTGTGGTTGATTGATCCACATTGCCTCATCAATGGCAATCAGTGTAGATGTAGATGAAAGAGGTTGTGTTTGTGGTTGTGATGGTGGTGGATCATGGTAAAGTGGACCATGGATATCCCGATAAATGGGATGGAAGAGCATAGGTGTTTGACCTTCAAAGGTCATGGGAGGAGGATTGGTTGACCTTGGTGGAAGGTCTTCCAAATCATCCAAGTATGGATGAGGTGATGAAGGTGGTGTTCTAAACAACTCTAGGGGCTAAAGTTGTGGTGAATGTTGTGGTGAAGGTGATCTATTAGGTTGTGATGGAGCGGGTGGTGGTGTGGTTGCTACATGAGTGATTGTTGGAGGTGGTGTGTTGATGATGGTGTTAGATGGTGTTGGAGTAGCAAGGTTGAGAAAATTCTCATTGGCAATTGGTGAGGATATGTTAAGTGGAGATGACTCCTCTGATGATGAATTAGCTAAGTTCACGAAGCAACAAGGACATACACTCATACGAGCTGTCCTTCGTGCGGGTCTGCTTGTAGATGAGTTAATTGATTTTGGCATTGTTGAAATGTGAGAATAGTTGCTCTAAGGTATAGGAATGATAGTTAGTAGTGATGGTTGTTGTGTGATTTGTGATGATCCTGAGGTTCTAATTTATAGATAGAAGATTTGTTGATCTATGTGTTTGGATTAGATGTGAATCCAATGAGGAATGTTGATTCCTAATGATTTGGGATAAAAAATTGTGCTAGTCACATCATTTAAGTCAAACCATAGAGCTTAAGTTGAGTGAATTTTAGAAGATTTGCAGTAAATGCAAGGAGTGAGTGGAAATTCAGTTGATGTGATGTTCCCACGGATTTCAAGGAACCAATTTGAGGGTTCCTTGCTTGTTTCAGAAAGGTAACTCACATGGAAAATTTGAATATTCAAATTTTGGTGGGAAATAGATTTCTTATGATTTTAAGTGTTCCTAAATAATCCTAATGAGTTTAATGATTAGTAGAAGAATTCTAAAGACTAGAATCAATAATCTAAGGATCGGGATTAGTCGGGAATTTTTGAAAAAGTTACTGTTGAAGCCTGCGGATCCAATCGACAACAAAGGCGGAACCAAATTTTTGGTTTCGCGGAATCCGCAGGTTTATGACTGGCGGAGCCAAAGGATACAACAGGCGGATCCAAAATATGGGATCCGCCAAATCCGCTATACATAGGTGCTAAAACAAACAGAACATATGTCGAATTTCGCGTTTCATGTTCAAATTCTGAAAATTCTCTTAAAACGTATGTAATAACTAATATGTGATAGAAAAATACTAAATATATAGGTTCTAACACACGTTTACACATAGATTAATCCGATCATAATATCTTACCATAAAAGTGGTTAAGCCAAACAGTGACTTAATCTCGGAAAATTGATAACAACAAGTGTTATCGACCTGCAATGTTGAGTTAGTTCATGTACAAGTTAAGTACGAACATAATACCTTAAGAAACACACAAGTTCAACACATCATTATTTGAAAATATCTAATACCAAACACTCCCAATACTTCATTTCTTGCTTATTTTCTTGTGAAGCTTCATGATCAAACGGCCCAAATTCTTCACCATTCCATTGGTTTGTTTAAATTCTGCTGATTCGTTCGGAATTGAAAGAAGTTGACTCAAGTACTCGGGTGGTGAGATCCTTGAGTTTGGCAAACCATCCTCTTCACTCATGGATGATGATGATGATGATGATGATGATGTATGAGGATGAGGACGTTTTCCTTTTGCCACTGCTACCATATGATCACTTAGAGGAACAAAGGTGTGTGGAATCTCGAGGTAGTCGGGAACGAATCCTAAAGCATTTCTAGGAATGGGCTCAAAAGCTCTATAGAGATGGGTCAAAAGCATCCCGTAGGGCATGGTGGTGGTGCCTTGAACCGGAATGTCGGCCATTCTTTTGGCAATATAGTAAGCAAGGTTGAAGGGTTGATGGTTTGACACGCAATACATCATGTAGCAAAGACTTGCATTGATATGGTCTCTATTTCCTGTTGTGCTTATGAAATTTGCTCTCAAAACTTCTTCAAGCTTCTTAAACTGAGGCTTAAGTTCATTAAGTTCCATGGCAAATGGATCTCTATCAACTTGACGACCTCGGTGTAACCTAGTTTGGTTGTTCCTAGGCAAAAAGATATGCTCATGAATGGTTTCTTTTGCGATTAATGGTGTGGCATATGGTGCCGAACGATCAAGGTTAGACTCTAGAATGGTTAACGACCACTTTTCAGAATAGAAACAAGTTCCTTGATTTGGAACTCCTAAGACATCTCCAAATTGATCTAAAGGAATATTGAATTGAAACCCGTTGACTCTGAAATGGATATTCATGTATCCATAATCATTTGAACTAAGTCCTACACTAGCATAGAACTCGAGAATAAACCTAGGGATGATGGGCTCATCGATGTCTAGAAGGCTATCGAAATGAATCGCGGCTAATTGTTCGCGGAGAATGGTACCTTCATAGAATGAGGGTTCTATGGTTCTACCCTCGTGTACGTATCGTTTTTCTAAGGCTTTGAATATTTCAACTTGTTGCTCACTAAGTCCTTTGGTTTTGTGATGTTTAGGTAGGTATTTGATGGTTTCTTTGTGATCATAATTAGTCGTGGGAGGCATGATTATCCTAGACACAAGAATGATGGTTTCTTTGGGAACAATGTGGAGGTGCGGTTATCTCGACTCCTTTTGATGCATGAAAATTTATTTATGCAAGTTTTATAACGAAAATGTGAGATAACCCAAACGCTCCTAATTCAATGTAGCTACGTTTGAATGTACTCGAGAATACATATTAGTTATGTATTTCCTTTAGCATTCAAGAGACATTATGCAAGTGATGTTTAAAACATAACGTTTTTGTATTTGTATGAACAATGTCCAAAAACCGTTTTTCCTAGTCGTGAGAAGATTTTAGAAAAAATTTCTCATGGGGTTTTTGAAGAATTATGACAATGTGCTACAGGATGCAATTCCTAACTACCAAAAACATAGTTTGTGATGCAATTTAGTAAATATGCTTCATGATTTTACAAGAATTATGCATAAACCCCATGTTTTAATTTTGTGTATGAAATAGAAATCCTAGACGCAGATCAGGAATATAGACATGATAAGGATACTTACAGTGATGATTAGAGCACAAATTGGTTGTGAAAGATGGCCTAAATTATGAATTTGGTGTGATAATGGTCGAGTTCCAGTAGCTAATATGTTTTTGGGAAGTGTGATGAATAGTACATGGAGTTTATTAAGATATACAGAAAATTGGCTCAGCAGGCCACGGATCCGGCGGATCCAAAATAAGGGATCCGCCCTTGTTGTCGTTTGGATCCGCAGGATCAGAACACATAATTTGGTTTATTGTCGTGTTTGGCTAATCTAAGGTTTAAGCTGCGGTTTCTTCTACTCACTTGGTTCCATTAATCCTAAACCTAGTCTAAGATAGTTGAAAGGTTCTTTCTTAAGGGGTTTTGTGAGGATGTCGGCAATGTTGTCCTCTGAGGATACTTTTTTGATTGAGATGTTTCCCTTCTGAACATTGTCGCGTAGGAAATGGTGTCGTATTTCTATGTGTTTGGTTCTAGCGTGTTGGACTGGATTTTTGCTGAGGTCGATAGCTCCTTTGTTGTCGCAAAGAATGGAAATGTCGTTGAGCTCAATTCCATAGTCGATGAGAGCTTGTTTCATCCACAGTGCTTGTTGACACGCCTTTCCTGCAGATACGTACTCTGCTTCTGTTGTTGATATTGCAAGGGCTGTTTGTTTCTTAGCAAACCATGAGGTGAGACAATTTCCTACAAAAGTACAAATACCACTTGTACTTTTCCTATCGACATAATCACTGGCATGGTCTGAGTCGGCATACACTATGGTTTCTACACCCGTTCCTTTGGGATACCATAATCCTAAATGTTTAGTGCCTTTTATGTACCTTAAGATCCGTTTAACGGCTTCAAGATGGGATATTTTTGGATCTTCTTGAAAGCGTGCACATAGACAAACACTAAACATAATGTCCGGTCTACTAGCCGCTGGGTAAAGTAAACTACCAATCATCCCTCTATATTTAGTGCTATCTACGGATTCACTTTCGTCATTCTTGGTGAGTTTGGTTTCGGAAGACATTGGTGTTTTCATGGGTTTGGAATCTTCAAGACCAAATTTCTTAAGCATATCCTTGATATACTTAGATTGGTTGAAGAATATCCCATCTTCTAATTGTTTAATTTGGAGACCTAAGAAAAAGTTTAGTTCCCCCATCATACTCATTTCAAACTCATCATGCATGATTTTTGAGAATTCATCGCATATCTCTTGTCAAGTTGAACTGAATATAATGCCATTGATGAACTCAAATAAGTACATTTTATTATCATCATTTATCCTATTTGTTTGACTTGTTTTATTATATTATATATGAGAATCGATACATTAATGTTTACTTTAGTAATTCTCAGGTAAAAACAAGCATTATGTGAAACTTGGCGATTTTGGACTAATTATGGAGCAAAACAAGCAAGATGTTAAGAGTCTACTGAAATGTACAAGATCAAGATCATTCTGCTCCAGATACGCCGCAACATACTTCTTACATACGGCGTATTACTATCAAGATTTCACAAGTTACAATCCAAGACAGCAAAGGACATGCGCCGCATAGAGAAATGGAGTTACGCCGCATCTTAAGGCGGTGTACGAATATTCCTGAATATATTAATCTTGGACCCCACGCGAAGTTAAGTCAATGCGCCGCATCTACTTATCTTATGCGCCGCATCTAACCCTCAGACAGAAACTATAAATACCCCAAGGTCAGACGAATTTGGGGGTTGAACAGAGGTTGGACAGTGCAAGATACCATACGTACGAGTACCAAACCAGAGACGAATTCAGATGTATTAGCAGCACAAGACACACCCTGAACGAAGATACAAGAGCTGTAAGAAGGTCCTGCATGTATTCAATTCATTAAGTAGTTTTGTTTTATTGTATTAGTACACTTTAATTCATCAGGATTGATGGGCTGATGTCATGTGACTACGGAAAATCATGCGCACCCCTTAAAATTTCTTTCCCATTAATTAAAGTTTATATGTTGATGTCTTTGGCGACTTTTATTAGTGCATTGATAACCTCTGTGTCTAGCTGAGCATTGCTTGGGTCGCCATGCCCCTTCCTCGCCTATTTAAGAGACGCTAAATAAATAGGATAGACATAAGTAATCATTAAGGGTTTACTCGCCGATAAGATTAGAGCCAACGAGAAAGGTTTAATTATATACACTTCATATAAAACTAGCAATAAAACAAGTGACAAGCTACTTAATTATCAGGACAGGTCTTCTTATTGTCTCAAGTATCTATCTGTGTACGTGTGTGCTAATTGCTGATTCATGCTCATTAGTTTAGTTTTCTATTTAATCATAACCAAACCGTGCCAGTCTGTCAGGCTGAACCCCCTTGCGTTAGATTAGGTTGTACAGCTAACTTAGGATATTAAAATACTGATTAGAATAACTAGATAATATGTTCCACTCTTAGTGATCGACACTCTACTTACCATTATATTCATACTGACCGGGTACACTGCTCGTTAAGTGTGTGTATTATTGATAAGTCGGCTAAATATAAATTTAAAACTTGAGTAGGCATTAATACTGCTAAACCGCAACGACACATCACGCGCACCAAGTTTTTGGCGCCGCTGCCGGGGAGTGAATTGTTATTATCTGTTAATTTGATTAGTATTTTAATTAGGTTTTCTTTTTAATTTTTAGATTCTAACCACTAACCCCGTTGTATATTAGATAGATTGCATTCATTGTATTATTTGCATATTTTCTGTTTTTGTTTGTTTTTATTTTCTTTAATTTTTGTTTCTTTTTGTTTGTTTTTAGTTTTGATTTTATTTTTTTCTGCATTCTGCTATCGTTGTACTGTGCTGATACAAACGATACGGCGCATCTGTTTTCACAGATACGGCGTATTGCGTTTAATTTTTATAAAATACAACGCGTTTAATAAATTCGAGTATGACGCATCTTTCCCCAAGATACGGCGTATTCTGTTTTTAATAAGAAATTTTTCTAAACCCTAATGCCATACGACGCATCTGTTTTAACAGATACGGCGTATTTTCGATTTAAATTAAAAACAGTTTTTGAATTATTAAACAGATACGACGCATCAATTTGTATCGATATGGCGCATCTTCTGAATCAAAAATCTTGTATTTTGAAACGTAACGAAAATACGGCGAATTAGCTTCTGTTAATACGACGCATTTAATTTTAATAAATATAAACGATTTTTGATAATTTAAAACTGATACGGCGCATTCTAATTCTAAGCGGCGTATCTACTTTCTGAATAAAAGTCTGATTAAATTTTAACGTAATAAGATACGGCGTATCTAACTTTTTGGATACGGCGCATCATCTGCAGATATCAGCAAAATTTTATTTATCCCGAACTGAGAAATTCTAATCAACTTTCCTGTCTCTTAGAAAATTTTTACTTCGAAGCCTATTTGTTCTATGTTTCAGGAATGATGATTGATCTTTTCCCAAGCTGGTTCGGAGGATCAAGGATCAAACTTACAATCGACGAGATTATATCAAAGTTTGCCCAAGAAAGCGGAAAGGAACTATTGCTGAAAGAACAAAACAATATGATTAGACAAGTGGCGATTGAAGTGCACCAATTGTCAAGGGCAGTGTTGCAAAAAAAGGTCTACAAGGCCGATTAATCGCCGATTAGGTGCTACAAGGCCACCGACCTTGCCGATTTATGTAACTGGGTCAAACAAATAGGTCAACCGTGGTCAACGACAATCAACGGCGGTCAATGGTGGTCAAACTTGCCAGAAACCTATAAATCTTGCCGGAAGTACCCAAAACTCACTGTAAACTTATTTTGATCACTTATAGTAACTGTTTAAGTATATTACAAGTTGTTTTTTAGAAAATACCTTACCGGAAATACCTAAAACTCACCGGAAATACAAAAAACTTGCCGGAAATAACTAAAATTTGTCAGTAATGCCAATCCGATTAATCACCGATTAATCCCGCCTAGACCGATTACAAGCTACAAGGTGGTCGACCGCCCGACTACCGATTCGCGATTTTTGCAACCTTGGTCAAGGGTGATTAAAAGAGTTTTGTTCCAAAGGCACGACCTAAAGGGAAATACCTTGATAATTACATCGACAACGCTGATAACGAAGTTGTCGAGTTTGAACCTGAAGTATTGGAATAAGGAGCTGAACGTGAGTCTAACTTGAAGACTCTGGAATAAAGACAAGTGCTGACCGGGAGACAACCCGGAAGAAATTTTTTACTTTTCTGTTCTGTGTCTGTCAGACCTGCAGAAGATGCGGCGCATCTCAATCCTAAGATGCGACGCATCACCTGCACTGGTATGCGCCGCATCACCTGCACTGTCATATCTTATTTAATTTTCTGCATTTTTATTTTTGACTTTAAAACTTTCTGTCAGTTTATTTAATGCGGCGCATCCCTGGTTAAGGATGCGACGCATCTTTTATTCTAATTCGTATTTATTCCAGGCTCGATACGGCGTATCTTCTTCCATAAGATACGACGTATCGACTGACCTGATGATTTTCATTTTAAATTTTTTAAGTTTTATTTTTACTAACTACTAATGTATTATGCAAGTTTGAACCTTCTTAACTCAGGTGTGTTAAAGTCTGAATGGTATTATAGATTCCTGCATTCTTGTGGATACATCATTTTTGAAGCTTAAACGTTCTCATCCACAAGAATGATGATTTTTGCTCTTATACGAATAATGGAGGATCATACCGAGCAAATCTCAGGGGAGTTTTTCTATTCTAATTCTTTTATTTTCCAGTTTTTAACCTTTAACACAAACAACGAGGACGTTGTTTAACTTAAGTGGGGGGGATGGAGAATTAGAACGTTTACTTGTCCTTATTTTTCAAAAATATGCTTAATATGTACTTAATATGCTTAAATTTAAAATTTTTCTAGCATGTTTTTTGTTTAATCTAAGTTGCATAGCTGCACACATAACCTTATTTTCAAAAATTGTGAACTTATCAAAATTCACAAATCTATGAGTGTGCCGGTGACTTGTAAACTTTAGAACTTGGCTTATATACTATTCGAGACCACCATAATAAGTATTATCTATATAATTGGAATGACTTGTCTAAATTGGTAAATTTCTAGGATTACACCCAAATAGCCTTTATATGTTATGTGATATTAACTAACTACACTGGTTAGTTAACCCCCATATAAACCCTTTGTTACTCTCACTTTTAGAGTAAGATACCCCTAGAAAAACCCTCAGAGCCATTCCTTTCGTTTCTTACACCTTTGTTATAATATTTCGTTACACCCTTACACCTTAGCCTACCCTGTAGATTAAAATCCGTGGTTAATTGCTTTAGGCAAAGTGTGTTTTCTTACATTACCTGTGTTCGCGTGCGTAATTCATTATCTTTGGTTAGATCAGGAAATTGCACAATGCAATTGGTATGAAAGTAAATATTGTATAACTTTGAGTTTATTTTTCGTGTGTTTACTACTTTCGCTATTACAGTTATTTCTGAAAGTATGAAGAGTATGGAAAAATTATCCGGAAAAATAGTGATAGAAAAGTTGTGAAATTTTACACATATATGTTGATGTAAAAAAAAAAAAAAAAAAAAATCAAAAAAATAGAAAAGAAAAAGAAAAAGGAAAAGTTGGAAGTTTGTTTTAACCAACTTATGTAAAGTTTTGTATTAAGTAGGAGTTATCACCACTATTTGTTCTATATTATATTTATGGATTGAATGGGAGTTGGTCGTTATGGGAACGCCAACTAGGATTATTCTTTGATTGAGATCTTGTTGAGTATAATTCGTGTCTACCTAAAGCGTGTGTTTCAAGTGTTAAAGCGTGAGTTATTCAATGATATGAGTCTTATTCATGGGCTGGTTGGGAAAGTAATTTACCACATTTAGGATATTAATTTATCTGTTTTGTTTATTTTTCATTTTACACCAATTTGTATCCCAAATGTTATCCATACCCTATATCATTCTTCATCCAAACCTTTGATTTATTGAGATTAGGGATTTGAGCAATCTTAAGTATCGTAGTCGTGGATTCGGCTATGTATTTATGATTTTGTCGCCCTTTTTGATATAATATTATTGGTAAAGATTACTTGGTCCTATCTTTAGCCTATTCGAGTTAAGGATTTGAGCAATTGCAAGTATCGTGGTCATGGATTCGATCATGTATTTGTGATTTTGTCGCCTTTTCTGGAATATGAGATCGATAGAGATTAAAAAGGATGATCAACCCTTAACCAACAAACCCTTTTTACCGCTTTAGACTTGTCATTCCTTGGCTTTAGTGGGGGATATGCGTATACTTGCCAAGCTTATGATAGAATATTCGTCACGACTGGACAGTTAAACGATTAGATTTGCTTTTATCGAAATATTTTATTTTATTTCTAATTCGTTAAGTGTTTGGTTGTGCAATTATGACAAAACGAATACATGCTTAAATATAAAAATAAATCCTAATATCTTTTAGGATACATTTTCATAAGATTTATTCTAAGGTTTACTTGGGGAACAAGTAAAGTTCAAGTGGGGGGATATTTAATGAACTCAAATAAGTACATTTTATTATCATCATTTATCCTATTTATTTGACTTGTTTTATTATATTATATATGAGAATTGATACGTTAATGTTTATTTTATAATTCTCAGGTAAAAACAAGTATTATGTGAAACTTGGCGATTTTGGACTAATTATGGAGCAAAACAAGCAAGATGTTAAGAGTCTACTGAAATGTACAAGATCAAGATCATTCTGCTCCAGATACGCCGCAACATACTTCTTACATACGGCGTATTACTATCAAGATTTCACAAGTTACAATCCAAGACAGCAAAGGACATGCGCCGCATAGAGAAATGGAGTTACGCCGCATCTTAAGGCGGTGTACGAATATTCCTGAATATATTAATCTTGGACCTCACGCGAAGTTAAGTCAATGCGCCGCATCTACTTATCCTATGCGCCGCATCTAACCCTCAGACAGAAACTATAAATACCCCAAGGTCAGACGAATTTGGGGGTTGAACAGAGGTTGGACAGTGCAAGATACCATACGTACAAGTACCAAACCAGAGACGAATTCAGACGTATTAGCAGCACAAGACACACCCTGAACGAAGATACAAGAGCTGTAAGAAGGTCCTGCATGTATTCAATTCATTAAGTAGTTTTGTTTTATTGTATTAGTACACTTTAATTCATCAGGATTGATGGGCTGATGTCATGTGACTACGGAAAATCATGCGCACCCCTTAAAATTGCTTTCCCATTAATTAAAGTTTATATGTTGATGTCTTTGGTGACTTTTATTAGTGCATTGATAACCTCTGTGTCTAGCTGAGCATTGCTTGGGTCGCCATGCCCCTTCCTCGCCTATTTAAGAGACGCTAAATAAATAGGATAGACATAAGTAATCATTAAGGGTTTACTCGCCGATAAGATTAGAGCCAACGAGAAAGGTTTAATTATATACACTTCATATAAAACTAGCAATAAAACAAGTGACAAGCTACTTAATTATCAGGACAGGTCTTCTTATTGTCTCAGGTATCTATCTGTGTACGTGTGTGCTAATCGCTGATTCGTGCTCATTAGTTTAGTTTTCTATTTAATCATAACCAAACCGTGCCAGTCTCTCAGGCTGAACCCCCTTGCGTTAGATTAGGTTGTATAGCTAACTTAGGATATTAAAATACTGATTAGAATAACTAGATAATACGTTCCACTCTTAGTGATCGACACTCTACTTACCATTATATTCATACTGACCGGGTACACTGCTCGTTAAGTTGTGTGTTATTGATAAGTCGGCTAAATATAAATTTAAAACTTGAGTAGGCATTAATATTGCTAAACCCAACGACACATCACGCGCATCAGCCATCCACATATATCTGGACTATGATAATATGTGATCCCTTTTTCTTGGTGAAAAGAGTATTGTCTACTAGGCCCATGGTATACTTATGGTCAACTAGGAAAGTCTTAAGTCGATCATACCAAGCTTTTGGTGCTTGCTTAAGTCCGTATAATGCTTTCTTAAGTTTGTAAACATGATTAGGTTTTTCAAAATCGGCAAAGCTGGGAGGTTGTGCAACGTACACTTCTTCATTAATAAAACTATTTAGAAATGCACTTTTGACATCCATTTGAAATAGTTTAAAGTCATGTGCACATGCATATGCAAGTAGTATCCTAATTGACTCAAGTCTAGCGACGGGTGCAAATGTTTCATCGTAATCTATACCTTCTTGTTGATTGTAGCCTTGTGCTACTAGCCTAGCTTTGTTTCTAGATACTATGCCATTTTCATCCATTTTGTTTCTAAAAACCCGTTTTGTACCTATTATGGTTTGATTTTTAGGTTGTGGGACTAATGTCCAAACGTTATTCCTAACAAATTGATTTAATTCCTCTTGCATCGCAATGACCCAAGATTCATCTTTTATTGCTTCATTAACATTTTTAGGTTCAATTGTTGAAACAAAACAAAAGAAATTACTTTCATTTTGAGCTTTAGACCTTAATGTTCTTTCATTGATTTTTCCTATGACGTTTTCTAATGGATGACTTTTGGTTTATTTGATATTAACTATTTCTCTTTTTACGGGTTCATCTTCTTTGTCACTTTCGATCTTTTCTTGGTTTACAACCATTTGACTTTCAACTATGTCATCATCTACCAAATGTGATGTCTTAGAGGGAGGTGGACTTTCGTCGAATGTTACGTTCAACGATTCCTCGACTCTTGAGGTTTCTTTGTTCAAAACTATGTAAGCTTTACTATTTTGTGAATACCCAAGAAATACACCTTCATACGACTTTGGGTCGAACTTGGTGAGATAATCTTTTTTGTTTAAAATGAAGCGCTTGCTTCTAAAAACTCTAAAATATCCTAATGTAGGCTTTTTGCCTCGATAAAGTTCATATGGAGTTTTATTTAAAAATGGTCTAATTAAAAATCGATTTAGGATATATGTAGATGTATCTACTGTGTGACACCAAAATTTTTGAGGTATGTTTTGTTCATTTAACATAGTTCTACTCATTTCTTGAATTGTTCTATTTTTACCTTCTAGTACACCTTTAGATTGAGGAGTTCGAGGAGCCGAGAATTTATGTATTATGTCATTAGCATCACAAAAAGCTCCGAATTGGATTTCGTTGTCAAATTCACGACCATGTTCTGTTCTTATTGACACTATGTTACTTCCTATTTGATTTTGAATTTTCTTACTTAAGATTTCAAATTTATCAAACGCTTCATTTTTAGTTTTCAAAAACTTAGTCCATGTATACCTAGAGTAATCATCTACTATTACCAAAGTATAGAAGTTTCCCCCATAACTTTGTATAGCGGATGGACCAAACAAATCCATATGTAACAATTCTAAACACCTAGATGTAGACACCATGTTTTTAGCCTTATGGCTATTATGAACTTGTTTTCCCATTTTGCAAGCATCACAAAAGTGTTGGTCATATTTCAACTTGGGCAGGTTCCTAACGAGTTCCTTAGATGATAAGGATTTAATTAACCTCATATTGGCATGACCTAAGCGTCGATGCCATAGAGTTGAGTTTTCGTCCAAAGAAGTAAGACAAAGTTTGTCTTTAGGTGTTTTGTCTAATTTCATAACGTAAACGTTATTCTTCCAAACACCTTTTCTACGTTATGCCATCTTTTAGTATTTTACTTCCATTTTCACTGAAAAGGACGTTATACTTTTTGTGGCATAATTGACTAATACTAAGCAAGTTAATTCCTAAATTATCTACATGAGCAACATCATCAATAGTGAGAGAGTCATGAGAGATTGTACCTTTTCCGATGATTTTACTTTTAAGCTTGCTACCGAATGTGACATTACCTCCGTCGTACACTTGGTAGGATAAGAAAAGGCTTTTGTTCCCCGTCATGTGTCTTGAACACCCACTATCTTTAATCCACTCATCTGGTTCTAACTCAACTTTTAAGCACACCTAAGTTCAAGAAAAACTCAAGCGTTTGGTCCCCAATATCTCATGGGTCCGTTTGGGTTAAACATAACATTATCATGGTTCATGTATGGAAATGGTGGACACGTGTTCCATGGCATGTAGTTGGGATCTTGAAAGTTTCTAGACATGTTTTGGTTCCAATTATTTTGATAATGATGTTGTGAGTTAAAGTTACTCTTTGGAAAGGGGTGTTTGGGAAAACTAGTTTTAGGTGTCTGTTGAAGATCCGCCAGTACAAGGGTCTATTCCCCGTCATGTTGAAAACTAGTTTGGGAAAACTAGTTTTAGGTGTCTGTTCCCCGTCATGTGTCTTGAACACCCACTATATAAATGTAAAAGACTTAATCTTATATTTATGCTTTGCTTAAAGATAAACTTTGTAATTGTCATTAACAAAATTAAGCAAAGATCGCAAAATATAAATAACGTTTTTATGACGATATTTGTATTAACAATCTCCCCCTTTTTGTTGATGACAAAACATAAAGTGTATTTTTAAGCAATGAAATAAATAAAGTATGAGTCTTTTAAAAATATAAATTAAGTTGGTTTTATGCAAGTTTTGAAAACAATTTTAAGTATAAAAACATGTACTGTGATGTTAACAGTATGTATGAAACTATGTATGAAACTTAATCCTATCTCCCCCTTTTTGTCAAAACAAAAAGAATATATGTGTAGCGGAATGTGGTGAACAAATCTTGGTTATTACTCCCCCTAAATTGGAGTACCAGGATTGTTTCAATGATTTTGAGAACTTTAAAAGCTCCCCCTTGGATAATACTCCCCCTAATTGGAGTGCCAAGGTTAAGATGCATAATCTTACAAAACAAATGGTTAGAATATGATATGCTCTATACTTATTTCTAACTTGACCTTTTCCTATAGAGACTGATGGTTTTTGTTTGTTAACAGTTGTACTAGTGCTAGGTTTTCTAGTGACCTTGACAAATTCAGTACGATCCGAATTACGAACTTTCTGTTCATCAACAGTACCTGCGGATCCCTTGGGTACAACTGGCGGATCCAAAATTTTGGATCCGTCGGATCCGTGGGTGTCTGACTCAGTTGGAACAGTCTTTTTCTTTCACTGTTTGTTTCTTAAAGTCACTTAATCTTCCTAGTTTCATAAAACCTAGTCTGGTTTTATCATGAGGTAATTTTTGCATCTTCATTATCTCATCTATACAACTTATGTTTTTATCAAACTTTTTAAACTTAGAATTTTGTTTGATTAGTTCTTCCTGTGTGGACTTAAGTGTTTCTAGTTCTAATTTAAGTTCCTGACACGACACACATGTTTCTTTAACACTTTTACCCTTTTCTATTCTTATCTCTTTTTCTTTTAACCAATGAACTTCGTTTTCTAAAAGTGTTGTTTTGGTTTTTAAGAACTTATTCTTGTTTATGATTTTAAGGGTAATTTCACCAAGTTTGTTATATTCTACTTCTAAAGGTTTCATCATCAATAGAGGAGTATGACGAGTCAGAATGTACCTCTTCTGAGTCATGAGCCATGAGAGCAACTTCTTCGTTCTTAGGCTCGTCTTCATCACCTTCACTGTCACTCCAAGCTCCACTAACAAACGCTCTTTGAGATTTGTTCTTTGGAGGCTTTGGACATTCTCCTATTAGGTGACTAGAATCTCCACACCTATAACACTTCCTATCTACCTTTCCTTTTCTATCATCACGGTCTTTCCGGAAGGATTTCTTTTCTTCACGAGGTGGTCTTACGAACTTTTCTCGTCTCCTAAAGAATCTCTTACGGCCATGGCATACTCTACGTCTTCGCTACCAGAACAAAACTCTTCATCATCACTTGACTCAACTCTAGCTTTCAAGGCAATGGACTTCATCTTCTCCTTCTTGCCTTTAACTATTTCTGAGTCTTTTTCCATCACCATTTCGTGAACTTTGAGATTTCCAATGAGCTCGTCCAGTGTCATGCTTGAAAGATCCTTGGATTCTTCAATAGCTGTCACCTTTGCTCTCCACTTCGGATGGAGTGCTCTAAGAAATTTCCTGACAAAGTTCTTACTAGAAAAAGATTCATCAAGGGATTTAAGAGATGTAATAATAGTATTAAACCTAGCAAAAGCACTATCAATGGTCTCATCTTCAGGGATAACAAATTGTTCATTTTGTTGAACAAGAAGATCAATTTTGTTATCCTTGACTTGTGAGTTCCCTTGATGAGTGATAATTAATGATTGTCAAATATCTTTAGCCGTTTTACACATAAAAACTCTTTCATATTCTTTCTTAGGTAAAGCATTATAAAGCATCATTTTGGCTTCATTATTTTTGGCAATCAACTTCTTTTGCTCATCACTGTGACGAGTAAGAGAAGAGCCTTCATCCCGACCACCTGAAATGTCATTACTTATGGGTTTGTAATCACCCTCTACAATTATATACCATAGATCTATATCCTTTGACTTCACATAAGTCTCAAAGCGATTTTTCCAATATATGAAACAATTTGGTTCAAATAATGGTGGTCTTTGCATAGATTGCCCTTCTTTAAAGTTTTCAAAATCCATTGATCGTTTCAAGTTTTAAAATACAATATATTTTGAAAATATTGAGTAACGTAGCTCTGATGCCAATTGTGGAAAACTAGAAGGGGGGTTGAATAGTTTTTACTGTTTTAAAATTTATTTGCTTTGTATACTTAACGTGATTTCAAAGTAATACAAATAATCAAGCAATATATGAAACAAGTAAGGAAAGGAATGATCAAACCACACAACACGGGTATTTATAGTGGTTCGGCTACAAGGACTCTCTTCCTTGCCCTACTCCACTCCTCGAGCCTCTAACTCGAGAGTTGTTCTTCACTATGAAACAAGCTCCCTTTCTAGGCGGAGAAAACCTTTACACGTCGCTTACTCTTTATCCGGTACTAAGCTAAACACCGGGGTCTTTACAAGGGTACAACCACTCCCGTTAGTTCTTTCACAAGGGTACAACCACTCCCGATGGTTCTTTCACAAGGGTACAACCACTCCCAACACTCTTTGTGTTTTAAGGATTAAAACACTAACCAAACTCTACTGAATGAAAGGTATAACAATGATGTGTGAACTAATACAAAATCACACAGAACCTAACTAATGAAACTTGCAACAGTAAGTTTGTTGAAGCTTGTTTGCTTGATCTTCTTTGCTACAAAAGTGAGATCAACAAGAATGAAATGAATGATATGGGTTAGTGATATGCAAATGAATGATTATATATTTTAAGCTATATGAGTGATAATTGTGCCAGAATGATCAGCTTGCTATTTATAGGCAAACTGATAAAACAGTTGGCGGATTTGGCGGATCCCTTAAATTGGATCCGCCCTTGTACTGGTTTGGATCCGCCAGTGCAGGACAGCTAAGAGATTCTCAAATCTTTCCATATCTTGCACAATCTTTCCATATCTTCAAATGTCAACTCTTTAGCTTGAAGATCTATACAAGATATCTCAAAAATCTTTCTAAGATTATGTTCATGATGCATGCCATGATGTCATCCTAAATATTTCTAATTTAAGAAATAAAAATGTAAATGTATATAATGTTATTCCTAGTAATCTTGTAATGTGTAAATGTGTTTTAAAAGACTTATCACTATAAATGTAAAAGACTTAATCTTATATTTATGCTTTGCTTAAAGATAAACTTAGGAATTGTCATTAACAAAATTAAGCAAAGATCATAAAATATAAATAACGTTTTTATGATGATATTTGTATTAACAGCCTGATTTATTTATACCCTCTAATAAGCACTCATAGTTATAACCCATTTTTAGTAATAATAATAAACTCTCTCACATAGTCACATAACATCTAATTCAATGGTTGCTACCCCAGTTTTAGATGAACTAAATGAAGCTTGTGGCTCCGATGAGCTTCACAAATGCTTGAATTTCCTGTTTGTTCAAGAAATGACAAAAGATGAGAGGTTCATCATGTAGCTTGGGGAGCGTTGTGATGATCTTAGGAGGAAGATTGTAAAGCCTGAGGAGCTGATGGCGGAGGCAGAATCTATGGGTGAAGATGAGGTGGCTGGTAATGGGTTGGAGTGCATGAAGGAAACTCAAGAGAGGGAGCAGAAGAGACTTGATGCGTTGAGCACCATCTTAATTGAAGCTCGTGATGGCATGTTTGAAAAGCAGGCTCATGTGGCCCTTATGGATTTGAATGATTAGGTGTTCATGGGTAATGGTTGTTTAGGTACGTTTGCTTTGATGATCGTTAAGGTAGCATGTTATAGTTGTCTTTTGGTTATGTAAGTGGTTGTTTACTTGGGTTTTTGTGATGAAGCTGATGGTCCTCATGTAAGGTTGAATCAAATGAATGAAATAATCTTCTTATGTTGGTTTATGTTGTTGTGTATATAGTTTTTTTTAATTAATTATTTAATTACGAAAAGGGTATATTGTTAGAGTTAACTAAGTCTTTTACTTTTTCTCTCTCATACACATATGAATAAAACACATTTGATAGAAATTAAGGCTTTAAGGTTGTCAACACATCAAACCATATACGCATTCTAATTAGGGTTTATGTTGTTTCAGTATCCACATTTGGATTGAGTTTTCATGAAATAATAATCAAACCCATATATGACTACGACTTTTTGGGCCGTAGAAGGGTTTGATTTCAAACCACAATTGGAAATCCTATTCACAGGTAACCATTGTAATCAGATAACATTATAATTGCTTCTTTTGTACTTGCTATTGCTATTGACTGTCATATGTTATTTTGGGTATATAAGAATGTTAAATGAAGGTTTATGATTTAGGTTATTTTTTTGGTATTATGGTTGTTGTTTTTGGGCACTCGTGAGGTTTATGAATTAGGTTATTTTTGGGTATTATGTTTGTTGTCTTTGGGTAGTCGCGCGTGGTAAAGCTGATGGTACTTATGTAGAGAGTTTGAGGTTTTGGAATAATGTTTGTGATGAAGTCTGTGAATCATGTTTGTGATTTGAAAGTAAGATATTATGATTCAAGGGCTTAGTTAACATTTCTGAATATATGGATCAATATACTCGCACATGGATAGTTAGATGAGGATTCACTGGTGTGAATCAAAAATGATTTAGGATTGAAAAACTTAGCATCCTTGAGCATAGTTTAAAAGTGAACATCATATGCAAACTCACATTCTTTTTGGATTTGAAACAACTTGGGCAAACAACAATTGCAGTTATTATTAATTTGCTAACCAAAAATTTAGGTCGAATGCTTACATAAGTTTTTTCAACTCAGGATTACAACTTTTATTTTATTTGACTATAACTAAATATTTTTTGCATAAAATTTCAACCGAACCAAACAAAAGCTAATGTTCATCCATTTTCTTCACATAACCTTCCTGCTCACGAATACCCTCCTTTGTTTCAAGAAACATTTGTGTCAACCCGTTAAGCATGTCCGAATCCGTAGCCATAGTTTTTCTCAAGGAATTCAAATAGTCAAAAGCCATTCCACGATCTCCCAAAGCCTCTATGTCCGGAATCAACACGCGATGCTTGCTAATAACCCTCTTAAGATGATCAAGGCAACTACGAAGCAAGAATGCAAACGGATCTCCTTCATTGATCTCTTACTGAAACCACACACACATACGGTCATGTAACCGAGGAGAACCGGCTACCTCAATAAGCTCATGCATTATCTGAAATCGCGCCATCGAATAAAATATCAAGCAGATACTTTAGCTATAGATACTTTAGATATATATATGACTAAATATGAGAGACTACCAAATAAATAGGCAAACTAAAACCTATTTTACTTTGGAAGATGATAAGGCATCATATGGCTCTTCATATGCATATCATTAATCAAAAGTTGCATTATTTAAGACTACTTGAGGGATTTAGGGTTTTAGTTTTGAATCTTGATTTTAGGTCTGAGTAATTTTTTATTTTGATTCGTTACGTAATTCATTTTTGTATAATCTCATATCAAGGATAGTGGTTGTAATTTCAGTTTAATTTTTTATTATAGTTTTGAATAATTTGTAGGGGTTTTGGATTATTTAGTACTAAGATAATGATATGGGTAATGGTATTTTGTAGTTAAATGTTAATTGGTCTGTTTCCATATGCTTTGTTCTAAGAATGTCATTTCCAAAGTTTGTTTATAAATTTGTAACCACCTAGGAAAGTGTGAACATTTTTATTCCACCCTGATGTTCTAACGGTTATGATAGTAGCACCAGGGCTGGATACTTTACCCGGTAAGTTTTTGAACCATCTGGTGCCTAACAGTTAAAAATGCATACATCTAACAACATTCACTACACTTAATACATATGGCACACCTGGTTTTGGAGAGTGCGAGTATTAGAATAATAAGAGCGTCACAAACACGCAATAAAAGGTAATAGCATATCAGATTTAAGGATTCTAATTGGGCACAAAGCAAAGAGGAGGGGTATATGAAGAACAACAGATGTATAACGGTCAAAAAAGCTGATGACAAATCATTGGCCATAGCAACTTGTTCAAACTTTATTCAGAAAGACACAGTTTCAAAACACTTGATGGTTCACAGAACCCAAACTCAAACCTACCTAGCCTACCAAACTATAACTAATATCTTCTTTGGAATCGTTTATTTTTTTCTGGACACCCATTGTGATTGGGGCTTCCTACTCTGTGTGTCTTTGACATGCCTATCCACCTGCAATACTGCAACAGGCCCCTCTTCCGCATCTGAATCCTCTTCAATGTACCTTAAACAACGTGCAATAAAACATGTGTGAGTGAGTGCAATATTCAAATTTACGTGTGGTATTTTATATTGTAACCTGAAACCTAACCTTTTTTCCATCAATTGGCTTGCATAGAGTGTGTAACTGTGGGCCCCTTACCAGCTGCTTGAAACCGGACTTGAGGGTGTTGTTGCTTCCTTCCGGTGGTGAATCATCAGAATCATCAGGCACCTCGTGAACTTCCGAAATTGTGGAATCACTGATAGGAAACACACCGGTGTACGTAAAGCTCTCAAATTCCCCGTAATTATAATAAGTGTGCGATTTGTTCTCAAACACGTGTTTTGTATTATACAGATTTATCAAAGCATGTGGCAACGTCGGGGCATTGTCTTCCACCTACGCATGCAAACTCGTAAACACAAATTGTAGACACACAAACATATAACCGAAACTTGAGCTGTATGGCTACCTCATCAAGCTTGTCAAACAACGCTTTGGTGCTCGACTTTGTCAACTATCACAACCCGTAATTTCAGGTCCTTTTCAAGCTTCAAAATTTCACTATTCATCTTGGGAAATTACTATTCACTGATCACTATTCATCATTTTTGAAGTCAGTTTAAGACTTTGAGAAGTCGTCAAAAATTTTACTATTCATGAAACACTATTCATCCCCGGAGGATAATCACTATTCATGGTTATCGTTCATCCTTTCGTAAACTAGATTTACGGGTATTCAAATGCGCGTAACCAGTATGGTTTAGCTGCGTATTCATGCATCATCAGTAAAGACACATCATATAGACTAGAGTAGTCTACATATCATCAGTAACATCATCATCATATTAGGTCATGCACGGGTTTGTGTGTTATTCATTTACGTATGTTCGTTTATTTGTTAAACGTTACCACTCAGTCATTACTACTAACATTATACCCAATACTCCCGACTATGATCCTAATATATTTTCATGCTAATTATAATGATATAAAGATTATATTATTACTTTACCCGGTGTTTTTAAACCAATTGCTATATTTTCCGTTAGGAGCTTATAACTCCGTCGGTTTGCGATATTTCTATCCGATAATCATTCTAACACCCGATTCTTGCAAGGAATATGATTTTACAATTTTTACAACTTCGTCGTATTTTATTTCAACTCGTCACGATTTATTTTCAGTTAACTCGGTACCCGATAACACTCAATGTATACTTTAAACTAACTAATTCTAAACAAATGGGAGACAAATGCATTAAATAACATCAAATCCTCTTCCAATTAACCCCATGTGCCGCCCCCTAGCTCCCATATTCCTCACTAGCACTTGATTAATAAAACAAAACTCATTAATGAATTTTAGGCCTTTTATTTCCAATAACACTTCATTCTTGCAATTTCACTAGCAAAGTTAACACATAAACTCTCCCACTTCATCCCCTAGGTTCGGCCAAAGGAAGAACACCAAAGATCATCCATAAATTTTTCAAGTTAAAGTCATAATCAAGCTCCATTTACCTTCCTAGTTAAGGTTTTGTGGTTAAACCTCAAAGTTTCTTGCACATTTTCATCCAAATCATCTCAAATCATCAAGTAAGTTTCAAGAACACATTTTGATCATCCTATACTTTCATTTGATTCATATGTTTATATATTTTCAAGTTATACTAGTTAATCATGCAAGTTACTTATGTTTTAGATACCACTTTGCACATAAACTATCTTTAACACTAGATCTATAAGATTCACTAATGATCTCATGAAATCCACCAAGGTTGGTGATGTTTAGGACCCTATGACACCCTAAGAAGGTGTATGGTAGTATTTACGAACTTGTGGAGTTGATTTGAAGTGGTATAAACAAGGCTTGAACTAGAAAAATGTGTTTTTAACAAGTATATGAACCTACTGTCCAAAAACGTGAAAACTGGAAAAATCAGTAAACATTGAGACATTTTGGCCTTCATATTTAGAAATTTCTTTCAAAAACAAAACCGTGGCCGCAAGAATGAGAAAAAACCGACTTACGATGAGAAAGTTATGATTTTTCCAAGTTGGACGACGAAAACTAATTTCTGAAAATTTTATGTGCTGTTACACGAATTTCAACGGACAAAATGAGGCGTTAGACGTGATCTAGACGACCCGACCTATTGAGATTATGTTAGTTCATGTTAATACGAAGCCGTGGATATAAAGAACGTAGAAAATGAACTTATAACGACCGAGATATACACGTTTGAAAACCCGACGAACTATGTTTATTTTGACAGCACTAATAGCCAATATATTATAAGCGTACAAACTAGTATTTTTACAAGTCACAACATTGATAGCCGATTTCCTCATTGATCGGAACGCGTATGATCAAAAGTTAAATATAACGACATTAAGATGTTGTTACAAGGTTTTCAAAAACGTCGAGTTTTACCGCTAACACTTAACGTACAATATTTCACGACTAGTTTTACGAGGCCATTTGGGCATATTTTCACAAATAATGAAAAGTGTTATTTTGCGACGAAAACACTATATTCACCAATAGACCACCAAACAAGGATTGTGGAGTACCGTTTCAACATGTTTACACGAAAAGTAGTTTATAACTTAACGAGACGTCAAAAATGTATTTTTCGTCGATAAACGTTGTTTTCAAAATTAACGAGTGGTATCATTAACATATGTATTTGCATGTGTAGCATCATTTCTTTGCTTACATTAGATCCTATCACTCATATTAGGTTGCGGTTAGAGATCGTGCCTCATTTCAGTGTATCCATTTTTGTCATCGTAGCTATTGCATCAGGTGAGTTTCATAGCCCCTCCTTTTACTTGTTTTGTAACTGTTTTGGGGGAGAATACATGCTCGTTTTTCATTAAACTCTATGCTCGTTTTACTTTTAAACTTCATGCTTGTTTTGCTTGAGACGTGAGTTGTCTTTCAAACATTATTGATTGGTTAAAATACTTGAGTCGTTGCTCGGAAGTATTTTGTGTTTACATTGTTCACCCTTGATCATTTTTCTTATGGACACCAGTACATTAAGCTATTTCATATTACATATGTTATAACCCGTTAAACGCGAATGTTGTGGATAGATCTATTAGGATTGAACTCCCTGTCCGGGTGGTGTTCCCCACCTGACTGTTAAGTCAAACGGACGCATAATCATTTAAGGAACCCTGAATGTCCTAGGTGTACATCTACTAGAACTTTGAATGTCCGGGTGGTTTCCCCACTTGATTGATATGCCAAACGTGTTGTGGTTTCCCCACTGACTGATATGCCAAACGTGTTGTGGTTTCCCCACTGGCTGACATGCCAAATGTATTGTGGTTTCCCCGCTGGCTGAGATGTCAAACGTATTGTGGTTTCCCCACTGGCTGATATGTCAAACGTATTGTGGTTTCCCCACTTGACTGTGATGTCAAACGTATTGTGGTTTCCCCACTTGACTGTGATGTCAAACGTATTGTGGTTTCCCCACTTGACTGATATTTCAAACGGACTGTGGTTTCTCCACTTGACTGTTAGGTCAAGGTATGCCCAAACTAGAATCTTAAGGCTTCGGTGTCCTGAAATTTAGTTGTCAATAACTCCATATATATATTGGGAATATATTGGTCATTTAACATATGTGGTCCATAAATCAGTTGACGTTCACATAAACCAGATCTTATTTAGTAGTGGGTTGTAAACACACAGGTTGCAAGTCTTGTATGGGCGGAGCTTGGAACTGGGTGGATTTACAATGCCTTTGCTGGGAAATCTTCATTCAAACGCATTACATTTTGCACTAAACTCTATGAACTCACCAACCTCGTGTTGACACTTTTAGCATGTATTTTCAGGTATTAAGCAATAGTACGCTACCGGAGGTTTTTGGCAGGGCATGGCACGGTCATAAAAGACTCTGACAAACATTTGGGACCATTTAACTTATTTAAGGGCCTATTTCCACACTACTTTTCATAATGTAAATATAACACTTTTGATAATGAGTTTCATTCTAAACGATTGAGATAAAAACCGTTCTTTGTACTTGTGTTGTGATACCAATTGAGTTGCACCCCAGCGACGTGTATGTTTCCGCTGGACCCGATTTCTGGGGGTGTGACATCAACTCCGTTGCTGTTTCATCCCACATCACAATCACAACCTGGGTGGTCTCATCCTTCACCTCAACCTCAAGCCTATATCTGTCGACACGTGTAAGCCGGGTGCTAATGGTAAGTATCAAGTTTCATATATGCTCTACGAAGATTAAGCACATATTATAAACTAGGTTTAGGGTAGTTCACAGGCTTGTTGCACGAATCGCACCAGAGATGGACTTCTTTGCGGGTCACCCCCTTCTTGCATTTCCCGCGGCCACATTCTGGGTAGTACCAGCTGTTCTTTGTATGGATGTTTATGATCTCAGCTTCGCAGTGGAATGTTGCAGCCTGCTAAAAACAACACAGGTAACATTTGTATTACTTATAACATTGAGTGTTTCAGCTAAAAAACAAAGTACATCTTTTCTTCTGTCACGACCCAAGGCTAACAGCTCCTCAAGTGTCCCATTTTGTGTTTTAGTCACTTAAATAGGCACAAATGGCTCAGCAGCATCAACATCACTGTAATTTTTAATTGTTATTAGTCATTTATAGTTTTGAAGCTACGAATGTTGCTGAATGTATGATAATGGATACCTTATTTGAGACTTAAATTTAGCAATATGGGTACCTTATTTGGGACTTAAATGCAACAATGACGGGAATCTCATCACTATCTAGGATAAGCGTAGATGAACAGCTAGATATACCTAACTGACCTGTAAGATAAGCATGGTTAAAAAAGTAGGAGCAATAGATATTTTAGCGCTATACGATCCACACGACCTTATACTAACCATTACAATATTTAGCACTCATGGAGATGAGAATGATAGTGTACTTTCCAGAATGAGTGGACATCATCTTCAATAGTTGATTGCCCAACTTTCCCCATAGAGTGACCCTTAACGCGCGGCCCTTAATTAAGGCAAACACCGGCTATTTATGCATCTAGTTTAAAAGTTGGACCGTAAAAGCTTATCATGCAAATGCGATTACACAAAGAAGTCAGTACCTTTCATTTATAAGCGGGAAATCAAGGTTCTTGGACCCGGTTCTTGGTTGTGTAGATTTCCCCACAGTTGTAACAAACCCAATTACATCTGCAACATAAAGACCATGCATATAAACATGCCAATACAATTGTAATTGCAACGACCTTTTTTGGGTTTAGATAAAAATAAAAAAGTTTGTACCAGTAAGATATTTTTTCTCTGTAGGCTGGATACTCTCAAACTCCATGAGCTGGAACGGATGTCTTAAAAAGCCACCAACTTTGTTGCAAACTTTGCAGACCGCTGTGGAACCATTAAGCTCAATAAAGTATTCATTCTCTCTGATTATGCGGTACTCATCTATTCACTGCACAGCAAAAGACCTCATAGAGACTACAACACCAGGCTTGTCAACAAAACATTGGGATATGTTACTCTTCATAGTACAGTGCATGACATTTTCCTGAAAAGAAATCAACACACATTAGTTGACCAACCCACATCAATTAAAATACTTACAATGATGCAACTATGGCAGATTATTTTCACCTTCTCATCTGAGACAATCGGTGCTCAGGTATCTGCCATTACTATTATGTACGTCCCACATTATGCAAATCATCACCACAATGGAGCCCTCAACTCCCTCATTCAACTGATATAGGGTGTAATTTTGGACTTGCTTTTTGTTTGCATCTGACATACTTTTACAGTAATTGTAGGTGGAAAGTGTGGATGCCTGATATGGCCCAAAAGGGCTATTTATACAACTCCACCAAGGTGAAAGATATGTCGCCTCATTCAATGTTGAGAAGATGGAAGGGAAGTAGTTTCTCTATTCTTGAATGAGGCTTTACAGATGCTTAAGCTTCTTTTTTTTAGTGTCTTAAAGGCATGCCACATCAATCCAGGCTTCTTGAATGAGGCTTTACATATGCTTATCATCGTTTTTTGGGCTCTCTTAATAGCGGGCGACATAAATGCGGCTTTATAGATTCGTTTCCTTTTTTTTTTCTTCAATGTTTTGCTTTATATATATGTAACTTAAAATCTTTCAAAACAAGCTCAACATTAACGAACTTTCTTAGCTTAATCTTCATAGTAGAGTTACTTAACTTATGACCTTAATGCTCACATTCAAAATAGGAAACTTAATCTTTTCTTTATACATAGTTTGATATTTATTAATTAATTATTATTATTATTTTTTTTTTATTATTATTTTTTTCAATAGAAAAATGAATAGTTAGTGAAAAAAATCAACAGGCTTGTGGTCTAGTGGGTATCACTTATTCAGTTAAGTGAGCCCATGTGAGAGTAGTACCAGTATGGGTGACCTACCGAGAAGTCCTCAAATGAGGGCCACAAGCTCTGTTGGTATTAGACAATGAAGAGGAGAACCTGTAAGCCAATGTTGCGCAGGTTCCAATCCGAGCCGGCCCCGATTTTCATCCGGCCGTTACTCCAGCGAGTAAATACTCGTGTGGAGGCGGTACGGTTTCCGGGTGGACCTGTTAAAAATCCCCACTGCGCCAGCGTGGACCCGGTTCAGACAACATAGTCTGGGTATGTGGTGGATGAGGGCCTGCTAAGGTGGCGGGTGCAACTCTAATCCAAAAAATGAAAATCACCGTAAAAAAAAAAAGGGATAATGATATGTAAATTATCCAACTTGACACCATATACTAAGTTGTACAATGAACTATTAATCTCGCAAAAAAATACAGTAACTTACTAATATTGACTATTTTATATATTAACGGGAGATTAAGCTGTTTACCGTTTATAATTAGCCACGTTGGATATCCACGCTGGCATAAATTTTGTCGCCTTATATAACGTCAATAATTCCCTCTTTCTTCCCCAGTCACTCATAAAAACCCACCACCACCAAGATCTTAACTGTATAACGTTCCAATCCAAAATCCCAAATTGATCATGGCACAATACGCTCCAGGAACACCAAGAGTGACGGATAAGTATGTTACATCTCACTTGGTTGTGGCCTAGCTATGACTGTGAAAACGGCGTGGACAAAGGAGAATCCAGGGAAACGTTTCATTGCTTGTCCCAAATATGTAAGCCCTAATTTAATTTTGTTTTCTATGAGGAATGATACTCTCCAATTGATGGTGATTTTGTTTGGTAATTACAGGATAAGCGCAAAAAGTGTGGTTACTATGAATTTTTTGATGATGATTTACCAAGTGATTATTATAGGGAATTGCTATTTGAAGAGCATCAAAAGGCCAAGAGAGGGAATCAAAACAATGAGCTGCAAGAACACATTGCTCTTCTTACAATGGAAAAGAAGCAGTTGGTTAATGAGTTGACTTGTACAAATTCAAAATTACAATTGTATGACCGAATTTTTCTTATTTTGATTGGGATTTTAATGGTCTTTTGTGTTGTGTTAGGAATGAAATTAGTCAACTAATATATAGGTAGATGGTAAGTAGTTTTAGGTTGTTGTAATGGTTATTGACTCCATAAAGTCAACATTTTGTATGGCAATGAAAAATTTGCAATTTTCAATGGTATATACACTAGCAGTGTGTTTTCTAGTATTTGTAGTTTCTACTTAGCATGGATATCATAAAGATGAGTGTTACAACTCATTTAACTTCATTACACCAGAAATTTGACTATAGATAGTCAAATGAAGTAGTTCCTAAGGTTTACAACCACTTTATTGAAGGGAAATTAAACTTGCACCATATTCAGAAAGTCAACTAACCTACTGGTCTTTTTCCTTTACCTTTTGAACAAGCTTTTGGGGTTTTTGCAACAAATGGTTTCATACCAATTTCTTCACAGGTATATTCATTGGGAAGGCCAAGAACCGTGTGCCTGTTATCAAAAGAATGTTTGGCCTTCTGTTTTGGATCTTGAATCTTCCTAGCATCATGTTGTGTTGACATTGAACCTGAATAAGTACTTGGAAAGTAGGATGACCAAGGGAAAGGGGAATCTGGAACTTCAGAACTTGTTTCACTGCTTGAAATGGTTTCAGTGCTTGAAATGTTGATGATTTCTGCATTAAAAAAAAATTAAAAGAATTTTATGTAAAAAAGGAAAAAACAGTCAAATGTTGGAACTCAATGTTGTGTTTGCATCAACCTTTCTTGTTGGAAGACATTGTTTTAGATGATTGAATGGTGTGGTTTGTGTATGTTTGGTTTGTTTGGTTTTTATAGAGGAAAAAAACAGTCAAACCTGCAACTGCTTTAGCTTTTGCAGGTCAAGAATCTCATAACAGTTCACTTGTGCAGGAATGTCCAAAAAATAGTCAAACCTGCATGCTAATGTCCGGGAATCTCAATTCACAAAGTAGACAACATTTTGAAAAAAATAGTCCATGTGCAGACAAGGAATCTAAATTAACCAAAATCCTGAATATGACCATTATAAGGCCATTTGACTGCATTAAACCATAAAGTTGACTTCATAAAGTCAAATTACATAATTAAACATCCTACATAACCATTTTGTAATTACATAACAGTTAATATTGTTTGATTGCCCAAATTAGTATACAAAAGATGGCAATCTGTGCATAAGTTTTGGTTGCCAAAAATAACATACAAAATATGGCAACAATATAGTTAATTAACTGGTTAATCCAACTCCATTGCATTGTCTTTTGAACTTCCTTCACATGGGACCTTCTTTGTTAGCTTTCTTTGGAGGATCCTCTGGCTTGGTTCCCTTCTTCTTTGAATGACACTTTCATACCAATTTCTTGGTCTAACAATTGAGGCAGCTTGAGTACTTTGAGTAACAATTGGGGCAGCTTGAGTACTTGGATTAGGAATTGGGGCAGCTTGACTACTTTGAGTAGGAATTGTAGGAGTAACTTGATTTGTTTGACTACTCTGAGTAGAACATGTAGAAGGAGTAACTTGATTTGTTTCACTACCTTGACTTGGCCTCTCCTCACCAAACCAATTTGCAAAGCCCCTTCTAAGCTTCTTTGGCTGAACCACTCTACCAGGTGAACTACTGGTTGCAAAATTCACCCTACCAACTTTTCTAAAAGCATTTTGTTGTCTACTAATGAGACCTGGGATATCAGATCCCCTAACAATTCCACCACTACCACTTCCACTTCCACTCCCACTTAAACCAGTTACTCTAACATCCACAACTGACCCCCTATGACCCCCCACAGTAGCAGACCTGTCAAGACTATCAGACCTAGCAACACTAGCAGACATGTCAACATTATCAGCCCTAGCAACATTATTAGACCCATCAACACTAGCATCCTGCTTACTTGGCCTACCCAATTTTCTTTTTTGCTTAACAGGTTTCTCAACAGTTGCTTCCCTACATCCTTTCTTGTTATGACCTACTTTAAAGAAATTTTGACATGTCATAGAAATACCTACCTTTGAAACTCTTGTTGAGCTTCCACCTTCACCTTTTGACCTAATCCTTTTTCTTTCTTGGCCTACCAAGCATTGATTTAGGTTTTGGAGGTAAAACTTTTGAGTATTGACTCTGGTCAGGCCAAAAGTCAATACCACCAATTGGACTTAGATAATTGTGGTATGTTGAGTAATAGAACTCCTTCTTGAACCACATTGGGACATACTCATCAGGCACTTTGTTTAGCTTGAAAATAGCAGCTGTACCATGAACACAAGGCAGCAATGTCTACCAGCTTTATCTCAGGATTTCTCCTTATTTTTTCACCAAACCTTTTACCTATCCATTTAAAGTCCACTAAGGAGCCAAACTGAAAGTTTCTAACACAGCTATGTTCAGGTCTCAATGTAATAATTTGAAAAGTTTTCTCAGAAATCATCCATCTAGCATATAACCTAAAGGTACATTTTGGCACATCCTCTTTTGTTTCACTAGGAAACCTATATTGTTTTCTTTGTTTACCTTTCTCGGGATCTTTTAACGGCTTTGGTGGTCTTTGACCACACAGAGCAATAACCTTATCAGCTGTACTCCTTTCATACCAGACGGAGTAACCATTTGCTAAAGCGTAATACGTCAACACTTCCTTCAACTTGGTAGCACTTTCAAATTTTAGCCCAACCTGTGAACAAAATAAGTGCTTAGCAGTCATATTCATATAATGCAATACACATGTTTACTAAACTGAAACAACAAGGATACCTTTGGGAATTGCAGCCTCCAATGAGTGCTGTCATCATGAGTAGGATACCTGTCTTCAGTTGCTTGTACCTCCAAAAATGGATCTTGTATGTTCCCATCTGAATCCACCTCATTCATCTTTCTCAGCAATTCATTAATGAACTCATCATGCTCAAGAAATACTTCACTTCTGGAACCACATATAGCACTACTAGTACCAGGATTAGCAGCCATATCTGGAATTGGTGGAGCTCTTGTCTTACGCCTACTTGCTCTCCTAGTTCTGTGCTCAATTAGTTCTTCTTCACAGGCACTTAAATAGTCAACTGACTTGTCAAAATAATCACTATCTTCACTGTCACTTTCTTCAACCATACCATTATTTCCAAAGTCACTGTCATCAGAATCACTAGACTCATGGTGTGTTTCCCCGGCTAAATCACTAACACTTGCCTTACCCTTATCACTAACACTTGACTTACCCTTATCACTACTTTCCTTACCCTTACCCTTATCACTAGCACTAGTAATACCTATGTCATGTTCAGCCTCTTGCTCAGCCCATTTCCACAATTCTTCATCAGTAAATTCATTGCAATGTCGCTTTTCGGGTGTTGCTCTATACTTAGAAGTAGGTGTACCAGGGTCAGGAATAGCTAGATACTTGTACATATCAAGGTTAGTGTGGTCTATGTAAACTTCCAATTTTCCAAACAACCTCGAAAGATCATACATCCTATTGCATTCCCAATCACACTCTAATCTTACTAAACCCTTGTCTAAATCACTATGTGGCATTTTATAGTAAAGACCAAAAACATGTGCACAATTCGTCCTTTCCTTCAAGAATGTTGTCAGCTCTTTGAGTGACAACCTTGCAATATACACATTCAAAGAAACACCATTCTCGTACCTTAAAGGATCTTCAAAGAAAATGCCATCATTCCAGACATCTAATTCAATCCCATTTGGTCCAGGTATCACCATTCTGTAAACGAATCAATTGCAAATTAGGGTTTGGAAAAAAAAAGCAGAAGCTTTGTAATAACGCAATCAAATTAAACGTATATTATGTAAACATACCTTAGAAAGCATTCAATTTGTAACTAACGTGATTGATTGTAGGTTGATTGAAAATTGTAGGGTTTGGAATAATTGGAGGAAAGTGTTTGTGATAATAGTTGATGAAATGGTTTATAAAAGCGGGAAAAAGTAATAAAATAATGAAAGTAACGGTCAAACGAGTCAAATAATGGAGGTTTCTAATAATATAACGGAGTCAACGCCACTTGTATTGCCAACTCAGCTAAAATTCTTGCCACGTAGATCGGGTACACAAAATAGTCAAGATTAGTAAGTTACCTGTATTCTTTTGCGAGATTAATAGTTCATTGTACAACTTAGGGCTCCTGTTTGATAGCTACCTAACAAAACAATTCAATGCTCAAAACTGAATCGTACAAAGGTGAGGTTGTTTGGTAGAAAAAAAAAGGGTACTGAGTGGGCCAACCCAACTCCGAATGGGCCACCACCCATACCTTTGCCCTGTGATTCAGCATCTTCTAATATCTCTTAAATACCCTTTTTTTTCATTAAAAAATCCCAGTAACACCGACGGCACAAGTTTCTCTACGTTTCACCATTTCTTCTTCAACTTCGAAATCGTCAACGTTCAACCGATCTGTCAAATTTTAAACCAAAACCAACCCAGATCAACATAAATAAATAAAACTAGGAAATAATTCAACCTCTCTACAAATAATATAATAAATAAACATCGACCCAGATCATAAAAACAACAATATTATACAACAGACATCTCAATTTGTTAAAAGAGCAAAGAAAGACAAATCTTTATATATAAAAATTGAAAAAAGAAACAAACCGGACCAAGATGAGAGGTGTGGTGATTTTGAATCGTAAATTGGCGCTTAGCTGCAGCTAGACGAGCCGGATATTTGATTTTTGAAAAAAGAAAGGTGTGGTGAAAAAAGAAACAAACCAGACCAAGATGACTGTGGACCAAGATGAGAGGTGTGGTGAAAAAAGAAAGACAAATCTTGATATATAAAAATTGGGAAACAGCTGGATATTTGATTTTTTATAATAGAAATGGGAAACAGCAAAATGATTCTATCGTCTTTGAAAATGATTTTTGGAATTGCTTATTTCAATTAAATAATAATGAAAATTAGGTAGAAGGTTAAATTGGTAATTTCAGGCAACTCAGATTGCTCATTCAGAACAAAAATCAAACAATCATTTTCACTCATAATCAGGTTCACTTAGCTTCTTGGAATCATTCAGCAGCTTTGATTCATTCAGCACTAAATCATATTTTTTTTTTATCAAACAGCCCATTGTACAACTTAGTATATGATGTCAAGTTGGATACATTTACATATCATTATAAAAAAAAAAAAAAAGTGAAAAAAAAGTTTGATATCGCTCACCTGTATAAAAAACAAGTAAGACACGCTATTTAAATTTTGACTAAAAAAACTAAACAAAACCATAGAGGCCAAAATGTCGCCAACTAAATCTATAAACCCTCACACACTTCAACACACACAGTAGTGTCCTCTACTCACCGGAAAAAAAACAACAAAAACCAAACAGCATTTCAAAATGTTAAGATCACTGATACACAAACAAAGATCCTTAATAAGACCAAACATAACCTTAATCCGCCACTTCACCACCCAACAACAACAACCACCACCCCTCTCCGCCACGTCATCCTCAGAACTCCGAAAATACCTCGGCTACTCAGCATTTCTTGTCGGCTGCGCCGCCGCCACATACTACTCATTCCCATTCCCCGAAAACGCCAAGCACAAAAAAGCACAGCTTTTTCGCTACGCCCCACTCCCAGATGACCTCCATACAGTTGTCAACTGGAGTGGGACCCACGAGGTGCAAACTCGAGTTTATCACCAACTCGAAAGTATTGAGGAGCTGGAGGGTATTGTGAAGGATGCTAATGAGAAAAAGGCGAAAATAAGGCCTGTTGGGTCGGGGTTGAGTCCGAATGGGATCGGGCTTGCGAGAAGTGGTATGGTGAATTTGGGGTTAATGGATAAGGTGTTGGAAGTGGATAAGGAGAGGAAGAGGGTTAGGGTGCAAGGGGGGATAAGGGTTCAGGGGCTTGTTGATGGGATTAAGGAGCATAGTTTGACTTTGCAGAATTTTGCGTCCATTAGGGAGCAGCAAGTTGCTGGCATTGTTCAGGTTTTGTTTTTGCAAATTTTTTCCGTGTTTTTTGGTTAAGTTATTTGTGTGTTGTTTGGGGATTTTAGGATCTATGCAATTGTGGTATAGTGGGAAACAACTTGTGTATCTATGTTGTTCTTCTATGTTGGTATTTGTAATTGCTTATTCGCTAAACTGCTGTGAAATAAGCAGTTTTAAGTCAGCAATTCTAAATGCCCTATTTGTTGTTAAACTTAGGTGGCGTGTTGTTGATTCAAGTGGTGTTTGGTTTATAGATTGGATTTGCAAATGGTTCTGAATTGAGTTTGAAAGTAGCCATATTGTCATTTTCCCCCAGTTTTCCTTTTTTTGAACACTATCCTCAAACACACCTCTGCTAATAAGCTCGTTGATCCCATGCAAATGCAACTATGCAATAGTTTTCTCACCATCTACTGCCATGCCATACACCGGGACTAACAGTTTAGTATGTACAAAACTTTTATAAGTGATCGGAAACACCTGTATATAGTGTTTGGTATGGCTTATTTAAATGCATATTAAGAAAATTATCGTGCTAATTTAAGGGGTGTTAGACACTAGTTTGGATGGTACCTGCTTATTAGTGATATATGCAACTTTCAATAGGCAATTAGAGAAACTCTCTTAGTAGTGAAACTTAGGTGGCGTTGTCAGGAATGACAATGAATACGTATGATTTGCCAGATGATGTTTAGTTCCTAGATCAAGTGCTGGAATGGTAAAGTTTAGCGTGTAAGTAGTCATATTGTATTCTTCCAGGGATTTTTTCGCCAGTAACAGTTTCAAACTTTGTCATGTAAGAGGTTTTTTTAAACTTTTAATTGCACGCAAGAAGTTGCAACTATTCACTCTTCTTTTGTTTGGTTGCAATAGTCCATGTTTTCCCTTAAAGAGAGTAGAAGTCTGACTTTCAGAAAGTATTTCCTAGATTCATAGGATGGACATATTGCTTGCGACTTTCTTTTTTTTGGGTAACCATGGGTTCCAACCTTTTGGCCAACTAATCCACGGGGTTTGAAGCCACCACCACACAAACTCAAACCAGGTAAAGCCCTCCATTTTCAGAAGGTTGGCGTGGCCACTTCAAGGTTGTTTACATCTAGCAAGAATTGAACTTGAGACCTCACACCTGTGTTTAAAAAAGCGCGCATCAGGTGCGCCTGATGCATTGCGATGCGCGGCTCTGTTGCATCAGACACCTTGATGCGTTGCGTTTATGGGATGCGAGGTGATGCGCGCGCATCAGGCACGCATCAGCTAATCTCTTTTTTGCGCATCATGTACTTTTTGCCTTATAACATAAAATTGGACTTAATAATGTGTATTGGGCTTCTTCTCATGGGCTTTACTTTTAAGATATGGGTCCAATTTGACCAATTCCTTATAAACGATAAGACTTTTGATCTTAGTTTTCGACTATTTATGTGTTTTAGCGATATAAAATCATGAACTATGAACATGCATGGTATCTTTTGACATTAAATGTGGTACAAATGTGTTATTAATGTGTTTTGTGCACTATATATAATTTAAATATTTTTTTATAAAATTGTAGCCTCGAGTACGTGATGCGCGCGCATTCGCGTCGGCTTTTTGACCCTTATTGTATCGACGCGCATCGCGCTTTTTAAAACCTAGCCTCACACATTTTAGAGTGATAGTCACAAGCCCTTTTGCCACTAAGCCACCCATGAGTGGTTCTAGTGAACGATATAATGGGAACAGCTACAAGTCTTGCTTCTACATCTTGAAATCCTCTGCTAGTTCAGAAAATCCCAAATTTATTGTGGGCTTAAGATACTTATGGTTGTAGGTTGGAGCATTAAGGGGTTTTTTTTTTTTTTTTTTTTTTTTTTTTTTTTTTTTTTTTTTCCTGTGTCTTGTTAGCACCTCCAAATTTCTGGATTACATATTTGTTTGGAAAGGTTAAATGATCGGTTTTGGATTAGCAATTTCATACTAGCTGCAACAAAATTGATTATGTAACTATAGAATTGGGTTACTTAATTATTCCTTTTAACCTTTTTTGCACATGTGCCACAAGAAATATCATCCTACTCTTAGTTTTTTAAGTAAACAGAATTTGCCAAACACTAAAACAGCTGATTATTTGATCGTTACAGCTTCAAACTTAAGTATCTTCTACAACTTATTTCCTTATGTATTTTACCCGATTATGATGATTTAAAATCACATAATTTCATTCACCCCCAAGTGTTTGGCTTTTCTTTTAATTTGTTGTGATACAATGCATAAGTGTTGAAAGTGTTTGGGATAACTCACTTAAATTGCTTATGCATATTTATACAAATAACTCATTAGCCTATGTGGTGTCAAAACACAATGCGTTTGATGGTGTTTTGATTGGCTTATGAGCTTATTTGAAGTAGGCTGGTTCAAAATAAGTTTCTTCAAAATCCAATAAGCTGAAGAGCTGTTAAAAATAAGCTTACTCAAACATCCGTAAGTTACAGTTTGATGGCGGAGAATGTGGAACATGTTTACCATGTTTAATGACCAGATTGGCACGGGTTAAATTATAATGATCAATATGGAACAGTGAGACATGTATGCAGTTATAGAATAGCAAAGTACTTACCTCGTGGTGTTCCATAGTGGTCATTGTACAATTGTTGTGCCAATCTAGTCCTCAAGCTTGTCGTTTTAATGTCGTCGGTTAAATAATAAGGTACTGTCTAAAATGTTTTTGTTTTTACAATTCATCAATACGAAGCCACTGGAACTAATCGTAAGTTTAATGACGGTACATTAGTGTAGAATATTGAAAAGAACACGGTGTAATTTTATGCCAATAGTCCTTAATTGAACCCTTTAAAGTTCTCATTTTAATGGAGTGGCATCCAAGTGTAGTTTCCCAGCTTTGTAATGACATTACACTAACCGCCATATACTGGAATGTGTTTCAAGATAACCTAAAGCTCTTTAGTTTGAATGCTACTCATGGGTAATTAATCAACTATTTTTTGATGGATATTATGACTTATGTGGGGCAATGTGTTGTAACTTCTGATGATGGTATGTTGTCCAACTTTGCAATGGTTTTATCATTATAAACAAAGAGGATTTTCACTCTTTTCCTTGTACGTAACTTAAATAACATATATTCGTGTTTCGTATGCAAGTTACATATAAATACATATAATATCACAGGCTTAGTAACTTTAATGTAGATGACACCTTGAATTCAGGCTGTATCTTGTAACATGTAATATTTGTAGTCTCATTATGGATAAAGGGTAACCTGACATATATATATATTCTCGATATAATAATATATATATATATATATATATATATATAAAATATATATATATATTCTCGATATAGTGCCACCAGCAACACCCATGGGAGACTAATGGTGAAACGCGATGAATTTCAAATGTATCTACCACATTTTTGAAAGTATATAAAGTTGTGATGATCTACTTTTAATTAGAACACATCAGGACATCAAGTTGCCTTTTAACATTGTCTACTTATTTCCATGTTGTGTATTGGATCTCATTTTAAAATTGATTATATGAAAAATTGGTAGTTAATGTTTGAATAGACAGGTTCTACTTCTGGTTACCTAATTATTTAGACGTCATGTAATCAGTTTTGATATTCATTTTCATACTCGTTGCAACAAAGCTGATACACCTAGGGTAAAATCGACTTAGCTGATTAAAATATTCTTTATATATATATATATATATATATAATATATATATATATATATATATATATATATATATATATATATATATTAGAAGATAATTTTTATTCTCATCTAACAATTTGTATACCATTTTGCTACAAGAATGTCTTTTTTGGTCATTTCATTACTAATTTGTTAAACAACTCAGATTTTTTCAAAATCCAAACACTCAGACGACTGTTTTTTTTTACTGATACTGGTTTAACTTTAAACAATAAAAGCACATGCAGACACTATTTCTGTCAACCAAATTGATGCATCTGATTATCCAATTCAGATAAGCTGATGATTCACAATCGTATAGGCATATGGCTATCTCATGATGCACTTCCAAACACCGCAGCAAGTGTTTGGTTTTTTCATTTAAGGTTGTGTTTGGTAACGCAGATTATTGGGAGATTATGGGGGCTACAGCTTTTTTTTCACAAAATAATCTATTGTCCAAAAAGTAGTATCGTTTGGCTGCAAAGATTAATAAAGATTATAGGAAAAATAACCTCTAAAATTAAAAGTTCATCCAACCAGCTTTTTAGAAGGGGCTAAGATTATTTTTTGTATAATTACCATTTTAACCTTCAAAAAACCCACATTTATTATTTGTATGTCCAGTTACGTCATTTTACACTTTTAATCTACAATTACAGCTAGTTTGCCAAACAATACTACAAAAAAAAAAAGTTACATTATTAATCTTTTTCAGCACCAGCACCAGCAGCACCAGCACCAGCACCAACAATTTTGCCAAACACACCCTAAATGGCGTGACACGATTGCATAATCGTTGATTGTCTTTAATGCTGATTGGTATCTTAAACTCTCATGTTCATAGGTTGGCGCACATGGTACTGGTGCAAAGTTGCCTCCAATTGATGAGCAGGTTATCAGCATGAAATTGGTTACACCTGGAAAGGGTACAATCGAAATCTCAAAAGAGAAAGACCCTGAACTATTCTATTTAGCGCGGTGTGGGTTAGGCGCACTTGGGATTGTTGCTGAAGTCACTCTTCAATGTGTCGATAGACAAGAACTAGTCGAGCATACATTTGTCTCTAACTTGAAAGAAATCAAGAAAAACCACAAGTATGTATCCTTTTCCCGTTGATAAGCCCATTTTTGTTTTTTTGTTTCTCCTTAATTTTGTTCTTGTTTGACTTGAGAAGCTAATGCTTCAAAATTTGGATAACGAGGTTGATTTATATGTGTCAAGTCTGCTATCCAACACTCTCCATCCGTCTATATTAATTTCTTCTTATTTAGTTTGTTCTTTGCGGTGGCAGAAAGCTTTTAAATGACAACAAGCATGTAAAGTACCTTTACATACCGTATACCGACACTGTTGTCGTTGTAACATGTAACCCAGTTTCTAAATGGAGAGGCCCGCCCAAATTTAAACCAAAGTATAGTCTGGAGGAAGCCTTACAGCCTATGCGTGATCTATATCAGGAATCGCAAGAGAAGTACAGGTACGGTTATTGTTTCCTATACTGACTGCATAGTATCAATTGCAAACCTAGCCTCATTGAATAACGTAAATTTCTATTATTGACTTGCAGGACGATAATGTAAGTTTATTGTTTCTTGTACCGGTTATTAGGTCAACTTGTGTCCACTTTCGTATGATACATTCCCTTTGTCCTGAAACAAATCATTTACCTTAAGGATTGAAAAGAATTGTCAAGTCAACTTTTACGCAAGGTGATTTTGCACTTGCTTAAGGGGGTTATTTGGATTTGCATGTTGAAAATGATTTCATGTCTACCCTTTTTCAGAAAATGTTCTTTCTGCTCATTTTCTCTAACATAAACGCCAGAAGCACACTCAAACACTCTTTCACAGTCCATTTGTTCTAGCTGGTTCATGTAATTATGATTTTTTAGCATCAAATAATCATTTAAAAACACACATCAAAACATCCCCTAAATGTTAATGAATAGCAAAAATTTTCTTTATCCCATCAATAAAATCAAATGGAAGGTCTATGTATTATTTAGAACAAGTTCTTAATATGGTTCAGAGGTTCAGACAATGATATAAAGACAGAGGGATTGTATGGACGGAAGGAAAGTGTCATGACACATATGCCTTATATTTATAATCCAATCTGGCTTTATTTAGTTCTGTAATATTTTATTGGCAGATCCCATCCAACGGCAACTTCATCTAAGGACGAGAATGAACCAAATATTTCCGACCTTTCATTTACTGAGTTAAGAGATAAACTACTATCCATGGATCCTCTTAATAAGGAGCATGTTCGAAAGATAAATCAAGTTGAGGCTGAGTTATGGAAGAGATCAGAAGGATACAGGGTGGGCTGGAGTGATGAAATATTAGGGTTTGATTGTGGCGGTCAACAGTGGGTCTCAGAGACGTGCTTTCCGGCTGGAACATTATCAAAACCAAATATGAAAGACTTGAAATACATAGAGGATGTTATGGAGTTGATAGAAAAAGAAGAGATACCTGCTCCTGCACCTATAGAGCAGAGATGGACTGCTTCGAGCAAAAGTTTGATGAGTCCAGCTTCAAGCTCATCAAGTGATGATATATTCTCATGGGTGAGTGGAATATTGGGTGTTTAGATGTTCTTCTTAGATTATGTGATATTGAATGACTCAGATTCAGATAATCCACTATATCAAAATTGAGATGTAGAGGATGGTGCCGGATGTGCTTATGCTATCTCATATAATAAGTAGATAATCATATGTTTGAGTGTATGGCTTATTCTGATGAATTATGGAATTTATGGATAGAATGTGCATAAAGGAAGTTTTTGTAAAGAAACGGGTAATTTTTAAGAGTAGAAGTTCATCAAATTAGATTAAAGGGGTAAATTTGGAAATCGATCTTCTTAATGTCATACTGATTATTTGACAGTTGCGTTATCAGACAATCAGAAGCAGTATCTGTTTGTCCAAGTATTAAAAACGCATCTCTGCTACTTAAAGTCACAATAATCAGAGAATCTGTTCCAGAGCGCAAATCCCAAACCCTTTAGATTGTTTAATACATGTCTTGACAGCAGTTTGACTCTGAATATCCGTTTGTTTGAACTCAAAACTACGTAAAATTTATGTGTATACGACCGGTTATATCTTTTGTGCAATTGGCCCGACTCTTGTGCTATTTCGTTACATATCATGCTTGCTTTGTATGTGTCAGGTTGGTATAATAATGTATCTTCCTACATCGGATGCTCGTCAGAGGAAACAAATAACAGAAGAATTCTTCCACTATAGGCACCTGACTCGAGCACGCTTTTGGGATCAATATTCTGCTTATGAACATTGGGCTAAGATTGAGGTACTTTTCACGCACAAGATATGTATATTTGCTATATTACTTATTATAAATGATGCTTAAAATGAAATACAGGCTTACGACACTAGGCTAAATGGAGCTTGACTGAAGGCTAGGGCCTTAATTGTAAAAAAATGTAACATATGCTATTGTATGGCAAGATGAGCGGGCCGGGATGGGTGGTAACATGTGAAAACGGGCTTGTAGGGTATGATGAATGGGTCCTGTTAGGTTGACCAGCAAACACTGTTAGCTGTATATTAGTCATATATTAGTGGTATTTTAGTTGGCTAGTGATAAGCATGCATTTATGGGTGATTACCTTGATTTGTGGGGTTTACCCAAAATAACTTATGTAATCCCCTATATATGTAGCCCATCGTTAGTATGCTATCAATCAAGTAATAACAATCATCTTTATCAAATCACTGTCTTGTATATTACAAAGCATTCTCTTATCTTACATGGTATCAGGCCATTAAGATCCACAAAACCTAAACTCTTCAGCTGCCGCCTCCGGCCGCCGGCTACACGCCGGAGGTTCGGAGGGCTTCCTTTAAACCTTAACCTCTGTCAAAAACCGGTTCCTTCGACTGAGCATATAAACCATATCATTAATATGTCTGCTTCATCTTGTCTCGTCATCACTTTATACGAATTAATTCCATCCGAAGAAAACATGATGTTTATTTTCTTTAATTGGTCATCTAATTAAAGAATATGCATGAAGAGGATTTGATTATTGAGTCAGTGGGGCGGCTAGAAAATCTTGTTTGGTGTATATCTTAATTTGAGGAATTCGTTTACAAGTATATTATACTAGTATTTGTTTCGCTGTCATTACTTGTTAGTGGTTCGATTCGACATTGTTCGACTCTTAAAAAAAATGAAAAAATAATGGTGGATCTTTATGTTTTTCTAGAGAAAAACACGCCCCGTTTGTTCGGAAGGTTCTTTGGGGGTTGAAGTTTTAGAACCAACTTTCGTTTTCTTTTTTTTTTTCTTTTAATGTCAGTGCATGATTTTTAGTTATAATTTCTTTTGTTTTAGTTGTAGGGGATACTTTGGGTTATCCCGTTTGTTTTAGTTGTAGGGGATACTTTGGGTTATCCCGTTTGGTCAGGATACTTTGGTTTATCCTGTTTGGTAAGGGATACTTTGGTTTATCCCATTTGGTCAGGATACTTTGGTTTATCCTGTTTGGTACGGATACTTTGGTTTATCCGGTTTGTTGCGTATTTATGTCTGCTGCTGCTTGAAGATGTGCTTCCGCTTGCTGTTGAATGTCTTCTTCAACAATTATTTATTAGTTTTACTTTATTGTTTATTAGCTTTTAATCTCCCGTCCGAGCTTTCGCGATTTCGTCGCTCGGATTGCGGGGGAGTGTTAGCTGTATATTAGTCATATATTAGTGGTATTTTAGTTGACTATTGATAAACATGCATTTATGGGTGATTACCTTGATTTGTGGGGTTTACCCAAATTAACTTATGTAATCCCCTATATATGTAGCCCGTCGTTAATATGCTATCAATCAAGTGATAAAGATCATCTTTATCAAATCACTGTCTTGTATATTACAAAACATTCTCTTATCTTACAAACACATGGTAACTAGAGAGGTTTTTCTAGGGGTTTTGGGTAGTAATTACAGAATACATTTGACTACCTCCATCTCACTGATCATGCAAGTGAAACTCAATTTTTGGAGTAACCCATAATTAGATATATATATATAAAATGAACGTTGAGGAAATAATAAGATTAATAGTATACAAGTTGCAAATAAGGACCATATAGTCGAGCTATGGTCATCATCTCATAGCTTGATCTCATTTTGAGTAATTAGATAGTGTTTCCATAGCTTGATATCTTTTTAGTATTTGCATTATGGGCCATGTAGCCATATATTTGCATTTGCAATTTCTAAGATGTTTATATGTAGAAAATTATTGACTTTGGAAGTCAAACAGTTGACTTTTAATGTCAAACTTGATGTACATATATAAAGTTTAAGGAAACATGATAACTACATTATAACGTATAAGAAGTACTCTATGATCCTGGTGTTAATATTCCCGAATAAGTTTGACATTTGAAGTCAGGGGATGAAGACTACCAAAGAACAAAAGGAGTACTATTTAGAACCAGAGATGTTTTGAGTCTTTGGATTAAGCTGCAACCCTGTGGTCTGTGGAGTGGAGGGCTAATGATTTACCTGGCATTGCTTTGTGGAGTCCAAATATACTTGAGGTCACCATAGGTGTTTTGTGTGGGGTTTCCCTTGTACCCATTAGAAAAAAATATGAATGATGGGTAGTTCGGGTTTATTAATTATTAAAAATTAACTAAGCACCTCAAATAATCACCAGCTTGATAATCTGTTATTTTAGTGTTTAGCAAATTCTTTTTATATAAAAAGTTACAGTACTAGATAAAATGACGAAACATTACAAGTTCTTGAAAAATTAGACACCCGTTTGTGCAATGTAAATATAAGTATCCTATTTTTGTTAACATAATGAGTATTTAAGTAAATTCTTATTTCCATTATGTGCTCAGGTTACTTGTAGCTGAAACTGATAATCCAAAAGGGACCATTTGACATAAATATTTGGATATGCGGAAACAGGATAATGCATTACACATATTTTGACTGTTATCGTGTGTACTCTACGACATATATTTATAGTATCTAAAACTCACAAGTCTACATTTTATTGACAAAATTAATTTCCAGGTCCCAAAAGACAAAATTGAGCTTGCTGCACTCCAAGAAAGGATAAGAAAGAGATTTCCTGTTGATGCGTTCAACAAATCACGAGCAGAGTTGGATCCCAACCGGATCTTTTCCAATGGCATGGTGGAAAAGATGTTCCCATTAAATGATGCTACTTCCTGATAATCATCAGTCACCGGGTATTAAAATGTAGTTGTACATTACATGAAAGAGGATTCAAATACTAAAAGGATATCAAGCTTTGGAAATAATATCTTCATATCCATGTTTCATCATCTCATATTATCTAGTTTACATGATAACTTGATTGTTAAGTTCAAAGCATTTAATAAACATGAATGCTTTTGGTCTTAGAGTTCGTGTGTATTGGTGATTTGAGGTTTTCCTATTTCGTTGTCCTTTTTTCCCGATGAAAACAAGAGTGATATTGTATACTTTCTTACTCTGAAAAATGTAGGGGTGATACTGTATAATTGATTTTCAATTGTGTCGTTTTGTTTATGCGGATTCTTTGGAAGGATTGAAATAAGACAAATAGATTTATTTCAGAGGCAATCGGAATGAAATCGACGTAGTTAAGCTGAATGTGTATGTTTGGCTGATATATGATATAATTGTGATTTTGTAAACGTGTGTTTGGTTTTATTATCATTTAGACTACCCTTTATTCTGAAGTGAAATAGCCAAGCTGAATTGAAACTTACAACCCTAGCCAAAAGTCGAAATGGAACACTTGCAAACAAGGACGTAACAAGGGTAGGTACCGGAAGTTCACGGGCATCCATAGATATTTTTGTGTCAATGTATGTATAAAATCTCGATTTTTCTTAAATACACACATTCAACAATCTAGTTTAGATTTTCTTATGTGCCTCTGGTGAATTTTAGTCTTGACTCCATCCTTACTTGCATATGCAAAGAGAAAGCAACACTTGTGAATTGTGATATGAAAAATACTGTATAGCCAATGATGAATAATGCATACGGGCGTAACAACTTGTGGGTTGTGGGCTTGTGGCTAAACCATGGACATACAGACTAACATGCTTTTTAGTTATATCATCAAATGATTTTAAGTTATTCAAAAGCCCATTTTTGCATTTTATTCAAGCCCACGTCTCTTTCACTATTTTTGCAAATTTTCTTAATCAGACTCATATGTTCGTTTTACATTATTCAACACTTAAACCACTATCATAAGTCAATGATAAAGTACCTAACCTCCTCACAATAGGGTATAGGTTCAAACCTCACAAAATATATATTTAAAAATGGCGAGCAAAATGATACGATCATTGGGATAATTAATTATGAAATTATTATTATACAAGTATTAGGTTATTTTATTTAATTATTAGATATGTTTTATTTAGGTAAAGATTAGGAGGTGACTTGTTTTACAAGAATTATGTTATTATATAAACATGATTAGGGTTGTAATATTATTATGTGGAATGATATGAATTATTGATTTGGTTATCAATATTGGGGGGCCAATTTATTTCATTAATATAAACCATTGGAAGGTCGGTTTATCCCATTAACATAAACCATCTATCTTTTTTATTTTCTTCTTCTTATTCTGTTATCGATCCGGTTCGTATCAATTGGTCTCTAGGGTTTCCAAAAAAAGTTTACTATTTCATCAAAACACTATTCATCCAAATCACTATTCACTTCATCCGAATTACTATTCACCATCAGAAAACATTGTTCATTAAAATGTACCTACTATTCATAAAAAAAAAGTCAAATCTTCTTTTGATTTCGAGTATCAATGGCACACCATATGGCGGGCTATAATGGAAGAGCATCAAGCATGTATGCAGATTTACAAAAAGGTCCATAAAGAGACGATGAGATCTGAATTAAGGATGGCGATTGTTCAGCAAAGTCTTGAGATGGATATATATGACATCAAACAAGTACTTGCGCGGAGACGAGAACACTTGGGTGTTAGAGCTTACTGAGTGGAAGCGGAGCAGAGGCGTGAAGAACTGAATCAAAAGATTGAAGAACTGAAGAATCAAATTCAGTCTTTCATTCGGAATCCCAAATCTCCTGTTAAAATGCCTCAAACAGTAACAACAGACGTCTTATCAAAACAAAAAGAATACAAAAAAAGGAGGAGTCGGTAAAGATCTTACAATAGCATCACATGAGCAAAAGCCTATATGTCTAACAACATGCTGGTCAAAGCATAAAGTGCAAAAAAGGTTTAAAAAGGGGTTTGGTTGTGCCTTGAATAAGAGTAAAGGGTCTCATTTGGGTCTCAAACATTGTGTTACCAATAAAAAGAGAAAGAAAAGGAAAAGGCCTTTCGTGTGGACAAAATCGAAGTCCTGTGTTGTCATTGATGGCGAGCTCAATTATGATAGTAGATTAGCAAATTATAAACAGCCACGCCAACACTTTCTAATGTTTGATTATGACCCACAAATGGGAGAACTACAAGTCAAAACATGGGATCCTGGAATCACGTGAGGCAAGATTTTGGAGCAACACCTTGAAGACAATGTGTTTTTGCAGGGCGGAGTAATGATACGATCTTTGGGATAATTAATTATGAAATTATTATTAGATAAGTATTAGGTTATTATATTTGATTATCAGATATGTTTTATTTAGGTAAAGATAAGGAGGTGCATTGTTTTACAAGAATAGGGTTATTTTATAAAGATGATTAGGGTTGTAATCTTATTATGTGGAATGATATGAATATTGATTTGGTTATTGATGCAGGATTTCTGTCCAAGTTTTAATATTTATAAAGTCTCGTCTACCTATGGTCTACCTAATGCACTAACGGGCAGTGTACCCAGTCGTGTGTAGTGTAGTATTCGGTAAAGCCGAGGTCGTCCTAAGAGCTATGCGTTTGAATCTAATCTAAGTTCTAAATGTCACAGATTTTAAAGGGGGTTTTATGATTTGTTTAATTAAACTAAGAAATGGAATAAAAGTACGAAAGCAAATAAAGTGGAATAGATAATCAGTAGGGAGAAACGTGCTAGCATAATTACTAATCTTGTTATGCCATGATTAAGTTTTCTAATTAATGTTTTCTATCGCTTCAGATGGGGGTTCAAGTCGCTAGACTCCTAGGGTCAATTCATCTAGCTTATTTTCCGTAGCGTCCTATTCCATAACCAAATGATTACAAGAGTTCGTGGGTTTACCCTACGGAAGAGTCATTAAGTACCGCTACGATCTAAGATTTATTCTACAAAACCCGACCTGTCGGAACTTAGGTTCCCCCTAACTTCTTAAGCACTTCCTTTTGGTAGGTGATCCTTTGGTCCATTCTCACGCAAGATAATGGTAGTCCTATGGTCAATTCTTACCATTACTCGTAACCTATTCTGCTAGGGTCCTATGGTTAATTCTCCTAGTTCCTAGATACTACCAAACCTCCATGCTACCGAAACAAGGGTGTCCGAGAATGAACAAAGAAAGCATACATATAAAGCGAATACGAAAACGAGAAAACTACATCAAGGCAATAACAATTTCATAATTAGGCTAACACCAAAGGTGTTTAGCCGTTCATATTAATAAATGCAGGAAATTCAATGTTTAACATAGTAATGAATGACATCGAATTAAATACACAAATGTAATATGAAATGCTAAAACTTATGTATAGATTGACGTGAATTTTCCGCTGGAAATGACTTGTATGCTGCTGAATATCATCCTCTTTGAAGCCCTAAAACGTTCTCTGGTTCTTGAGTGGTGAAAAGATATGTAAAAATACGAAATTAGGGATTGTATTTATAGCCTCGACTATGTTACGGCGTAACCACTAGGGTTAGTTACGCCATAACCTTTGAATCTAGGACGATCTTATCCTCAGTGATGATATTACGGCGTAACCTAAAGATAGGTTACGATCGTAGAACTCTCGTTAACTAGTTTACGCCGTAACCATGCAAATGGTTACGTCGTAACTTCTTGAACCACAAAATTCTTCTAAGTCTTGGAAATATATATACGGCGTAACCTATGTATGAGTTACGCCGTAACCTTGATCAGCGTTGACTTTGGTCTTCTAGTGTAAATCCTTGTTATGGCGTAAGTAGAGTAGGGATTTACGCCGTAACTCTTGTCTGGTCAGCATACTCTTGTGTATTTGCATTGATAACCTTCCAAATCCGCGTCTCTTTGTTCCTATGCTCATTATTTACCTAAAAACGAATAAGAGTATATATTCAAGTAAATTGATACAAATGATGAGCATATTAAGGGGAAATTGACACTAAAATATCAGGACTATTTGATGTTATCAAATATCCCCCCACTTGAACTCTACTTGCCCTCAAGTAGACCTTATTAGAATCATTCTCAAAAAGATATCTCCCAAAAGACTTTGGAAAATATGAATTTAAAAACTTCCTATGCTAGAATTTATCAAAGCCGAACACCTCACGAAATGGGAACAAAACACTCATACTCTCTCTATTCTAAGTGTCAATTTCGAGGTGGTCACTCATTACACGGTCGTAGCATGTATTCTATCATAGGCTTGGCAGTTACACAAATCTCCACCACTAGAGCTAAGGTCAAGACAATCCTTAAAGGTAATGTTGGGTGAACAATTTTTATAAGGCTAGGGTGAATTGTCATTACTAACATGTTACGGCAAAGGCGACAAAGACCATCGATACATGACCAAATCCATGGCCAAGACACCAATGACTGCTCACTCCCTCACCTAAACATTATTCATGACTAAAGGGTAGGATAAGACATGGGATGCACAAAAATGGTGAAAAATAAAAATAACCAAACAAATAGTCTTAGCTTATAACCAAGTTGTCACCGCCCACCGTCCATCCAAAGTCCAAGCTTCAAGACGCAAAAACCGGATCATGATGTAATAAGCTAGTGTGCCAATGTAGATGTCATATGACGAGGTGCACACTAACTTGGTCTTCAATAAATAGTTGATGTAGATAAGCCACCAACTTCAATCATCAATCAAATGTGATCGAGGTAGGTTCCTCGATTCTAGTCCAATAAGCTCCAACACTAAGGAATAGTGCTAATGATACTTGCAATATCCTTTATACAACAAATAAATGAATAAAAACTAATATATATATATATATATATATATATATATATATATATATATATTTTTTTTTTTTTCTTTTCTTTTTCTCTATTTTTTTTTCATACAATATATACAAATAAATCATCCCCCAACTTGAGATGAATCATATATGAGGAATATGGGGGGTCTTCAATGATCTTCAAATTTATTTCTTCAACGTAGGCGTAATTCCTGAGTCTCTTTACCCAAACCTCAAACTTGAGCAAACAGTGACTTCCTAATCATAAACTAAGACTACACGGTAGGCTAAGGTGAATAGGTGTAAGGAAACAATACATTATATGGGTAAAGAAACGAAAAGAAAGGCTCGGAAGGGTGTATCTAGGGGTATCTTCCAATAAAGGCGAGTGCAACAAAAGGGTTTAACACGAGGGTCAAAAAGTCGAGGTGACTAATTGATAAATGCACATAATTAAACACATATGGGCTATTTGGTATAAATCCTAAAACATTGCCTTCTCAAAATGTCCCTCCTAAATGTATCAAGCTAACTCGACACACTACTCGTCTATGGTCTAGAAATGATGTAAAAGCCAAGTTCTAAAGTTTACAATACTACCGGTACACTCATAATTTGGTGGATTTGAGTAAAATGGGGAAAATGAAAGACTAAACCTCACCAAGGAAATCAAAGGGTATAGTGTGCTCGGCTAAGGTCTATTCTAGTTCGGTTAAGAAAAACATGTCAAAAGTTTTAAAAATGGCATAATTCTTCAAAATAAACTAGAAAAATGGGCAAATATGGTTCAAGTTATAATTCGACTCCCGTCCCCCCACTTGAAATGTACAAAGTCCCTTTTGTACGCAAACATGTAATAATAAAAGAGAAAAATAGAATTAGAACGAGAACTCCCCTGAAATTTGCTCTTGAAAATGATAGAAGGGTCATGTTTGAGAAAATGTGCCTTCGCTTCGCCTAATGAGCAAACTCCAAATCCCTGAAATCACGTCACTACCCACAAGCATAAATCTAAAAATAAAAAGAAAGTAAAAACAAAACAAAAATCCTAACTCACTTTCGTAGGAATCACGTTTGCATTTAGCATATCCAACAAGCTTTTTAAACCACTCGGTGTCCCGAGTGGACGAGTGAAGTCTCGTGAGGGTTTACAGGGAACACACCCACAAAGTTCATTTAAAAACTAATAAAAGGTTTTGGAATGCAAGGTTATTTAAAATTAAAAAATTTCTGGTACAAAGGAAAATTACGGCGTAAACTCATGTGCTGAGTTATGCCGTAAGTAATGAAACCTGACAAATTGTAGATATCTGACGATGGTTATGGTGTAACCTATGATAAGGGTTACGTCGTAGAAACTCTCTAAGACGTATTCCAGGAATGAAAGACTCCATGGTGCGTTTCCAAGCCATCATACTTCCTCCAAACCTACAAAAAGTCATAACAAAACAAAACAAACCCAAACTATACTAATTAAAATGAAAGAAAAGGATCAAGGCTACAATTTTCTAAGGGTGTTGGGAATAAAATGATCAAAGTCAAAGAGCCTGCCAAAGATGTTGAAGAGCCTGCTAGTTGATTTTGAAGTGTATAAAGATGTTCTACCAGTACCTTCTGGGTAGAAGGTACTGCTGGTTGATGAAGAGCCTGCCAAGCTTATGTCAAGTCGATTAGATATTTTGTAATAGATATTTAGTTGAATTATTAGTCTTTGTACAAAGTTATACGTTATGTAGAAGTAGTGTAGTCCTCTGTGGTTAACAGAAGAATATGGCAGAGTTGTACATTGGTAGTTGTATTTAATTGTAGGCGCCAATATAGTCAAAGTATAGTTTTATATTCAAACCACTTGACACTCTTGTAATAAGATATCCTTATCTTATAAAAGGATATCTTAGTCACCACTTCATGCATGCATCTTAAACAACTGAATAACCAAAACCAAACTATCTCTCAAGTAACTTAGTTACTTCAAATCACAAATCCTTTTACAATCTTAGATTCAAGATTACTTTGTAATCCCGGTGATATTTAGATCATCCGTATTATTTCATCAATAATATTGAATCGTTTTGTGTTAACCAAAGTTGTGTTCTTTGTTCATTGCATTCTCACGTTTACATAAACTCACCACCTTGTGTTCTTTTAAGTGTGTTGTAGTAGATTCCGCATGCTAAACACATTCAATACATAAATATCTCTCAAACACATTACTAAGATTCATATCCCAAGTGTTTGAACTTCGAACAAAACCGTTCCACAAGTGGTATCAGAGCTAGGCTTGATATTTACTAATTTAAAAGAACAATGGATGTTGAACATATTCAAACAAATGTTGCAGCTAAACTTCCATTACTTAAGCAAAATGAGTTTGAAATGTGGAGACTAAGGGTTGAACAATACTTTCAAGTGCAAGACTATGCACTTTGGGAGATCATTGAACAAGGCAATTCATTTAAACCCCAAATCACCACTACAACAGTAAATGATGCTCTTGTAACAAGAATACAAGACCAACCATCAAATGCAGATGAAAAGATTCAGAAGAGAAATGATTTAAAAGCAAGGAGTATGTTACTGATGACTATTCCAAATGATCAACTTCTGATCTTTAACAAATACAAAGATGCCAAAACCCTTTTTGAAGCTATTGTGGCTAGGTTTGGTGGTAATGATGCTACCAAGAAAACACAGAAAACACTTCTCAAACAACAATTTGAGAACTTTACAGCCACAACCAATGAGTCTTTGGACAGTATGTTCAATAGACTTCAGAAGCTTGCAAGTCAGTTAGCCATCCATGAAGTGATGATAACTCAAGAAGATCTAAACTCTAAATTTCTTAGGAGTTTACCTTCAGAATGGTCTATGCATGTCATTGTCTGGAAGAACAAGCCAGATATTGACCAGATGAGTCTCAATGATCTCTACAACAATTTCAAAATTGTAGAACATGAAGTAAAGAAGACTACTGGGTCAAGTTCAGGAAATATGGCTTTTGTTTCATCCCCAAGCATCTCAAAGGTTGATAATGAAGAAAAAGGTGGCAGAGAAGAAGGTACTGCCAGTACAACCTTTGGTACTGCTAGTACTTTAAGTAGTACCAAATCCATTTTAGATGAAACAATTGGGTGTGCTTTTCTTACATCTCAACACAATGGGTCCGTATTAACTTTTGAAGACCTTCAAGAGATTCATCCTGATGATCTTGAAGTGATGGACATAAAGTGGCAACTCTCACTTTTAAGCATTAGAGCTAAGAAGTTGTTGATGAGGACTGGCAAGAAGATAATGATAAATGGAAATGAGCCTGCTGGCTATGATAAGTCAAAAGTGGAGTGTTACAACTGCCACATGATGGGTCACTACTCTAGAGAGTGTAGAAGACCTAAGAAGCAGGATGACAAGGGTAGAGGGTTTGACAACAGGAATAAAGGAAGCTTTGAGAAGAAAGGAAGCTTTGAAAGCAAGAGTAAGGTTGTTGAAGTTGCTGATCCAAAAGCAATGGTTGCTATTGATGGCATGGGTTTTGATTGGAGTTTCATGGGTGAAGATGAGTCAACTTCTGATGAATTAGCTTTGATGGCATTCTCTACTCCTGAGGTACAAACTATCAAATGTTCTAATAATTGTGAATTTCTTAAAGAATTAGAAATTATAAGAAAATCTTATGATACAGAAATATTAGAACACAGAAAAACCCAACAAACCTTTATTTAACCATCAATGTGGTATGGCCAAACTAGAAAAACAAATCATTCACTATAGAGAAAATGAACTTACATTTTCTGATGCTAAAGCTGCTCTTAATAGACAAATATTTTTGAAAGATTCAGAAATAGAAATGGTAAGGAATGAGTGCACTAAAGTAACTTTGGCTAGAGATAATATTCAACTGACTGTTACTAGATTAGAAAATGCTTCTGAGTGTACTAGGAGCATAGTAGAGAATCAGATGAATAAGAGAATAAAATCAGGGATAGGATACAATGAATGTCCACCTCCTTATAGAGGAATCCCTTGTCCTCCAGGATCAAATCTTGCTGAATCAGGTGTGCATGAAGTCATGAACAAACCACTAGCTAAACCTGTAGTGATAAGTGAACCTTCTGAGAGTGCTAAGAATGCCCCACTCTCTAAAGTGCTCACTGATAAGAGACCAGATGTCCTAATTATTGAAGATTGGGTATCTGATGATGATGAAGATCAGACTATTCCTATCAAAGGAATAAAAGTAGGACCATTCAGTCCTAAGAAAGTAGAAGTTAAAGCTAAGACTAAAGCTGTTTTGAAAACAGTTGAAAGTTGTAAAAATTGTAATAACAAACCTAGGGGAAGCCAAAGAAATTGGAACAACCTTAAGTCACAACAACTAGGTGATGACTTTGTTATGTTCAATAAGGCTTGTTATTATTGTGGTAGCTTTAATCATCTTCATGCTTATTGTAATAAATGGGTTTCTGGAGTAAATCAAAGTGTAAAACAAATGTTACTCACCCCAGAAAAAGTTTTGTTAAGTCTAACACCTCAAATGTTAAACATACTGTTAGACAAAATAAGCCTGCTATTGCAAAACCAACTGATAAGGGTACAAGAAACACTTTCAAATGTGTACCAAAAGTTGTGAATAGTCCTATTCAAAAGAAATCTGTGGTCAAAACACATATTTGGAAACCAAAAACCAAAGGTCCTGCTAGACCAAAAGGTCCTGCTAGACAAAATGGTACTGCCAAGATTGGTATTACCAAAATTGGTACTGATAGACCAAAGACCACACAATGGATTAAAAGGGAAAGTGCTGTTAAGTCCTCAGCATGTTGGATTTGGAAACCAATCCAATCAAAAGGTGCATCAACAATCCTGAAAAGGTTTGATTTCATTGATGCAAGAGGCAAACCCAAGTCTGTCATGGCTTGGGTACCCCAAGGAAACTAATGTGTTTATTCATGTGCAGGAACATTCAACTGATATTGAAGATCAAGGATATGTTGATAGTGGATGTTCAAGGCACATGACAGGCAACATGTCATTCCTCTCAGACTTCAAAACTTTTGATGGAGGATATGTTACCTTTGGGGGAGGAATAAAAGGAAAGATCACTGGTAAAGGTACTATCAAAACCAGTAAACTAGATTTTGAAAATGTGTATTTTGTGAAAGAACTTAAGTTTAATCTTCTTAGTGTCTCACAAATGTGTGACAAAAAGAACAATGTTCTCTTTACTGACAATGAATGTATGGTTCTTTCTTCTGATTTTAAGATGCCTGATGAGAGTCAGATCCTTCTTAAAATTCCAAAAAGGAACAATATGTACAGTGTCAATTTAAAGAACATTGATCCTAAGGAGAGTCTAACTTGTTTGGTAGCAAAGGCCTCATTGGATGAATCTATGCTTTGGCATAGAAGGCTTGGTCATGTAAACTTTAAAACAATCAACACTATTGCAAAATATGATTTAGTAAGAGGTTTACCCAAAAAGATTTTCCAAAACGACCAAACTTGTGTTGACTGTCTAAAAGGCAAACAACATAGAGCTTCTTGTAAGCCCAAGACCCAAAACTCTATTTCTCAGGCTTTACATATGCTTCATATGGATCTCTTTGGTCCTACTAATGTGTGCAGCTTGAATGGAAAAAGATATTGTCTGGTTGTTACTGATGACTATAGCAGATTTTCATGGGTTTTCTTCTTAAGATCTAAACATGAAACTAGTGAGATACTTAAAACCTATATCACTGAGGTAGAAAACCAATCTGATAAGAAGGTCAAGGTCATCAGGTGTGACAATGGGACAGAGTTCAAAAATAGAGTAATGGATGACTTTTGCAAGGAAAAAGGCATAAAAAGAGAGTTTAGTGTAGCTAGAACACCTCAGCAAAATGGAGTAGCAGAAAGGAAGAATAGAACACTTATAGAGACTGCTAGAACTATGTTAGTAGACTCTAAGTTACCTATTTCATTTTGGGCTGAAGCAGTTGGTACTGCTTGTTATGTGCAAAACAGGGTTCTTGTGACAAAGCCACATAGAAAGACATCTTATGAACTTTTCTTTGGTAGAAAACCATCTTTAAGTTTTATGAGACCTTTTGGTTTTCATGTCACTATTCTCAATACCAAAGATCATTTAGGCAAATTTGATGGAAAAGCAGATGTTGGCTATTTGATAGGGTATTCCTTGCAGAGTAAGGCCTATAGAGTGTTTAACACTTGCACTAGGCAAGTAGAAGAGAATCTTCACATAGAGTTTCAAGAAAAACTAACAAATGTGAAAGGAATTGGACCAGATTGGATGTTTGATGTTGATAGGCTTTCAGAATCTATGAATTATGTGCCTGTTACAGGTACAAATACTAATGATAATGCAGGTTTTGAAGATTATGTTGAAACTCCTAAAGATCAAGATTACATCTGGATGCCAATTTGGAAAAGTATGGATCTATCTTCAAGTCAAGAAGGACCTTCAAACACAACAAATGAAGGCAATGAAGATGATCAAGGAACTCAGAATCAAGAGAATCAAGAAAGTGGTGCTAATAAGAATGGTACTGCTAGTTCTTCAGATGGTCCTGCCAGTTCAAGTATTGGTACTGGTGAGCCATTGAATGTTCAAATAGATGATTCTTTTCAAGAAGAAGTGGGGATTAGCAATCTTCCATCTACATATGAAGTTCCTAAAACACCAAACACTAGAATTCTCAAAGATCACTCAACTGATGATGTGATTGGAAGCATAAATTCTGGTGTTAGAACAAGATCTCAAGTTGGTTTATCTCAAGTCTTATCTTCAGATGAAGAAGGGTTTATCTCCTCTATTTATGAAGAAAAGAATAATGATACTTCCAATATATGCCTGTTTTCATGTTTTCTATCTCAGGCTGAACCCAAAAACATAAACAAAGCTTTAGATGATGCAAGTTGGGTGGAAGCAATGCAAGAAGAGCTTCTCCAATTCAAGATTCAGAAGGTTTGGATATTGGTTGATTTGCCCAGAGGTAATAGGGCAATTGGAACCAAATGGGTGTTCAGAAACAAGAAAGATGAAAGGGGTATAGTGATCAGAAACAAGGCTAGATTGGTAGCACAAGGATATACTCAAGAAGAAGGGGTAGATTATAAAGAAGTGTTTGCTCCAGTTGCAAGACTTGAAGCAATTAGGCTATTCTTGGCCTATGCTTCATTCATAGGCTTCACTGTCTATCAAATGGATGTTAAGAGTGCATTTTTATATGGTGAAATTGAAGAACCAGTATATGTATCTCAACCTCCAGGCTTCATTGATGCAGAGTATCCAGACAAAGTTTACAAGGTTACCAAGGCTTTGTATGGCCTACACCAAGCTCCTAGGGCATGGTATGAAACATTGGCTTGTTTTCTACTAGAAAGTGGATTCCAAAGAGGCAGGATTGATCCAGCTTTGTTCATCAAAAGAACAAAGAAAGACATCTTGCTAGTGCAGATTTATGTTGATGACATAATCTTTGGATCAACAAACCAAGACTTGTGTGTACAATTTGAAAAACTTATGCACAGTAAGTTTGAAATGAGTTCCATGGGGGAACTTACTTTCTTTTTGGGTCTCCAAGTGAAACAATCCAAAGAAGGCATATTTATCAGCCAAGATAAGTATGTAGCAGAGATCCTAAGGAAATTTAATTTTACTGATTCTAAAGTTGCAAGTACACCAATGGATCCAGACAAAGGGCTACTCAAGGATGCTGAAGGAGAAGATATGGATTTGCACAATTACAGATCTATGATTGGGTCCTTGATGTATCTTACATCATCAAGACCAGATATCATGTTCTCAGTATGTGTATGTGCAAGGTTTCAAATACATCCCAAGATCTCTCATCTCACAGCAGTCAAAAGAATCTTTAGATATCTTAAGGGTCAACCTAGGTTGGGTCTTTAGTATCCAATGGAATCATCTTTTGAATTGATGGCTTATTCGGATAGTGACTATGCTGGTGCAACTCTAGACAGAAAATCCACAACTGGTGGATGTCAATTTCTTGGTTGCAGACTAATCTCTTGGCAATGCAAGAAACAAACAATGGTGGCCAATTCTACAACTGAAGCAGAATATGTTGCTGGTGCAAGTTGTTGTGGGCAAGTTCTTTGGATCCAAAATCAAATGCTTGACTATGGGTACAATTTTCTTAACACCATTATTTATATTGACAATAGCAGTACTATTTGTATCATTAAAAACCCAGTTCAACACTCAAAAACAAAACATATTGAAATCAGACACCATTTCATAAGGGATTGCAATGAGAAGAGGTTAATTCAAGTAGTTAAAATTGATTCTGAAAAGAATTATGCAGACCTTCTCACCAAAGCTTTTGATTTAGGTAGATTCAAATATCTTGTAGGAGGTATTGGAATGATAAATCTTTGAAAATCATATTTTTTTGTTCATAAAATTAACTGGTATTGGATTTTAAAACATGGTACTGCTAGTTAGTCAAAAGGTCCTGTTAATTCATAATTGGTACTGCTGATATAAAATTGCTATGTTTTGTTCATATAAAGGCTTGAATGTTTAAAATACTGGTAGAACATTTTGTTCTTTTGGTTTGCAACTAACACATTTCAGGTTGATAACAAAACAAGAGTTCTTCCAAACAGAAAGGAGCAACAAAAGTTATATTCATTTCAGGAGAGATAACAATCTCAGGGGAGGAATTGATAGCCCAGAATGGAAGAAAAACCAATTAATGAAAGGAAAGACAAGAGCATACAAGATGATGCAGAGTTGAAAAAGAAAGAGTTAAATCACATATCTAGAAGGGATGAAGCATTTCTCAAGGAGAAAGTTCTATCTAGATCAAACTAAGGAAAGTTTCAACTCAAAGGCATGACATTAGATGATTTCACTTGTTGAACCAATCATCCAAGATACACAGCATCATTGCCTTTTTAAATTTCCTCCATCCAAGGAAATTGCACCATCTTTAGGCCAATATGGCTTTTGGTATTCAGCTCACCAAGTTTTTACAAACTTAAGAGTTGGCCAGTCCTTAAGCAAACGGCTTTTGGTAAAGACAAATCAAATCCGTTGATGGTTGATAGTTTACCAAAAACTATATGGTTGTTAACTAACCATACTTAATTGTAAATAGTTAGCTAGTCCTTAAGCAAACGGCTTTTGGTAAAGACAACTCAAATCCGTTGATAGCTGGTAGTTTGCTAAAAACTATAAGGGATTTTTATAAAACTTTCAAAGGTACTGGTAGTTCAAAATTGGTACTGCTAGTATAAAAAGGTACTACTATATAGCCGTTGAGCCTGTTAGAAAAAGTTTTAGCCATTAGGCCTGGTAGTTAAAATTAGACGTTGGGGTAGTTATGTAAATTACTGATGATTATATTATATTATATTTCACATATAAAAGATCTTTTTAACCGCCTATACATTTACTTATTATAATCTTTCTTATTGTCGGTTAAAAGTAATTCTCTCATATCTTCTTTCATCAGTCATTATCATAATTCACATACACCTTTCATCTTCTACCAGTACTACCAACAAATCCCACCATCATTTTCAAAATTTTCATTATGGCTTCCACAGTTGTTCTAGATTTTGGCCAACGTCACAATCAGTTAGCATTTTTGGAGAAGTCAGCGGATAATGCCTCATTTCATCAAGTAGTGGACTTTTTAAACAACTCCTACATCAGGTTTGCTTTGCTAGTCAATTCCACTATTTATGAAAATCAAATTTTACAGTTTTGGCAATCTGCTAAAATTAAAACTTCTGAAAATGGGGAACAAAGAATTAAGGTCAAAGTGGATGGTAAACATTTGACTCTTACTGAGTCATCCATAAGAAGGCATCTTCATTTGGATGATTCTGATGGTATTAGTCAGTTACCAGATACTGAAATTTTTGAAAATTTACAAAGAATGGGGTATCATGCTGAGTCTAACAAACTCACTTTTCTGAAAAAGCATCTTACTCCACAATGGAGATTTTTGATTCACACAATCCTTCACTGTTTGAGCCAGAAGAAAACCTCTTGGGAGCAATTTAGTGGAAACATGGCTTCTGCTCTCATTTGCTTAGCCACAAACAGAAAATACAATTTTTCTAAATATATTTTTGAAGGGTTGATAAACAATGTGAAAAGTAAAACAAAGTTTTTGATGTATCCAAGATTTATTGGATGCATCATTGCAAAATTGAAACATTTGTTACTTCCCACATACTCAATTTATGATACACCAAAACTTTCTCACAAAGTTTTTTCAAATATGAGAATTGGTTTTAGAGGGGAAGAAATACCACTTTTTGATGAAATGTTACCACAACATCCAGAAGAACCAACACCATCAGCTGAAACACAATCATCTAGTTCTTCACATGGTTACATTTCACCAACACATCAAACAACACCAATACCATCTCCAGTACCATCACCAACATCACCAACATCATCACATCATGTATCACAACACCAATCACCTCAGACAATGCAAGAACTGAAAGACAAGGTGAAGTTCTTAGAAAATGCTCTTAAAAGTCAAAGCAAGAAGTTTTCTGAGATCAACATCAAATTGGTCAAGAGGGTAAAGAAATTGGAGGGTGAAGTGAAGAAGTTGAAGGGTAAAAGATCTGCAAAGACTGTTTTATCTAGTTCTTCGAAGACAGATGATGATATGATAGGTCACTCTTCCAAAAAGGGGAGGAAGGATAGGTCTGAAGATGAGGAAGAGGCTCAATTTGAATTTCATGATGGAACTCAAGTTTATGATGAAGAGCCTGTTGGAGCAGGGCAAGAGCCTGCTAGGCCAGAAGAAGAGCCTGCTAGGAGAGAAAGGCTATTGGCTATGGGGTACAAAGGGTCTGCTGAGAAAGTGTACAAGAGAAAGAGGGATTTAGTTGCTGATGAGCAATCTTCTGCTCCATCACAAGCACCAACTCCAAAGGATAAGGGCAAAGGCATTATGATTGAAGATGAGCCAAAATCCAAGAAGTTGAAAAGAACTCAGAAAATTCAGATGGCTTTAGGAGAAGAAGAGGCCAAAAGAGTTCATGAAGAAGAGCTAAGAGCTATTGAAGCTTCAAGAATGCTTCAAGTAATGAAAGAGCAGAAAGATGCTGAAGATGCTGCTCAGACTCTTCTTGACACTCAAATTGCTCAAGAGACCTTTGATGCACAGATGCTATGGATTATCAATAATGATCCAATTGTGAAAGGTCAAGCAGCAAATATAGTAAATGACAAGACACTCAATTCTGATGAGAAAACAGAAGCACTTGAATCTTTCATCAACAAGAAGTATAAAGAAGCAGCTTTGGCTGACATTTTTGAGAAGATGAAGGAAAGTCAGAAGAGAGGTTTCAAGGTAGGACAAGCTCAGAAAGATCAGGTGATTTTTATGAAAAGGTTTCTGAAGAATCAGGCAAATTGGACTGATTATCAACTAAAGAAGAAATCTGCTGATGAAATCTTCTTCCTGTATCTACAAGCCTACAAAAGTCTTTACTATAATGTTCCATCTGGTGTACACCCCTCAATGAAGAAGAAGGATGCTCAGAAGAAAGAAGTAGCAAAATTGGACACAGAGCAAGTAAGTAAATTGTTGATTACTTTGCCTACAATCATACATGCTGATCCAATTAGCTGTAGACGACCTATTATTGATTGGGAGATCAACCATGATAGATTAGGAAAATCATGGAAAGTAACAAGGGTTGGGGGTCAGTTTGCTATCTTCAAGAATTTTGAAAATTTAGTTAGAGCATGTGACAGAGCAGACTTGGAAGAATTGTGGAATCTAGTGCAGATTAGGCTAGACACAACTTCTAGTTCAGATGCTAAGGAACAGGAACTATGGGTAGAATTCAATAGGATGTTTGATCCTAAACCCAAAGATGTTCATTGGAAATTTCCCTATTATGATCCTTCAACAACTTGGGAATTTCTAAGCCATAGCAACATTCATCACCTTTTCACACAGAGTGGGATAGAACTCTTTATGTTGGCTGAGAAAGAGTATCCACTTAGTTATGAAGTGCTTAAAACCATGATCTCCAAGAGATTAAGGTGTGACAAAGATGATGAGAACTCAGAAATTGTTCAGAGTTTGCTAAGGAGCATATCTGAGCAATATGAAAGAAAAAGGAAGAACAGAGAATGAAGGTTTTTGGAAGAGTTCTCTCAAATCCTCAAGGTATGTATTTTATTCATCAGAAACTTGTGTATTTTAATGGAAATAACAAGTTTAGGGGAGGATTGTTGGGAATAAAATGATCAAAGTCAAAGAGCCTGCCAAAGATGTTGAAGAGCCTGCTAGTTGATTTTGAAGTGTATAAAGATGTTCTACCAGTACCTTCTGGGTAGAAGGTACTGCTGGTTGATGAAGAGCCTGCCAAGCTTATGTCAAGTCGATTAGATATTTTGTAATAGATATTTAGTTGAATTATTAGTCTTTGTACAAAGTTATACGTTATGTAGAAGTAGTGTAGTCCTCTGTGGTTCACAGAAGAATATGGCAGAGTTGTACATTGGTAGTTGTATTTAATTGTAGGCGCCAATATAGTCAAAGTATAGTTTTATATTCAAACCACTTGACACTCTTGTAATAAGATATCCTTATCTTATAAAAGGATATCTTAGTCACCACTTCATGCATGCATCTTAAACAACTAAATAACCAAAACCAAACTATCTCTCAAGTAACTTAGTTACTTCAAATCACAAATCCTTTTACAATCTTAGATTCAAGATTACTTTGTAATCCCGGTGATATTTAGATCATCCGTATTATTTCATCAATAATATTGAATCATTTTGTGTTAACCAAAGTTGTGTTCTTTGTTCATTGCATTCTCACGTTTACATAAACTCACCACCTTGTGTTCTTTTAAGTGTGTTGTAGTAGATTCCGCATGCTAAACACATTCAATACATAAATATCTCTCAAACACATTACTAAGATTCATATCCCAAGTGTTTGAACTTCGAACAAAACCGTTCCACAAGGATCAAGGCTACAATTTTCTAAGGGTGCCGATGGACTTGTCCAGCTTCGTCCATCTCTCTCATCAAATTATGCTTCACCCATGCAACAATGGTTGTAGCACGAAGAAATTCCTTCCTTTCAATTCACCATACCTTAGAAAACTTTTCATCAGGCCCCAAATGGTACCTAGTGATTTCAAATGTCTCCGCGACAATAGGTGGGGGTCTCTTGTAAGGTATTCTTAAAATCTTACATCTCCGTTGTTCGTATGCTTCATCATCCAGATCTGTGAACCCGTCATGCCCTTGTATCTCAAGGTAATCCATAATTCGGTCTAAGTCATCATCATCAGAATTTGTACCTTTAAACCATTCATCATCAAACTTATCCTCGATAAGCTCACGTTTGCAACGATATTTCTCTTCACCCCATTTAGTTTTGTACACAGGTTCATTCTCATCCTTTTTATCCTTAGGATTATCGTCATTACTTGGAGTGTCTTCTTTCGTGCAACCGTTTCAAATCTTCTCTTTGGTTGCAGGATCCACTTTTCCATACTTTATTTTAATCCAATCATTGAATCCTAACCTATCTACCCATGGTAATTCACTTCTTTCTTCATCGTTTGTGGAGGTCCACAAGTATTCATCATCTCCAATCCTTACTTTGCCACTTCCTCCATTACAATCTTCGTCATATGGGTCACAAGAACCCCAAAATACATCCCCACTGGAGCCTCTAATCCTAATCTTCTGGCACCAATGTTTCTTTTCATTTGTCCTCCTTGTATCATCCCTTAGTACATCTGTAGGACTTTTTTCAACCTTGTTGTCAGTGAGCTTTATTTCATGTGCCTCAGGGTCGTCCTTGGTAATAGGTGTCATGGTCTTGGGAGCGGTTCAGGTCATCCCAAATTTTCCCTTTTTCCGCTCTATCAACCTTTTCATACACTATACGTATCCAATCGTCGAAAGGTATTGTACCTTCCCATTTGAGGTTCCTTCTATTTGATCATTAGTGGAACTCCATAGATGCTTGTTGTTTCGTAACCTGACTTTGTCGCCCCCACCATCACACAAATCAATATTCGGGTCACAAGATGCCCATAAGTCGTATCCTTTTGCATGGTCCACCAAAATAGCTTCACACCAATGATACTTCAACTCAGTTTTTCTACAAACATCATTAATTTTATTTTGATGCTGAGTTGCGATCCTTGTAAGGGTCTCCGTTTCTTTACTCGTTAAGGATGAGCTAATAGCTGTCTTGAGTTCAGGATCTCTTTCTAGCAATATACATTTGGTATTTGGTGGTAAACCAGATTCCACCACACCAACACTCTGGTTACGTCGTAACTCATTGGTAGAATTACGGCGTAACTTTCTTCTGTCATTAATTTCCTGCAAAACATAACTAGAAGAATTAATTTTATTAGTTTCTTGGTGCTCGTGTGCTATAGTACCAGGAGTAGTATTCCTACTTCTGGGGTTTCCACTATTATTATTTCTTACCACACATACTGATTTGATGGGTTGAGATTTCCCCCTTCATCCATATTAAAAACGATTTTCTTATCCTTAATTCTCAAGGAAATGAGCTTATTGAAAACATCAATTTCAGCATGTGCTGTGGCAAGGAGGGGTCTACCTAGAATCAAGGGTATTTCAAGATCCTCTTCCATGTCAAGTATGACAAAGTCGATTGGAAAAGTGAACTTATCAATTCTAACCAATTCATTTTCAATGACTCCTCTAGGTATGCCAACTGTTCTGTCGACCATTTCTATAGTCATGCAGATAGGTTTTAAAGGTCCTAAGTTAAGCCTTTTGCACATAGAGAATGGCATGATGCTTATACTAGCCCAAAGGTCGGCTAAAGCATTTTTAACACATAAATCACGAATATAGCAAGGAAGAAGAAAACTCCCTGGGTCTTTCTCTTTTGGAGATAGATGATTTTGAACGACGACTGAACAATGCTCATTCAGTTTGATTTCCTCTCCCTCCGCTTTTGGTTCGTCATCAAACGAGCTTTTTCTTTCTGGGGAAAGCTCCATGAGTGCCATTAAGTCTTCCTTCTCATCTTCATCCTCGTAATGGAGATTATCCTGCTCAGACAAGTTAGAGAAATAATCGAGTTCTTCGTCCGAGTACCTGAAAGGAGTGTAAAGGCGTTGTCCACTACTGGTAAATATTGCCTTGCATGCTTCGGAGTCATTAGAACTGCTAGCCTTATCTCTCTTGTTTTGCCCTTGAACCTCATTTATCAATAGCCCAATTTTAGTTTCGAGACTTCTAAGGGTCTCGTCATGGGCTTTGAGATTTAGATTTGTTCCTTCTTGAAAATTCTTGAGCCACTCTTCTCTCTCCGTTTACTTTTTAGCCAAATCCTCAAGGTACTTCTGAATTGATTCTTCTAGGCTAGATTTTCTTTCCCCGTAAGAAGGTCGGTTGTCAATTCGGAGTAGTATCCTTGCGGTCCTATACGGTATCTTGCTCCACTATTGTTGTTTCCCTGAAAAAGTCTACTCTCTCCGTACTTGACCTCTTCGACTTTTTCATCTTCTTCTTCCAAAGGACAATCTTTAGCTAGGTGAGCTCCTCCACAAGTTTCGCATCCTACCTGAATAACATGCACATTTTCCTTTAATTTCTTCATGTCCCTTCCCAGACTTTCAAGTTTGCTTGTGATTACCTATATACCATCCATGCTACCACCCATGCTCCTATTACTGCCTCCATCATGCCATTTCTATGAATGGTATGCCATGTCTTGGATGGCTTCAAGGGCTTTAGTAGAAATGATCCTAGGGATCAACCCTTGAGAATCAAGCATTTGTCTTGTGATGATGTTGACACCCTTATAGAAGATTGATGCAAAATTTGTAAGACCTCGAAACAAAGTTTTACAATCCTTCAGGCAGTGTACCTGATCGTAGTAGTGTAGCATAGGTAAATCTGGGGGATTGATGAACTCAAGTAAGTACATTTTATTACCATCATTTTTCCTATTTATTTGAATTGTTTTATTATATTATGTATGAGGATTGATACTTAATCGTTTAGTTTTGTAATTCTCAGGTAAAAACAAGCATTTGGTGAAACTTGGCGATTTTGGACTAATTATGGAGCAAAACAAGCAAGAAGTTAAGAGTCTACTGAAATTTACAAGATCAAGACAAATCTGCTCCAGATGCGCCGCATCTCACTTATTACATACGGCGCATCACTATCAAGATTTCACAAGATATTATCCAAGACGGCAAAGGACATGCGCCGCATCCAAGAATGAAGATACGCCGCATCTTCTGGCGGTGTACGAATATTCCTGAATATATTAATCTTGGACCCCACGCGAAGTTAAATCAATGCGCCGCATCTACTTACTAGATGCGCCGCATCTTACCCTCAGACAGAAACTATAAATACCCCAAAGACCAGACGAATTAAGAGTTCCTGAGTTCCGAAGTTCGACAGAAGACCGAAGTACAGAAACCCTAGGACGAATTCAGTCAAGGCAGCAGCACAAGACACACCTTGAACAAAGATACAAGAGCTGTAAGAAGGTCCTGCATGTATTTAATTCATTAAGTAGTTTTGTTTTATTGTGTTAGTAAACTTTAATTCATCAGGATTGGTGGCTTGTGTAATGTGACAACGGAAAGATTGCACTCCCTTAAAACTGCTTTCCCATTAATTAAAGTTTATATGTTGATGTCTTTGGTGACTTTTATTAGTGCATTGATAACCTCTGTGTCTAGCTGAGCGTTGATCGGGTCGCCATGCCTCTGCCCTCGCCTATTTATTAGATCGCCTATGCATTCTATCGTCTGTAGAAAAGTAGGAAGAAAGATAAATAGGATAGTCATAAGTAATCATTAAGGGTTTACTCGCCGATAAGATTAGAACCAACGAGAAAGGACTTAATCTCGGTGCGTTGCATCAAACTATACACTTCATATAAAACTAGCAATAAAACAAGTGACAAACTACTTAACTATCAGGACAGGTCTTCTTATTGTCTCGTGTATTTATCTGTGTACGTGTGTGCTACTTGCTGATTCGTGCCTATTGGTTTAGTTTATTATTTAATTGCAACCAATCGTGCCAGTCTCTCAGGCTGAAACCCCCTTGCGTTAGATTAGGTTGTATAGCTAACTTAATATATTAAAATACTGATTAGAATAACGAGATAATACGTTCCACTCTTAGTGATCGACACTCTACTTACCATTATATTCATACTGACCGGGTACACTGCTCGTTAAGTGTGTGTGTTATTGATAAGTCGGCTAAATATAAATTTAAAACTTGAGTAGGCATTAATACTGCTAAACCGCAACGACACATCGCACGCATCAAGTTTTTGGCGCCGCTGCCGGGGAGTGAATTGTTATTATCTGTTAATTTGATTAGTATTTTAATTAGGTTTTTAATTTTTTTAATCTAACCGCTAACTGTGTTGTGTATTAGTTAATTTGCATTCATTGTATTATTTTGCATATTTTCTGTTTTTGTGTGTTATTTGTTTTCTTTGTGTTTATTTTCGTTTTTGTTTTTATTTTTCGTATTTTCTGTGTTCTGCTATCGTTGTACTGAGCTTATTCAAACGATACGGCGCATCTGATCTCTCAGATACGGCGTATTGCGTTTAATTTTTATAAAATACAACGCGTTTAATTAATTCGATACGACGCATCTTTCCCCAAGATACGGCGTATCTGTTTTTGATAAAAAAAAATTTTAAACGTTAACGCCATACGACGCATCTGCCTTAGCAGATACGGCGTATCTATTATTTTAATTAAAAACAGTTTTCGAATTATTAAACAGATACGACGCATCGATCTCTGTCGATACGGCGTATCTTCTGAATCAAAAATCTTATATTTTGAAACGTAACGAAAATACGGCGCATTAACTTTTGTTAATACGACGCATTTAATTTTAAATAAATATCGATTTTTGATTATTAAAATTGATACGGCGCATTCTGATTTCTAAGCGGCGTATCTATTTTCTGAATAAAGTCTGATTTAATTTTAACGATTGTAAGATACGGCGTATCCAACTTTTTGGATACGGCGCATCGTCTGCAGATATCAGTAACTTTAATTTTTCGTATTCCGTTTTCGTTGTTAATTTTCTGATATATTACTTTCTTGAGCATACCCTACTGATGTTTTTGTGTTGATTTCAGGAAGTGCATGACCAGGAGTTCTAGGAAGAACTTGATTCAACCTTTCGAAGATCCTGAACGAGTCTTTCATTCGCTTAAAAGGCTTTTCAACACAAAAAGCTTTGATACTTCAAGTTCATTCGAGCTTGATTATTTTTCTGAAGAGAAAGAGGAAGAAGAAACAGAAACAATGGGCGAAAACACAACTATGGAGGAATACATGAAAAAAACCCGTGCTGATTACACTTCAGGAGTTGCTAGACCAAAGTTTGATGATAAGTCAAAATTTAAATTGAAGGGTCAGTTTCTCAAGGAGCTAAGAGAGAATGCTTTCAGTGGATCGGAACATGAGGATGCTAATGAGCATGTTGAAAAGGTCCTCGAGATTGCGGATTTGTTTACTTCAGAAGGAGTCACTGACGATCAAATCATGCTAAGAATCTTTCCACTCTCGCTAAAAGGAGCTGCTAACAAGTGGCTAAGGAATTAACCTGCTAGTTCAATCACTACATGGGAAGATTTGAAGAGCAAATTCGTGAAGAGATATTGTCCACCTGCTAAGACTGCTAAAAAGATGGAGGTTATCAACAGTTTCAAGCAAGAGCCTGATGAAACTCTTTATCAAGCTTGGGAACGATTTAAAGATTTACTGGTAAAATGTCCTCAACACTATCTAACCCCTATGCAGGAGATAATATTGTTTTATCAAGGATTGGACGTGCCTACTAGACAAATCTTGGACGCTAAGGGAGCTGTGCCTCAAATGAGTGCAACCAATGCTAGGAAAGCTATCCAAGAGGCTGCTGATCATTCTAAAAAATGGCACGATGGGACCTCTACTAGATCTAAGAGCAGTACTAATTTTGACGGGTTTGCTGCTATTCAAGCTCAATTGGATAAAATTAGTAGAGAGATGAAGAAGCGTGATGAAAAAGTGTATGCTGCCCAAGTTGGATGTGAAAAGTGTGAAGGACCTCACTACACTAAAGATTGCCCGAATAAGAATGAAAGTGAGACGTTTAAAGAAGCATATTACACCCAATTTGGACAACCATTCCGACCTTCAGGAAGATTTAGGGAAGCTACCCCGGGATTCTATCAAAAGAACAACTTTAATCCCGCTTATCAAGAAAGGAGGCAGACATTAGATGACACTCTAAAGAAAATTATGGCCGATGCTGCTAAAAGACATGAAGAGAATACTGCTATGATCAAAGAAATCCGAGCTCCAACGGACACTACTACAAGAAATCAAGGAGCTTCGATCAAAGCATTGGAATAACAAATTGGTCAAATGAGCAAAGTTCTTCAAGAAAGGGGATATGGAAGTTTACCTAGCTCAACCGAAACCAACCCGAGAGATCATGTCAAGGCCATAAGCACCACTGAAGAAGTCACTCCTAACATTCCTTTTCCGAGAAGACCGATGAATGGTAATGATGGTGCAAGACCCGAATTTTTCTTTAATTCTTCAATCAGTTTAAGGAGACTATTCAAAGAGAAGACGAAGATTGAAGGGGAGATCAAGGCTACAATGAAAGAAGAGAGCTCTGCAACCGACTTACATGCCTTGCCTCATAAAGAAAAGGACCCAGGAAGTTTTACTTTGCCTTGTTCAATTAATAATATATCTTTCAATAATGTGTTAGCTGACTTAGGAGCTAGTGTTAGTGTTATGCCTCTTAAGACATTCACTACCCTAGGACTAGGAAAATTAGCACCAACTAAATTACTTATTGAATTGGCTGATAAAACGGTAAAACGACCTGAAGGGATTGCTAATAATGTGCTAGTTAAGATTGAGAAGTTTATTTTCCCTGTAGACTTTGTTATATTAGATAAGCCCGAGGATGTTAAGATTCCTTTAATTCTTGGAAGACCTTTCTTTTCTACTGCCCATGCTAAGATTGATGTATTTAAAAGAAAAATCTCGTTAAGGGTAGGGAATAATAAACTAGTCTATAAGTGCCAAGATCCTGTTAAAAGCATAATTAGAGGTGTCTATGTGCTAGGATTAAGAGAGCGTATGGACCTCGATCTTGAAGCTAGGCTTATGGGAGAAACATTGATTCAAAACAACTCAACTAATCCTAATCATGAAAACTTTGAGGAATTTAATGACCTTAATGTACCTACCGAACTTAGACGCAATGTTGTTAATGATTCTGATGATGAGTGGTATGATTGCGTAGTAATTAACAAACGTAGGAGAATAGTTGAGAAAACGAATCTGAATAATGATGTGTTTATTGAACTACCACCCCACCTTGCTAATTTATGCCTATATGATAATAAGAATTTCCCGTCTATCATTTTGTCATCTCTGCCCGAAAGGGACAGAACTTTCTTTATACTGATATTGAAGAAGAACGGCGTGGAAATTAAGGACGAGCAAGGAGTGTTCAATATTACTGAATTGGCGATGAGGGAGCGCGATGTTTCTGACTCCTTCAATGATCGATATTAAAGAGCTGAACGTGAGTCTAACTTGAAGATTCTGGAATAAAGACAAGTGCTGGCCAGGAGACAACCCGGAAAATTTTTATTATTCTGTTCTGAGTCGAGTCAGTCAGGCCGCAGCAGATACGGCCCATCTAAATTCCGAGATGCGGCACATCTCCTGCACTGGTCATATCTTACTTTATTTTTCCGCATATTTATATTTTGACTTTAAAACTTTTTATCAGTTTATTTTAATGCGGCGCATCCCTGGTTAAGGATGCGACGCATCTTCTATTCTGATTCGTTATTATTCCAGGCTCGATACGGCGTATCTTCTTCCATAAGATACGGCGCATCGACTGACCTGATGATTTTCATTTTTAATTTTTAAGTTTTATTTTTCCTAACTACTAATGTATTATGCAAGTTTGAACCTTTCTTAACTTAGGTGTGTTTAAAGCCTTGGTGGTATTATAGATTCCTGCATTTCCTGTGGATACATCTATCATGAAGCTTAAACGTTCTAATCCACAAGAAGATGATTTTTGCTCTTATACAAATGAAGGATCATACCGAGCAAATCTCAGGGGAGTTTTTCTGTTCTAATTCTTTTATTTTCCAGTTTTTAACCTTTGATACAAACAACGAGGACGTTGTTTAACTTAAGTGGGGGGATTGGAGAATTAGAACACTTAACACTTACTTGTCCTAAACTTTTTCAAAATATGCTTAAAATGCGCTTAATATATAAAAATTTAAAATTTTTTAGCATGTTTTTGTTTAAAGTCTAAGTTGCATAGCTGCACACATGACGTTATTTTCAAAAATTGTGATTTTTCAAAATTCACAAATCTATGAGTGTGCCGGTGACTTGTAAACTTTAGAACTTGGCTTGTATACTATTCGAGACCACCATAATAAGTATTATTTTATATAATTGGAATGACTTGTCTAAATTGGTAAATTTCTAGGATTACACCCAAATAACCTTTATATGTTATGTGTTATTAGCTAACTACACTGGTTAGTTAAACCTCGTAAAAACCCTTTTGTTACTCTCACTTTTAGAGTAAGATACCCCTAGAAAAAACACTCAGAGCCATTCCTTTCGTTTCTTACACCTTTGTTAAAATGTTTCGTTACACCCTTACACCTTAGCCTACCCTATAGATTAAAATCCGTGGTTGGTTAATTGCTTTAGGCAAAGTGTGTTTCCTTACATTACCTGTGTTCGCGTGCGTAATTCATTATCTATGGTTAGGTCAGGAAATTGCACAATGCAATTGGAGTGAAAGTAAATATTGTATATCTTTGAGTTTATTTTTCGTGTGTTTACTACTTTCACTATTACCGTTATTTCTGAAGTCATTAAAAGTATGGAAAAATTATCCAGAATTATCATTATAGTGATGTGGTGAAATTTTACACATCTACGTTTATGTTTCAAGTAAAAAAAAAAAAAAAAAAAAAAAAAATTCAAAAAAAAATTAGAAAAGAAAAAGAAAAGAGAAAAGGAAGAGTTGGATGTTTGTTTTGACCAACTTATGTAAAGTTTTGTATTAAGTGGTCGATATCACCACTAGTTGTTGTATATTATATCTATGGATTGAATGGGAGTTGGCAGTTATGGGAACACCAACTAAGGTTTATTCTTTGATTAAGATCTTGTTGAGTATAATTCGTGTCTACCTAAAAGCGTGTGTTTCAAGTGTTAAAGCGTGAGTTATTCTATGATATGAGTCTTATTCATGGGATGGTTGGGATAGTGATTAACCGCACTTAGGATTTTAATTTATCTGTTTTGTTTATTTTTCATTTTACACCAATTTATATCCCAAATATTATCCATACCCTATATTATTCTTGATCCAAGCCTTTGATTTATTGAGATTAGGGATTTGAGCAATCTTAAGTATCGTAGTCGTGGATTCAGCTATGTATTTATGATTTTGTCGCCCTTTTTGATATAATATTATTGGTAAAGATTACTTGGTCCTATCTTTAGCCTATTCGAGTTAAGGATTTGAGCAATTGCAAGTATCGTGTTCGTGGATTCGATCATGTATTTGTGATTTTGTCGCCTTTTCTGGAATTTGAGATCGATAGAGATTAAGGAGAATGATTAATCCTTAAGCCTCAAAACCCTTTTTACCGCTTTAGACTTGTTATTCCTTGGCTTTAGTGGGGGAGATGTGTATACTTGCCAAGCTTATGATAGAATATTCGTCGCGACTGGACAGTTAAACGATTAGATTTGCTTTTATCAAAATATTTTATTTTACTTCTAATTCGTTAAGTGTTTGGTTGTGTGATTATGACAAAAATGAATACATGCTTAAATATAAAAATAAATCCTAATATCTTTTAGGATACATTTTCATAAGATTAATTCTAAGGTTTACTTGGGAACAAGTAAAGTTCAAGTGGGGGGATATTTGATGAACTCAAATAAGTACATTTTATTACCATCATTTATCCTATTTATTTGACTTGTTTTATTATATTATGTATGAGGATTGATACTTAATCGTTTACTTTTGTAATTCTCAGGTAAAAACAAGCATTTGGTGAAACTTGGCGATTTTGGACTAATTATGGAGCAAAACAAGCAAGTTAAGAGTCTACTGAAATGTACAAGATCAAGACAAATCTGCTCCAGATGCGCCGCATCTCACTTATTACATACGGCGCATCACTATCAAGATTTCACAAGATATTATCCAAGACGGCAAAGGACATGCGCCGCATCCAAGAATGAAGATACTCCGCATCTTCTGGCGGTGTACGAATATTCCTGAATATATTAATCTTGGACCCCACGCGAAGTTAAGTCATTGCGCCGCATCTACTTACTAGATGCGCCGCATCTTACCCTCAGACAGAAACTATAAATACCCCAAAGACCAGACGAATTAAGAGTTCCTGAGTTTCGAAGTTCGACAGAAGACCGAAGTACAGAAACCCTAGGACGAATTCAGTCAAGGCAGCAGCACAAGACACACCTTGAACAAAGATACAAGAGCTGTAAGAAGGTCCTGCATGTATTTAATTCATTAAGTAGTTTTGTTTTATTGTGTTAGTAAACTTTAATTCATCAGGATTGGTGGCTTGTGTAATGTGACAACGGAAAGATTGCACTCCCTTAAAACTGCTTTCCCATTAATTAAAGTTTATATGTTGATGTCTTTGGTGACTTTTATTAGTGCATTGATAACCTCTGTGTCTAGCTGAGCGTTGATCGGGTCGCCATGCCTCTGCCCTCGCCTATTTATTATATCGCCTATGCATTCTATCGTCTGTAGAAAAGTAGGAAGAAAGATAAATAGGATAGTCATAAGTAATCATTAAGGGTTTACTCGCCGATAAGATTAGAACCAACGAGAAAGGACTTAATCTCGGTGCGTTGCATCGAACTATACACTTCATATAAAACTAGCAATAAAACAAGTGACAAACTACTTAACTATCAGGACAGGTCTTCTTATTGTCTCGTGTTTTTATCTGTGTACGTGTGTGCTACTTGCTGATTTGTGCCTATTGGTTTAGTTTATTATTTAATTGCAACCAATCGTGCCAGTCTCTCAGGCTGAAACCCCCTTGCGTTAGATTAGGTTGTATAGCTAACTTAATATATTAAAATACTGATTAGAATAACGAGATAATACGTTCCACTCTTAGTGATCGACACTCTACTTACCATTATATTCATACTGACCGGGTACACTGCTCGTTAAGTGTGTGTGTTATTGATAAGTCGGCTAAATATAAATTTAAAACTTGAGTAGGCATTAATACTGCTAAACCGCAACGACACATCGCACGCATCATGTAGTATAGGTAAATCTGGGGGATTGATCGTTATCTAGGGGAATAGTGTCGTTAGGTCTAGAGGTGAGGGATGATTCTTTTTGTATTTCTTATATTTTATGAAAGCAATAAAAATCTAGGGTTTTAGAAAAGTGGGCGGAATTAGCTGCTAATCAAATAACCCAAAAACTAATTATAAAACTAAAATTAATCTAATAACAAGAAAAAGTAAATTGGTGGTAACTCTTATGATAAGGAAAACGTGTTCACTTAGAATTAATTACTACCTAGTTATCTCCTACTGATTTGTTGAATTGTGATGAACTCAAATAAGTACATTTTATTACCGTCATTTATCCTATTTATTTGACTTGTTTTATTATATTATCTGTGAGAATTGATACGTTAATGTTTACTTTTGTAATTCTCAGGTAAAAACAAGTATTATGTGAAACTTGGCGATTTTGGACTAATTATGGAGCAAAACAAGCAAGAAGTTAAGAGTCTACTGAAATGTACAAGATCAAGACATTCTGCTCCAGATACGCCGCATCTTGCTTATTACATACGGCGCATCACTATCAAGATTTCACAAGATATTATCCAAGACAGCAAGGACATACGCCGCATCTGAAAATGGAGTTACGCCGCATCTTCTGGCGGTGTACGAATATTCCTGAATATATTAATCTTGGACCCCACGCGAAGTTAAGTCAATGCGCCGCATCTACTTATCCTATGCGCCGCATCTAGCCCTCAGACAGAAACTATAAATACCCCAAGACCAGACGAAATTCGTGGTTCGACATTTAGCTAAGTACGAGAAGACAGAAACCCTAGGCCGAATTCAGTCGAAGTAGCAGCACAAGACACACCTTGAACGAAGATACAAGAGCTGTAAGAAGGTCCTGCATGTATTTAATTCATTAAGTAGTTTTGTTTTATTGTATTAGTACACTTTAATTGGTCAGGATTGATGGGCTTGTGTTATGTTATCATTCACTTCAACTCCCCTTAAAATTGCTTTCCCATTAATTAAAGTTTATATGTTGATGTCTTTGGTGACTTTTATTAGTGCATTGATAACCTCTGTGTCTAGCTGAGCGTTGATCGGGTCGCCATGCCTCTGCCCTCGCCTATTTATTTTATCACCTATGCATTCTATCGTCTGTAGAAAAGTAGGAAGAATAGGTAAATAGGATAGTCATAAGTAATCATTAAGGGTTTACTCGCCGATAAGATTAGAACCAACGAGAAAGGACTTAATCTCGGTGCGTTGCATCGAACTATACACTTCATATAAAACTAGCAATAAAACAAGTGACAAGCTGCTTAACTATCAGGACAGGTCTTCTTATTGTCTCGAGTATTTATCTGTGTACGTGTGTGCTATTCGCTGATTCGTGCCTATTAGTTTAGTTTATATTTAATCATAACCAAACCGTGCCAGTCTCTCAGGCTGAACCCCCTTGCGTTAGATTAGGTTGTATAGCTAACTTAAGATATTAAAATACTGATTAGGATAACTAGATAATACGTTCCACTCTTAGTGATCGCCACTCTACTTACCATTATATTCATACTGACCGGGTACACTGCTCGTTAAAGTGTGTGTGTTATTGATAAGTCGGCTAAATATAAATTTAAAACTTGAATACTGCTAAAACCACAACGACATACCGTGGGTATAAATTAGAGCATACGCACACGCGCATCAAGTTTTTGGCGCCGCTGCCGGGGAGTGAATTGTTATTATCTGTTAATTTGATTAGTATTTTAATTAGGTTTTTCTTTTTTAATTTTTATTCTAACCGCTAACTCTGTTGTGTATTATGTTAATTTGCATTCATTGTATTATTTGCATATTTTCTGTTTTGTGTGTTATTTGTTTTCTTTTATTTTTGTTTATTTTCGTTTGTTTTTATTTTTGTTTTCTTGCATACTGCTATCGTTGTACTGAGCTAATTTAAACGATACGGCGCATCTATTTTCATAGATACGGCGTATTGCGTTTACTTTTTATAAAATACAACGCGTTTAATAAATTCGATACGACGCATCTTTCCCCAAGATACGGCGTATCTGTTTTTAATAATTTTTTTTTTCTAAACGATAACGCCATACGACACATCTGCTTTAGCAGATACGGCGTATCTATTATTTTAATTAAAAACAGTTTTCGAATTATTAAACAGATACGACGTATCGATCTTTATCGATACGACGCATCTTCTGAATCAAAAATCTTGTATTTTGAAACGTAACGAAAATACGACGCATTAACTTTTGTTAATACGAAGCATTTAATTTTAAATAAATATCGATTTTTGATAATTAAAACTGATACGGCACATTCTAAATTTATAAGCGGCGTATCTATTTTTTGAATAAAGTCTGATTAAATTTTAACGTAATAAGATACGGCGTATCCATCTTTTTGGATACGGCGCATCATTTGCAGATATCAGCAACTTTTATTTTTCTTATCTCCGAACGGAAAATACTCTGACCCTTATACTAGGAAATTTTTACTTTGAAATCTACCTGTCTTTAATTTTCAGGAACAATGTTCGATATTTTCCCCTACTGGTTCGGGAGACCCCAAAGAAACCTTACCATGGAAGAGTTTGCACTACAAATCGCTCAAGCAAATGAAAAAGAACATCATGAAGCAAGAAACTTTATTAATGAATTCAAAGGCAGTCATGAGCTGTTACTAAAGGAACAAAACAACATGATTAATGGATTGGCAATTGAAGTGCACCAATTGTCAATGGTGCTTAACAAGATTCTTTTGGTAAAGCAAGATTTGAAAGGGATTACAACTAGAGGCGGAAAGTCAACCTTTCAAATCGGAGAGACACCCGAGGATGACAGTACAGACAAGATTTCCCCTGAATCTCTATCACCTGAGCAAGAGCAACCAAAAGAGACTAATCCAGAACCTGTAATTACAGAAGAACCTTCTATTGAACCTAAACGATCAACACTACCTTTCCCACATAGGGTGAGGAAGGAGAAAGAAGATGCCTATCAAAAGAAGTTCTTGGATAATCTCAAGCAGCTGCAGCTAAGCATACCATTTATGGAAGCCCTAGTGCAAATGCCAAAATACACTAAATATCTGAAGAGCTTACTTACAAACAAGTCCAAACTTGAAGAGGCTTGCACTGTAACAATGGGGGAAAGAAGCTCAGCAGCATTGCTCAACAAACTTCCATCTAAGGAAAAAGATCCAGGGAGTTTCACTATTCCTTGTCAAATTAAAAATTTACATATTAGTAATGCTTTAGCCGACCTAGGAGCTAGTATAAGTCTTATGCCCTCTTCTATGTATGAAAAATTAGGCCTTGGTGAGCCAAAACCTACTAGGATGTGCTTAGAGCTAGCTGATAGGTCCATACAATACCCGTTAGGAATAGCTGAAAATATATTAATAAAAGTTGATAAATTTGAATTACCTATTGACTTTGTTATCCTCGATATGCCCGAAAATTCTAGAACTCCTATAATATTAGGACGACCATTTTTAGCCACTGCTAGGGCCATGATTGATGTTTTTAATAAAAAGATAACTCTTACCATAGGAAAAGATGAGGTTGAATTTAATATGGAACAATCTATGAGTAAAAATAATTCTGATGACGATGAATGCTATAATATCGATGTTTCTGATGACACGATTAATCAATTTACTCAGAAATTGTTAAAAAGTAATTTGCTTGATTCTTTTCTGCTGAAAAATTTAGAAAACACAATTGCTATAGAAGATCAAGTTGATGAAAATACTATTGAAAATTATTTCGCTGATGATTCCACTGTTTGTAACGCCATACGGCGCATCGGAAATTTCGATGCGGCGCATTTATCTGATGATAGCAACGAGATAATTAAAGAACAAGTTTATTCCGCTAGTGCTAATGAAATTGATAATGTTAAACCTGTGCTTAAGGATCTCCCTTCTACTTTGGAATATGCCTATTTAAATGGGAACACTAATTCGCCCGTTATTATTGCATCTGATTTAACGCCAAAAGAAAAAAAATCCCTTTTGCAGGTACTATATAAACGAAGAGGAGCATTAGCGTGGAGTATGTCTGATATTAAGGGAATTAGCCCGTCATTATGTACACATAAAATCCTCATGGAAGATGAATTCAAACCAACTATCCAACCACAAAGGCGTTTGAATCCAAAAGTCCAAGACGTTGTGAAAAATGAAATTGTGAAATTACTTGACTCCGGACTTATCTACCCAATTTCCGACAGCTCGTGGGTCAGTCCTATTCACGTTGTACCAAAAAAGGGAGGAATGACGGTTGTACTCAATGACGACAATGAGCTAATCCCTTCAAGAACTGTTACTGGATGGAAAGTTTGCATTGACTACCGCAAACTCAATGATGCTACGAGAAAAGATCACTTCCCTCTTCCATTTATTGATCAAATGTTAGAAAGTCTGTCAGGACATGATTATTATTGTTTTTTAGATGGTTTTTCAGGTTTTTTCCAAATACCCATTGCCCCCGAGGATCAAGAGAAGACAACTTTCACCTGCCCTTATGGAACCTTCGCCTATAGGAGAATGCCGTTCGGACTATGCAACGCCCCTGCTACTTTCCAACGTTGTATGACGGCTATCTTCCATGATATGGTAGAAGACTTTATGGAAGTCTTCATGGACGACTTCTCGGTGTTCGGTAACTCATTTAGTGATTGTCTCTTTAAACTTGATAAAATGCTTGCTAGGTGTGAAGAAACTAACCTTGTTCTTAATTGGGAAAAATGTCATTTTATGGTTAGAGAAGGAATTGTGTTAGGACATAAGATTTCTGGGAAAGGTATAGAAGTCGACAAAGCTAAAATTGATGTAATTGCCAAACTACCTTATCCCACTAATGTAAAAGGTGTTAGAAGTTTTTTAGGGCATGCTGGATTTTATCGTAGGTTCATAAAGGATTTTTCAATGATATCTAGGCCTATGAACCAATTATTGCTAAAAGATGCGAAGTTTGATTTTTCTGAAGATTGCAAAAAGGCATTTAATATACTTAAAGAAAAACTAACTTCCGCACCTATTGTAATTTCGCCGGATTGGAATCTGCCTTTTGAACTAATGTGTGATGCTAGTGACTATGCTGTTGGAGCTGTACTTGGCCAAAAGATAGATAAGAAATTTAAGCCAATTTATTATGCTAGCAAAACATTGAATAATGCCCAAGAACATTACACCACCACGGAAAAAGAACTTTTAGCAGTAGTTTTTGCATTCGATAAATTTAGATCATATCTTATATTGTCAAAAACTGTGGTTTACACTGACCATTCTGCTTTGAAGTATTTGTTCAATAAACAGGATGCCAAGCCAACGCTTATTAGGTGGGTTTTATTGCTCCAAGGATTCGATATCGAAATTAAGGATAAAAAGGGTGCCGAGAATCTAGCTGCTGACCACTTATCTAGACTTGAAAACCCTGACATGGAGGTGATTGATGAAAGGGAAATCGCTGATGACTCTCCTGATGAACACCTAATGATGGTAAGAATTAAGAGCAATAAGAATGGACCATGGTATGCCGACTATATAAACTTTATTGTTGCAAATGAAATTCCAAAAGGGCTAACATCTGACAAGAAAAGAAGGTTTCTAAATCGCGCTAGCGAGTATATTTGGGATGAACCTTATGCCTTTAAATTATGTCCTGACAATATTATACGAAGATGCGTAGACGGAGATGATGTCCCTGCAATATTAGCGCATTGCCATTCAGGGCCGACGGGGGGACATCATAGTGCTGTTATTACAAGAAGAAAAATCCTTGATGCAGGATTTTATTGGCCCACTATGTTGGTTGATGCAAAAGATTATATAAAAGGATGTGATGCGTGTCAACGATCCGGAAATATAACATCAAGAAACGAAATGCCGCAAAATTATATCCATGTATGTGAAGTTTACGACATATGGGGATTGGACTTCATGGGACCGTTTCCTGAATCTAAAGGTAATAAGTATATTTTGGTTGCTGTTGATTACGTGTCAAAATGGGTCGAAGCGCAAGCGTTACCAACAAACGACAGCAAGGTAGTACTTAAATTTTTGCAAATTTGTTCTCTAGGTTTGGAATTCCTAAAGCATTGATTAGTGATAGGGGAACACACTTTTGTAATCACCATCGGGGAAGAGCCTTGCAAAAATATGGAGTATATCATAGGGTTTCCACCGCATACCATCCTCAATCCAATGGGCAAACTGAAGTAACCAATAGGGCTATAAAGCGAATTCTTGAAAAAACGACTGGATATAATCCGAAAGGGTGGTCTGACAAGTTAAATGATGCTTTATGGGCATTCCGTACAGCCTATAAGATACCAATGGGATGCACTCCATTTCGTCTTGTATACGGAAAAGCATGCCACCTACCGGTCGAAATAGAACAAAGTGCATATTGGGCTTTGACAAATTGTAACATAGATATGGAAGCTGCAACGAAGAACCGTTTCATGGAACCTAATGTACTCTATGAACTAAGAGATGAGGCCTACAAAAATACTAAGATCTACAAAGAAAGAACTAAAAGATGGCATGACTCGAGGTTACATGGGGATAAAATGTTTACTATTGGAGAGAAAGTGCTACTATTTAATTCCAGATTAAAGATGTATACTGTTAAACTTAAATCAAGATGGACGGGTCCGTTCGTTGTCAAGAAAGTGTATCCATATGGAACTGTTGAAATATGCGATAAAAATGGTTATATATTCAAGGTAAACGGGCAACGAGTGAAGAAATACTTTGATAATAAAATTGAGGATACTGAGAACGAGGTGGTTGAGTTTGAACTTGAAGTCTTAGAATAAAGAGCTGAACGTGAGTCTAACTTGAAGACTCTGGAATAAAGACAAGTGCTGACCGGGAGACAACCCAGAAATTTTTTACTATTCTGTTCTGTGTCGAGTAAGTCAGGCCCGCAGAGGATACAACGCATCTCAATCCAAGATGCGACGCATCTCCTGCACTGGTCATATCTTACTTTATTTTTCTGCATTTTTACTTTTGACTTTAAAACTTTTTGTCAGTTTATTTTAATGCAGCGCATCCTTGGTTAAGGATGCGACACATCTTCTATTCTGATTCGTATTTATTCCAGGCTCGATACGGCGTATCTTCTTCCATAAGATACGGCGCATCGACTGACCTGATGATTTTCATTTTAATTTTTACATTTTATTTTTACTAACTACTAATGTATTATGCAAGTTTGAACCTTCTTAACTTAGGTGTGTTAAAGTCTTGGTGGTATTATAGATTCCTGCATTTCCTGTGGATACATCAATATGAAGCTTAAACGTTCTCATCCACGAGGAAGTTGATTTTTGCTCTTATACAAATAATGGAGGATCATACCGAGCAAATCTCAGGGGGGAGTTTTTCTGTTCTAATTCTTTTATTTTCCAGTTTTTAATCTTTGATACAAACAACGAGGACGTTGTTTAACTTAAGTGGGGGGATTGGAGAATTAGAACACTTACTTGTCCTAAACTTTTCAAAATATGCTTAAAATGTGCTTAATATATCAAAATTTAAAATTTTTTAGCATGTTTTTGTTTAAAGTCTAAATTGCATAGCTGCACACATAACGTTATTTTCAAAAATTGTGATTTTTCAAAATTCTCAAATCTATGAGTGTGCCGGTGACTTGTAAACTTTAGAACTTGGCTTGTATACTATTCGAGACCACCATAATAAGTATTATTTTATATAATTGGAATGACTTGTCTAAATTGGTAAATTTCTAGGATTACACCCAAATAGCCTTTATATGTTATGTGATATTAACTAACTACACTGGTTAGTTAACCCCCGTATAAACCCTTTGTTACTCTCACTTTTAGAGTAAGATACCCCTAGAAAAACACTCAGAGCCATTCCTTTCGTTTCTTACACCTTTGTTATAATGTTTCGTTACACCCTTACACCTTAGCCTACCCTATAGATTAAAATCTGTGGTTAATTGCTTTAGGCAAAGTGTGTTTCCTTACATTACCTGTGTTCGCGTGCGTAATTCATTATCTATGGTTAGGTCGGGAAATTGCACAATGCAATTGGAGTGAAAGTAAATATTGTATATCTTTGAGTTTATTTTTCGTGTGTTTACTACTTTCACTATTACCGTTATTTCTGAAGTCATGAAAAGTATGGAAAAATTATCCGGAAAGAAAGTGATAGAAAAGTTGTGAAATTTTACACATCTATGTTTATGTTTGAAAAAAAAAAATCAAAAAAATAAGAAAAGAAAAAGAAAAAGGAGGAGTTGGATGTTTGTTTTAACCAACTTATGTAAAGTTTTGTATTAAGTGGTCGATATCACCACTAGTTGTTGTATATTTTATCTATGGATTGAATGGGAGTTGGACGTTATGGAACGCCAATTAAGGTTATTCTTTGATTAAGATCTTGTTGAGTATAATTCGTGTCTACCTAAAGCGTGTGTTTTAAGTGTTAAAGCGTGAGGTATTCTATGATATGAGTCTTATTCATGGGATGGTTGGGATAGTGATTAACCACACTTAGGATTTTAATTTATTTATTTCGTTTATTTTTCATTTTACACCAATTTGTATCCCAAATATTATCCATACCCTATATTATTCTTTATCCAAACCTTTGATTTATTGAGATTAGGGATTTGAGCAATCTTAAGTATCGTAGTCGTGGATTCGGCTATGTATTTATGATTTTGTCGCCCTTTTTGATATAATATTGTTGGTGAAGATTACTTGGTCCTATCTTTAGCCTATTCGAGTTAAGGATTTAAGCAATTGCAAGTATCGTGTTCGTGGATTCGATCATGTATTTGTGATTTTGTCGCCTTTTCTGGAATTTGAGATCGATAGAGATTAAGGAGAATGATTAACCTTTAAGCCTACAAATCCTTTTTACCGCTTTAGACTTGTTATTCCTTGGCTTTAGTGGGGGAGATGCGTATACTTGCCAAGCTTATGATAGAATATTCGTCACGACTGGACAGTTAAACGATTAGATTTGCTTTTATCAAAATATTTTATTTTACTTCTAATTCGTTAAGTGTTTGGTTGTGTGATTATGACAAAAATGAATACATGCTTAAATATAAAAATAAATCCTAATATCTTTTAGGATACATTTTCATAAGATTAATTCTAAGGTTTACTTGTGGACAAGTAAAGTTCAAGTGGGGGGATATTTGATGAACTCAAATAAGTACATTTTATTACCATCATTTATCCTATTTATTTGACTTGTTTTATTATATTATCTGTGAGAATTGATACGTTAATGTTTACTTTTGTAATTCTCAGGTAAAAACAAGTATTATGTGAAACTTGGCGATTTTGGACTAATTATGGAGCAAAACAAGCAAGAAGTTAAGAGTCTACTGAAATGTACAAGATCAAGACATTCTGCTCCAGATATGCCGCATCTTGCTTATTACATACGGCGCATCACTATCAAGATTTCACAAGATATTATCCAAGACAGCAAGGACATACGCCGCATCTGAAAATGGAGTTACGCCGCATCTTCTGGCGGTGTACGAATATTCCTGAATATATTAATCTTGGACCCCACGCGAAGTTAAGTCAATGAGCCACATCTACTTATCCTATGCGCCGCATCTAGCCCTCAGACAGAAACTATAAATACCCCAAGACCAGACGAAATTCGGGGTTCGACATTTAGCTAAGTACGAGAAGACAGAAACCCTAGGACGAATTCAGTCGAAGTAGCAGCACAAGACACACCTTGAACGAAGATACAAGAGCTGTAAGAAGGTCCTGCATGCATTTAATTCATTAAGTAGTTTTGTTTTATTGTATTAGTACACTTTAATTGGTCAGGATTGATGGGCTTGTGTTATGTTATCATTCACTTCAACTCCCCTTAAAATTGCTTTCCCATTAATTAAAGTTTATATGTTGATGTCTTTGGTGACTTTTATTAGTGCATTGATAACCTCTGTGTCTAGCTGATCGTTGATCGGGTCGCCATGCCTCTGCCCTCGCCTATTTATTTTATCACCTATGCATTCTATCGTCTGTAGAAAAGTAGGAAGAATAGGTAAATAGGATAGTCATAAGTAATCATTAAGGGTTTACTCGCCGATAAGATTAGAACCAACGAGAAAGGACTTAATCTCGGTGCGTTGCATCGAACTATACACTTCATATAAAACTAGCAATAAAACAAGTGACAAGCTGCTTAATTATCAGGACAGGTCTTCTTATTGTCTCGAGTATTTATCTGTGTACGGGTGTGCTATTCGCTGATTCGTGCCTATTAGTTTAGTTTATATTTAATCATAACCAAACCGTGCCAGTCTCTCAGGCTGAACCCCCTTACGTTAGATTAGGTTGTATAGCTAACTTAAGATATTAAAATACTGATTAGGATAACTAGATAATACGTTCCACTCTTAGTGATCGACACTCTACTTACCATTATATTCATACTGACCGGGTACACTGCTCGTTAAAGTGTGTGTGTTATTGATAAGTCGGCTAAATATAAATTTAAAACTTGAATACTGCTAAAACCACAACGACATACCGTGGGTATAAATTAGAGCATACGCACACGCGCATCAAATTGTCACGTCCTTATTTTATTTGAAGCACTGTATTCCTTAATATTGGTCGTGGGGAGGGGCCGAAGTCCCCAACTCTATGAATCTTAGTCTCCTTAAATCACTTAAAGTCTATTAAGTTTTCTAGGATCTACAAGCCGAAATTCAAGGAATAAATACAACGAGAAAAACCAATAGTGCACAATACGGTTGCGTTTTCTAAGACGTCAAGCTAGTTACATATAAGAGTTTAGCCATTTTTCTTAGCCTAACACGAGGAAATCAACTAAACAAGAGACAACAAATCAATATTCAATAAATAGGTTTCACTAGATCTAAGAAAACACAACTAAACTTAAGCTAACATGTTAAAGCAAAGAAAAGATAAACAAATAATCAAATAACATGTAGACATATTAAATGATTAAACGAATAACTTATCTTCAATTAAACATGGATGAAAAAGGCTGAAAAAGCCTTAGAAAAGCTGTCAAAATCTTCTAGGGTTTTGTCTTCAAAAGTGTTACACATAACAATGAAAACATTCGAAAATATATATAGTTTTACAACTCTGACGGCGTCAGCTTATAGCTTCTGACGCCGTCAGCTCGCCGTGGATTTGGGTTTCGTCTTGTGCAAGTCGCCGTTCTGACGCCGTCAAGGATGCTTCGAGGCCGTCACGCTTTAATTCTTCTGAGCCGTCACGTTATAAAATTGCTTTGTGTTTGGGTCTTCAAATATAAGTGACGACGTCAGGTTATGGACTGTGACGCCGTCAGGTCTCCATCTTGACAAATTCTTGGCTTGGTCGTTTTTCTTCGCTTTCTTGTCGATTTTAGTCCAAAACACGCCGGTTTCCACAATTCTCGTCCCAAGTACCTAAAATACAAAAAGAAATGATTTGAGGCAATATTTGATCATATTAACACGATTTTGGGCTTAAATAACCCCTTAAAATGGTATCAAATAAATCCTTATCAAATATCCCTACACTTGGGATTTGCTTGTCCTCAAGCAAATGAGCTTTTATCCTAATCAATTTAAAAGTTAGGGGTCATTTAACACTAATATAAAAATAATTACAACATAGAATCGTTCCACGTTAGTCAAAATAAGCACGGAAATTACATATTAGCACCTCTCACAAACTGTTCGGATTCTCACATCTCTCGGTGTATAAAGTTATATAACATATGGAAACGGGAAAATATAACACTCTTTAACTGTCATAACACATTGATTACCATAGGCTAGAGAATGGATCAAACCTCCACCACTTTGGCGTAAGCACCTAGGATAAATTATCAAAGAAGTCTTTTAAAGGGTTGTAACGTTAGGTGTAAGGGTATGGAAAACATAGTTTGTTGGATATAGGGAAATTTACTGGTGGCAAGTCAATTATCTTGGTCAATTACATGTACAATGAGGCGTTGCTAAGCCAAGACTCGACTCGACTCGCTAACTAATAACTCTTTTTGTATTTTTTGTGACACTTTCTTGACTTAAACAAATAAAAGACGGGATGGTAGTCCGTATGTTTTTTCTCTGTTCTTTTTCAACCTTTTTTTTTTTATCATTTTTTTTCTTTTTCTTTTTTTTTTTCAATTTTTTTTCATACACTCTTGCCCTACCATCCAAAATAATACATCAAAGGGATCTTGCAACCTCCCTACACTTGAACTTTTACATACTTTACACATAACTAACTAATGACCCGAATTAAGAAAATCAAAACATTTGGAGTACTTTAAATATTAACGCACATATAGGGGTAATAACGTGACATTCTTCCCCATTACTCCATAATAACTAGTACTTTTACTCATGAGTCCCAATCGTCCCAAAACTGTATTTATAAGATATGACTCGACTTAGCAACCATGTAACCAATTAGATAATTAACAAAGGGTTTAACATAAATGTTGTAAAAATAATGCACTAAAAATGAGTGCATACACGGTAGGCTAAGGCGATTTGGGTGTACATTTGGGGGTGGATTGTAAACAATGTTCTTCATTAATATTTCGAAATCCACTGAAATATCACGAGAACCGCGAAAAGGATAGGCTCCGAGGGGTGTACTAGGGGTATCATCTACTAAAAATGAGTACATCACAAGGGTATGGGAAAATTACTTGGCCGGTGTAGCCAACGTAATTATAAACATAGGCTTAAAACAAGGGTTATCCTAATGCCTCTTATCATTTAGTAAATCCTAACTACACGAATGTAGTCTCACTAGCAATCTCAGGATGCATTACAAACACAAGTTCTAGAATCTATATACTACCGATACACTCATAAGCATTAAAGGTGAATGCTTTTTCCTATATATCTAAAGGCGAACCTCACATTTTTGGGGTGGAAATTTTTGAGTGGAAGGGTTTTTGTGCTAGCTATATAATTCCTGTCCATGAGACGCTTATTAAAACTGAAGTTTCACTCCTATATGTTGTAAAAAAATTTAAATTTGTTGCTAAAATTGCCCTAACGAGTATCTTTCTTAGTTTATTACACATTTACTCTAAAACAAAACAAATATCAAGCGAAGTTATAGTTTCTAAGGTATCCTAGTTTACCCTCCCAACACTTAAATTGAACATTGTCCCCAATGTTCTTGAAAAGTATCATAGTTATGATAACGGGAAAAATAAAATAGATGAAAGAAACTAATACTCCCCTGATTTGCTCGGCATGGACGATGTGATAACATGGTTAAATCCTCCTCCAAGAAAATAAACTTGATAAGCTTCACTTCCAATGTATACTTTCATCTTCTTGTCCAATATAACCTGTAATTCACTAAGAAAACGAAACACAAAACCTCGCATAAAATTGGCGGTAAACACTATATATAGTAAAAACCAATTCTAGAAAACAAAGTAAGATATAATGCTTGCAAAATAAATGTCTACACATTCCTGGAAATTTAAAATTCTGAAAATTTTTCATAAATTTTTAAGTTCCAGCAGAAAAACAAAATCCTGGAAAACTGTGCTGCTAGTGTGCCTGATGCCGTCAGGTATGACCTGACAGTATTTTTACGTTCTGTTTCTGGAAAATTTCTGGAAAAATATGAGTGTTAAAACCTGGAAAGACTGCAGAACATTCATTGTGACTCGATACAAGCATTTGACTCTAAACAAACAAACAAATAAATTAAAAACATCAAACAATTAAAAACATAGGTTGCCTCCCAAGAAGCGCTTGTTTTTGTTCGAGTCACGAGCCTGACTCTACCCTCATTTAACGGATATAAAGGAGGTTTTCCCTACACTTAAGATTAAGTGTGGGTGATAGTAGCGATACACACCAACTCGGTGGTAGTATGCTGCGTGAGGAAAGAGTGGTGGATGAATTATATGCTCAAAGGGGTGTGCTCTTTTCATCATAACCTTACCTAGTTCAATTCGGTCAATGGGCAAATTCAAGTTTTCTCCTAAAAAGGGATCATCTTCAATCAACTTCAAGAGACTCCTAGTTAATAATCCATCTTGACCTAATAATCCTGGTTTAAACCCATAATGTTTCTTGTGATCACTCACAAATGGGTGATGTAAGTATGTAAGGTCATTGTTCACTCCTACATTGGCTTCCTCTCTACAAAGCTTAGAGTCTACTACCTTCATCGTAAAACTACCCGGACTATATGGTTTGATGGGTGGATCGGGACCTATTTTAATTCCTAAATTTACATCCAAGGATGAAAGATTAGGCAAAGGTTTTGCTTGAGGCTCTGGTTCATCAAAACTAGGAACTTCCATAGAACTAAGAGAAAGGTTGTGACTACAAGTATTCAAACCTATTTCTTCTAGTTGTGTTTGGTCCAAGAGTTCTACCTCCATTGGGGTTCCTATAGTCTCTTCTACTTCTTTCGGGTAAGTTACAGGCGGTGTGTAAACCTCAAATGATGGAGGGACTTATGGGCTTGGAGTTTTCACCTCATTCTCCATTATATCTACACTTATATGCTCCTCATGTGTTTTGGAAGGATCTACTCCAAACACGCTCCTAAGTATCTCAAATCCTTCTCTAGCCATTTCAAATTCTTAGTCCGATTCATAAGAATTATTCTCAATAATTTGATCACTATGTTCCATGTGCCTAAAGGATTTCTCATACGTGTCAAATGTTTTAGTGAAATCTATCCCACGTATATACATAGGTAGTTCAACACTAACCATCTCACAATCTTGGTCGGATTCAAAGTCCATGTCCTTAAAAACTAGGTCTTTTTGGTCATGGTGCTTATGGTCGGATAAATCCTCTTCATTAATTTCCTCAGATTGTGATGTATACAAACCTATCAATTCATTTAACTTATGGTTCACGGTTAGGAATCTTTCCCCAATTTTTTTCCAAAGGGCCTCACTAAAAGGAGTTGATCCTAACAATGATTGTTTAATAGAAGCCACACATGCACATAATTCATCAAACCTATCAAACTTTACCCCCAGCTCCTCTTGGATATCTTTCAGATCACTCAAAAATTCATTGGAACAACAAGTAGCAAATCTATTCGTGTAAAATAATTGTTCCTTTATTGTTAATGATCTAAATTGAATTTCATCCTTGTTAGGAATATAAATATTCATCTGAAGACTCGGTCACCCCGAGTACTCATTAGCATTTAATAGCTCGTAGGAATATTAGTATTATTATTATTAGCTTAGTTACAATTAGTATTTGTGGAGTGGTTCGGGTCTTTACCCACTGTCAGCTCACTCTACAGCCCACTCAGGGCACATATGTATCTTAGTATAAATACCCCTCTCCACCTAGGGAGAGGGTTGGAACTTCACTTTCATTTCAATCTAATACATTTCCAGTTTCTCTTAAGTTCCCTCTCTACTCTCTCTCTAACTCCATCATGGATTTGTTCTTCCATAATCCAAGACCTCCCGAATCCCACATAATTAACACATATAAATCGATCCTACAATTGGTATCAGAGCCTATGTTGTGTTACTTTGTTGATTTTTTGTGGGTTCATGTATCATTTTGAAGCTGTTTTACCATTAATTTTCGGATCTGAAGTTGTTTTTTTTCTGATCTTTTGTTGGTACATTGTTTATACAAGTGTTTTTGTATCCAAAATGGTGCAAAAAGTCTTAATGATTTCTTAAACAGCTACTTGTGTCTTTAATGGTCCAAGTTCTCAACCTTCTTTTTTTTTTGTTCAACTTATTATCGAGACTGTTTTATTCCATAACAGTGAAAAGAGTGGTCATAAAGTAGTCTGAATAAAGTCGGAAACTGGTCTAAATGGGTGAACGGAAGTTTTTGTCAGAATCTCGCCGGATTTCTTCGCTGCGGTTTGTGTCTAAAAGTGATGTTCTTGGCTACGATTTGATGAAAGAGAAAACACAGATCTGACTTTTCTTGGAAAGTGCCGTTTGACTGGTCAACTGCGATTTGAGGTCTGCGATTTGACCAAGTTTGCGATTTGACCAAGTTTGCGATTTGAGTCAATTGCGTTTTGATCAAGGGTTGCGATTTGACTCAAAAGTCAAAGTACAGAAATGAAGGAGGAGAAGACTGACTCAGACTCGACAGGGTATACCTAAATACACCTCGACAAACCGCTAATAACAATACAGCCATAACCCAACAATGTTAATCACTCGTCAATCCTAACAAAAACTCATGTCACGTTCAATACATACACAAATCTACACTATCTCAGTCAATCCCATCTCACGTTCTAAACAGTATACACAAACTACAATATATGCCAACCCATCTCACAACATAACTCGAATCATAACAAAACAAAAGATCTCAGCCTCTTTTCTTTTTCGTGTGCCACAAAGGTATTTTAGACCTCAATGATCATAAACACGAATAAGATAAACCATCACAGATTTATGTTGAAATTTTCACTTCATTTCTATCCGACACAAAAAGAAAAGTAAAATAACAAATCTGTTAATTTACTTTCTTGGTTCGTTCAAAAACACAAACAAAACAAGAAATGTCATACCTACCCGAGACCTTAGCTTCTTACAAAGATCTTGATGCCGAAAGCTGTGAGATACAAGTAATGAGCAGATGATGCGTGGGTTTTGCAACCTTACAACAGGTTTTACCTCTCGAGGGATCTCAAGAGGCTTACAACCCCACCAGGCAGTGTACCTGACCGATGTAGTATAGTGTAGTGGTAAGTACGGGGGATTGATCGTTCTCCACAGGGAATAGTGTTCGTTAGGTGTGAAAGACTACTCTAATTAGGTCTAAGGGTTGAGGAAGATTCTTTTTTATGTTTTTATATTTTTATGAAAGCAAGTAAAATCTCGGTTTTGAAGGAGTGGGCGGAATTAGTTGCTAGTCAACTAACCCAAATAACTACGAATGCAAATAAAATAAAATAACTGAAAATAAAATGTTGGTGAGAAACTTATGTGTAGAGAAATGTGTTTACTTAGATTTCTTTACTCCCTAACTATCTTTTACCGGTTAATTAGTGTGTATTAGTCGCGCGGATGACGGGTGTATTCCTTAATACCATTCGTGGGGTGGCGTACTTACTTCCCCAACTCTACAAGCTCCTACTTCACTCCTATGTCGAGCCGGCTAGGAAGCTCCTAACATGGGATCACTAGAATTCGCTTGTGCATTAAATACAACCATAAAAACCTTTAGTACGCATTTGGTTCATGTTTCTTAAGACGTTCAAGCAAGTTACCGAATAGGAAGTTAGCCAGTTTTCTTAAGCCTAACATAGATAAACAATCATCCAATACAACTAATAACACACTAACAACCAATAATCAATAGCTAGGTTTCATTAGATCTAAGCAAACACAAGATAAATTTAGCCTAACATGTTAATCAAAAGACAAGAATAAGATAGAATCAAACAACACATAGACATATTGAATGATTAATTGATAACTTATCTTCAATGTAACATGGAAGATCTCAAGGCAAAAAGCCTTGAAAAAGAAGCTAAAGTCGTCCTAGGGTTTATCCCCAAAACTCCACACACTAAGCTCTCCCTAATGACAAAAAATTAGAAAACTATATATAGACATTGACATCTGACGGCGTCACCTTATGGAGTGTGACGCCGTCACCTCGCCGCTTTTAGGGTTCCCGGATGACCATCTTGACGCCGTCCCTCTTTAGCTCTTCCAAAATCCATTCTGGCTTATCAAGGCTTGACGCCGTCGAACCTTGAACGTGACGCCGTCCCCTTATGATTTAAGCCGTGACGCCCTTGATCAAGTTAAAGCGTGACGCCGTCAGAATTTACATGCTATTTTCACTGGCTCATCATGAGTAAATTTCACGTCCACCTTTTCTTGCCAAGGCATGACGCCGTCCAGAGTAAAAGTTGACGCCGTCAAAGGTAACTTTCAGCCGATTTTTGAGACTTTGTCGTTTTCTTCACTTTAATGCTCCAAAAACGTCCAAAATGCCTCCTTTTCCAGATTTCTCCTCAAAAGTACCTAAAATGACAAAAGAAACGATTTAGGGCAATATTTGATCAAATAAATACGATTTCGGGCTTAAATGACCCCTTAAAAGCGGTACACTTTTCGCTTCATCAAATACCCTTACACTTGAGATTTGCTTGTCCTCAAGCAAATGCGCTTTTATTCTAATCAAAATACAAGTTAGGGGTCATTTAATGCAAACATAAAAGTAATTACAACAAATAATCGTTCCACTCTAATCATAATAAGCACGGAGATTACAAACTAGCACCTCACAAGTAGTGTTTAGATACTCACATCTCTCAAGTGTCATCAAAATAAATCTCATAAATGAAAACGGATAATATCTCTCACTACCTGTCATAGCAAATAGATTACCATAGGCTTGGGAAAGGATCAAAAACCTCCTCCACTAGGCGTAAGCACCAAAGATAAACTATCAAAGAGGGCTTTTAAATGGGTTATAATGTTAGGTGTAGGGAAAAGGAAAACACGGTTTTGTTGGGTAAAGGATATTTTACTGGTGGCGAGTTAAAAATCTTGATCAATTACATGTACTATACAATGTTGCTAAGCCAAGACTAGACTCGATCTTAAGCTAGAAACAAAATAACAAAATAACAAAAAACATAAAAATAAACATAAAATGAAATGGGATGGTAGTCCGTATGTTTTTTCTATTTTTCTTTTTCTCATTTTTTTGTATTTTTCTTGATTTTTCGATTTTTTTTTTTTTTTTTTTTTTTTTTTTTTTTTTTTTTTCATACACTATTGCCCTACCATCCAAAATAATACATCATAGGGGCGTTGCATTCCCCTTACACTTGAATTTTTACATAACTTTACAAATACTAATCTAATGACTCGAATTAAGATAATTGAAAAACTTGGAGTACTTTTAAAGCATTTAGCACATATGGGGGTAATAAATAATGTTCTTCCCCATTACTCCATTACACTAGTACTTTACCCATGAGTCCCAATCGTCCCAAAACAATATGTACAAGGATATGACTCGACTTAGCAACCATGTAATCAACTAGGTAATTAACTTGGGGTTTAAACAAATGTTGTCACAATAATGCACTAAAGATGAGTGCATACAAGGTAGGCTAAGGCGATTTGGGTGTACATTTAAGTGGGGTGTAACAAATTCTTCCTTTAAGTAAAATGCTTAAAGGTCGAAACGAAAAGATAGGCTCTGAGGGGTGTACTAGGGGTATCGTGTACTAAAAATGAGTACAACGCAAAGGGTGTGGGAGAATTACTTGACCAATGTAGCCAATGTAATTATAACAAAAACACAGGTGTAAAACAATGGATTAATCCTAATGCCTCTTATCATGTAGTAAATCTAACTACACGAATGTAGTCTCACTTGTGGCTTCGGAATGGTCCTAACGCAAGTTCTAGAATCTAAGTGCTACCGGTACACACATCATAGCATAAATGCTTTTCCTACCAATTCTAGGGGCGAACCTCACATATTTGGGGTGGAAAATTTTTTAGTGGTACGGTTTTTGTGCTAGTCATATAACTCCTATCCGTGAGACGCTCATTAAGATCAAAGTTTCACTCCTAAATGTTGTAAAAAATTTTAAATTTGGCACTAAAATTGCCCTAACAGGTATTTATCTCAGTTTTATTACACATCCACTATTAAACAAACGAAAATCAAGCGCAATTGTATTCTCTAAAATCGTACTTTTACCCTCCCCTTACACTTAAGATGGACATTGTCCCCAATGTTCAAATAACAAGATGTAAAAGCATAAAGTAAAAAAATGAAATCAAATACTCCCCTGATTCGTTCGGTGGATAATGAAATTACATGGTTAAATCTTCCTCCAAAGAGAATGTTGAAGCTCCATGACTAATGCATCGCCATAAGCTTGATTCAAAACATTTCCTTGTCCAAAATAACCTGTTAAAACTGAGAAAACAAACACGAAAACCTGCATAACATCGGCGGGATAAAATCTATATATAAGGATATAATGCTTGTGGAATGATAATTTTGCAGGTTCCTGGAGATTATAAGTTGGAGATTTTAATAAAAACTTTTTATGAAAACAAAACATTCAAAAATTTCTGAAAATTAAATCTGACGCCGTCAGGTTATAACCCCTGACGCCGTCAGAAATGACCTGACAAAAATTTTCATTTTAAGTTTCCGAAAAATTTCTGGAAAAACCTTTACCTTACTTCCTGGAAATCCTGCAAAACATCATTATGACTCGATACAAGCATTTGACTCAAACAAACACTAATATGTATGTTAATTTATTATTATTATGATTCATGTTCATTTGTGTTCTAATAAACCGATTTAGATTTCCCTTACACTTATCTTTTGCAAAATACCTTTATATGTAGTTAAGACGAAGTTAAAAACAAAATAAAGCATTTTCACAAATTAGTTTTGAACATGAATCAATAAGAATAAAAATTAAACACACATACGGAAACAAATAAAAACAAACAAACAATTAAACAAATAAAGCAAATAAAACAAATAAAGCTTGGGTTGCCTCCCAAGAAGCGCTTTTCTTTATTAACGAGTCTTGTAGCTAGACTCAAAGTCACGCACATTACGTGACTCCATCATCGGTCACGGTTCCTAGGCCATTCTCCTTCCCGGTTTTATATTCCGGTCCTAATTTCAAACAATCCTTGTAGAAACCGAATATCCTTTCCATAACATAGTCTACTCCTTTACTTCTATCCTCATCATTCCTATAGTAGACCGCTTGTTTGAGCTCCTTCTCAACATTTGACAAGTGTTGGAATTGTTCTATCTTATATGGCATTTGGTAGCTTACTTCATCGGTCTCATCCTTAAATCTAACTATCCCTAAGGAAGGTTCATAAGTCATTCTAGAGACCTCAACAAATGGTTTTCCAAAAACCACTTGAGTCAAGGATGCATCGACTATTGGGCGGATATCTTCTACAATTACAAAGTCGGTGACATAGGTGAAGTTTCCTACATAAACCGGTAATCCCTTAACTCTTCCCGTGAAGTTACTCATCCAACCCTTGTCAGGGAACATCCTATACCCAAGTTGATTCTTCATTATCAAGTTGTAGTGGGCTCTAGTCATGATGTTTATGGGCGATGTAAAACCCGCAAAACTTAAAACATATTAAATGACCATAATGCCCTTACAATCTAAAATATTTACAAAATAAGTCCGTAACGCATTATAACGATCCCGAAACTTAGCAAATTAAAAACATGCGAAACCAAATTTTATTAAGTTATTTGTGGCACGATATTAAAGTGTTTTGGACCCCTTTAAAATAAACACTAGAACCAAATGTTAAACAATGTACACGTATGTATTAAAATTTCATATATCATCAAATCTTCTAATTATTTAATAATAACAACCAAACACCTACCATATTTGACCACACAAACTTCTTGGTTTTTATATAACAGAAACCCCACAATCTTGGCATGATTTCAGCCACTCACACACGTATTTCTTGATTTAACACACACGCCATTCCTTATTTAAAAAGAAGAAACGTCCCATCTTCTTCTCCATATTATTCCACGTACAAACATAAAACACCAACCCTAATTCGTTCTCCATAACTTACTGCCCTATTTTTCCCATTTGATCCAAAAGCTTTCCAACAATAAACTTGTGGCCTTGACGCCTCAAGGTGACTGGAAGAAGACTCTAAGACGCGCGGTTCGAACCACAAAAGACGCGTTCATCAAGGGCTCGACATAGGTGTAAGTTTCATACACGATCATATATACGTCTCATATACTTTTTCCTCGTATTCCTCACGTTATACTCGACTCATGTAAGCGTAGTTTGGAGTATTGCTGCTACTGTCGACTGTAAAGGAAGTTTAAACATCGCGACATCGATTTTCGAGGTTGGTTCGATCATACTATGTTTCTTACGACCCTCTACATACATATATATATATATCGTCTCACGTTCTTTTCATTAATTTATGACCCACGATCAATCACAAAGGGTTGTAAAAGAAGTGGGAGATCGTTGGTTCGTTGTGGTCTCGACATCGATCTATCTCGAACGCGGGTTCTATACGTACAAACTCACGGTTTGGCCTCTTGTCTACTCTCCTCTAGCCATGAATAAAACATGTTACGTAAATAATGAAAGACCCATGCATGACATTATTTCTTAAAACTGTGAACGACCATCCAAACTGTGAAACATGCATGGCCTTTCTTTCTTAAAACTGTGAGCAATGCTACGAGATATCAAACCGGACTTAATGTGTGTATAATATGTAATTGAACTGTTAATATGGGAAGATATTCAAACATAGCATGACTTCATCTTAGTCAAAATTAACGAGTTACATCGTCCTAAAACAGGCCGGTGGTCGTGTGTGTTGTGGCTTAAACGGATTAAGAAGGGAGGTGTGTGGGCGAGTGTGTTGTTAAACCGGACTAGAGTCATTATAAGATGGGTTAAACGATGTTTTTAAAGGTTTTGTGACGAGTCCTAACGATGTATATTGAACGGCTAAATGAAATGGTTTGGGTAAGTCCATGTACGTCGAAGTTGTATAAGTTTTAGAGACGTGGGTTCTTTTCGAACTGAAGAGGCAATTGTTTTTTTTAAAAGCTACTTTCTAGTAATTCATGTAGGACAAAAGACATGTGTTGGTGATTTAAACAGTTTCTTTTTTTAAATGCTGCTATATTCGAAATATAAAAAAAAGTCAAGGGATATGTTTATGTTGGGCCATACGTGTACATGTGGATAAAGGGAAATATATTTTGAACAAGTTTAGGGACCAAAAGGGTAATATTGTAGAACCTAGTGTGTTAGTCGCATAATATGTAAATCCGAAGGTCCACTTTGGTGTTTTGATAAATAAAGGGATAATAAATATTAGAAGGGCTGGATGTGTATTTATTCTAAAATGCAATTATGTATAATATAAACGGGTTAATTCGTATGATGAATTAAATAAAGGATACGATGTGTAAATATGAAATATAAATGACATTATGAAAACTACGAGGATTAAAGTGTAAATATGGAAATATTTAAATATGGAAACTTGCCTAAAAATAGAAAGTATTGTAACACTTGTCTTCCCCCTCTAGGTGTGAAGAAGGAGCGGAGTTGAGATTCTTCCTATCTTATTTTGTGTGCTTGTGTTTTCTACAATAAGGTACAGATATTCTGCCCTTTTAATAAGGTGCCTTCGGTCTCTTGAACCCTTATTATGATGTGACTTTGACCTTTGCTATGAACCTTGATCATTTGAACCTTTGGCATATGAACCTTTTTGATATGAACCCTGTGATATGAACCTTCTCATTTGAACTCTGATTATGACCATGTGAATCCTTGCTTTGATATGAACCTTTGACTTGTGACCCCAGTTTGATACCCGAGCCAAATGTGTTTCCTAGCCATGAAGGTAACATGGCCGTGTCTGTGATGCACCACTGACATGACTAGTGTGTAGCCCTAGTGATTTGGTTACACCGTCCCCATTGTGATTTGTGAAATGCATGCGATTATTATTACGATTATGGCCAATGTGATTTGTGGGGGCGAATGGATGCATCCTAGGTACGTTGTGATATGTGATTGTGATATGATTTGTGCTATGTGGTGACTGATGATGGGTGCAATCCACGTCTTTCACAAAATGTGGGAGCTGATCACTCCATTGTGATACATGAGGACACCCCTCATATTATCCGGTTACTGAAGAGGTATCCCCTCTAGATTACTGTGAATGTGATATGTGATGTGATATGTGGGCTCGTGGTGGATGACTGTCCTAACCTTTACTCTTGTACCTTATTTATATCTCTTTCATTATGCTTCGTTTGTTCGTTTCCGTTTATTATATATATCTGTTCACTGGGCTTTTTAAGCTCAGCCGCACGTTTTCCTTTTCGTGTGCGGCAGGTATCTAAGCTAGGAGCTTTTGGATTATGCTTTGGATGGGATGAGAGATAGATGAAGCTTTGACCTTAGATGACCACCTTTATCTTATGACTTTGTTTTGATCATGGATTTCATTTGTAATCGTACCTTTGGTTTATTTCCTTTCTTTGAACTTATGTATTATTCAAGTCGTGTTGACTTGACTCTTCTTTTGAATTATTTATTAAGACTTCCGCTGTGTGTTTATGTATGCTTTGATTTGTCACCATAATGTGATACTTCTACCCTTGTCGGGTTGGGGTGTTACAATTATGGTATCAGAGCCCAGGCTGCGACCTGTAGTACATAAGCATGGCCTGTGAGTCTTATGGACCCTAGGATTTGACCCTTAAGGCTTAAGTTTTGACTGGTGAGGTTTTGGGTAGTCTTAAGTTCCGTTTCGTCTTCCATTTCGTGCTTATTCTCTTATATTGTTGCTAATCGTTTTCGAAATCATTCAGATGGTGAATACTCGACATCAGGAATATAATGGAGCGACCCCTGATTTTCAGGCCATGATAGCAGAAGCTTTGGCCAACGCTCTTCCTACCTTGGTGACTCAGGTTACCAACAATATTCAGAATGGGGCAGGTTCTTCCGGAGGGGGTGGTGCAGGTTCAGGTCCAGGTAATGGTGGTGGAGGTGCTCCACCAGTGGGTATCCATGTCTGGATTGAGAGGTTTAACAAGCTCAAACCCCTCACTTTCCGTAAAGCTGTCGTCCCCACTGAGGCGGAAGACTGGATTATCCACATGGAAAAGATATTTAAGGTTTTGGGTTGTCCAGATGAGTTTAAGACGAGATTGGCTGCATTTAAGTTTGAAGGCGATGCACAGAGCTGGTGGACAGCTTATGTCCAGGCACAAGAGCAGGGTTTTGAGGAGACTTGTTCTTGGGAGGATTTTATGGGTATCTTTTATAAGCAGTACATTCCAGTGGCTGAACAGCAGCGATATGAGCGGGAGTATGGGAACATCCGTCAGGGGGACCATGAGACTACTGGGGAATTTATGCAGCGATTTATGAGGCTGGCCAGTTTCGTTGGGCCAGAGATTACGGGAGATGCTTACCGTCAGGCTAAGACGTTTAAGTGGGCGTTAAAGAAATGGATACTGAACCAGATAGTGAATACGCAGTATGATGATGTGGCGGCGGTTGCGAACGACGCTCGCAACATCGAGATGTTGCATAGTGATGGTAGTGGTTATAATAAGCGTGATAGGGATGGTAACCGGGTGCATTTCAGAGGACAGAGTCAGCAGGGACAGGGTCAGGATTTCAGAGGTCGGCAGGACCAGGCATCCGAGCAGAGGGGTCGATAGGACCATAGGTATGATCAGCGTGGTCGCCAGGACCGGGACTATAGTCAGAGGCGACAGGATTCTCGGGGTTATGATAGATAGGTTTCTGGGAGGAGTGGGTTCAATAACAACCCACGTCGGGATCGTGATCAGACTACTCGGGGTGCTCAGTCGGGTTATCAGTCAGGTTCTTCTGGGCAGGGGAGGACTAGTGAAGTGTTACCTCCTCCACCACTGTGTCCCACTTGTGGAAAGCCTCATCCGGGGCCATGCCACAAGGCTTCGGGAGGATGCTTTGCTTGTGGATCTCTTACGCACAGGGTGAAGGATTGTCCGAATGACAAGAGGAAGCAGGTTGTTCCATCAGGTTCGGGTAGGCCAGCTCCTACTTCTGGTCGGGTTTATTCTCTCACACGTGATCAGGCGGCAGGCACGTCAGGTACCATTACCGGTTATCTTTATATTGGAGATCGTATTGTTTTTGCTTTATTTGACACCGGTGCTACACATTCTATTATATCTAATACGCTTGCCAAGAAAATAAATATAACTCCAACACCATTGAATAATCTTATATCTATCTCCACTCCTATGAAAACCCAAGTCACTATCGATTGTGAATATGTGAATTGTCCGCTAAGATTTGATGATTGTGTTCGTTCGGCTAATTTGCTTCCCCTCGATATGATTGATTTTGATATAATTTTGGGTATGGACTGGTTGTCTTTCCATAAGGCCACCATCGACTGTCATGCCAGAAGTGTAAGTTTTGGCAATATTCATCATCCGGATTTTGTGTATCACGGTTCTCAGCCATTGAAATCTGTTAAGCTTATTTCTGCTATGAAAGCGCGGACTCTAATCTCTCATGGTTGCCAAGGATTTTTGGCCTCTGTTAAAGATATGTCTTCTCAGGGACCTGATGTTAGTAGTGTTCCCATTGTTCGGGAGTTCGCTGATGTCTTTCCCGAAGAACTTCCTGGTCTTCCTCCCACCAGAGAAGTTGAATTCAGTATTGATCTAGTTCCCGGTGCTGAGCCTATCTCTAAGGCTCCGTACCGAATGGCTCCAGTTGAACTCAAGGAATTGAAAGTGCAGTTAGAGGAGTTATTGGAGAACGATTTTATTCGTCCGAGTGTTTCTCCATGGGGCGCTCCTGTGCTATTTGTGAAAAAGAAGGATGGTAGTATGCGCCTTTGTATTGATTACCGGGAGCTCAACCGCATTACTATCCGTAACCGTTATCCCCTTCCGCGCATCGACGATTTGTTTGATCAGTTACAAGGGGCAAAGCATTTCTCTAAGATTGATTTGAGATCGGGTTACCATCAGCTTCGTGTGAGGGAACAAGATGTTCCCAAGACTGCGTTTCGAACCCGCTATGGTCATTACGAATTCCTGGTTATGCCTTTCGGCTTGACCAATGCTCCGGCCGTTTTTATGGACCTTATGAACCGGGTTTTCCACGAGTTTCTCGATAAATTTGTCATTGTCTTCATCGATGATATTCTTGTCTATTCGAAATCTAAGGAGGAGCACGAACAGCATCTTCGGACTGTGTTGGAGATTCTTAGACAGAAGAAGTTGTACGCGAAGTTTTCTAAGTGTGAATTCTGGTTGAGCCAGGTCGCTTTTCTAGGTCACATTGTTTCTGCGGAGGGTATCACTATGGACCCAGCAAAGGTCGAGGCTATCACTAAATGGCCTAGACCTACAAATGTGACTGAGGTGAGAAGTTTTCTAGGGCTCGCGGGTTATTATCGTCGTTTCGTTGAGGGTTTCTCGCGGCTGGCCTTGCCGTTGACGCAGTTGATGAGAAAAGGGGAGAAATTTGTATGGACTGAGGAGAGGGAGAACAGTTTTGAGGAGCTTAAGCAGAGATTAGTGTCGGCACCTATTTTGACTCTTCCGTCCGGTTCGGGTGGTTTCCAGATTTATAGTGATGCATCTAAAAAGGGTTTGGGTTGCGTTTTAATGCAGCACGGAAAAGTCATCGCCTATGCTTCGAGGCAACTGAAGCCGTGTGAAGAAAATTATCCGACGCACGATTTGGAATTGGCTGCGGTGGTTTTCGCTCTTAAAATATGGCGGCATTATCTATACGGCGAGTCATGTGACATTTTCACCGACCACAAAAGCCTTAAATATATTTTCACGCAGAAGGAACTGAATATGAGACAGAGGCGATGGTTGGAACTCTTAAAAGATTACGACACCCACATCCAGTATCATCCCGGCAAGGCAAATGTTGTTGCCGACGCTCTTAGCCGGAAGTCGGGTATGGTCGCTAGTCTAAATTTTGAGCCTCGGATTCTAAATGATTTGGAGATTCTTGATGTTGAGTTTTGTGTTCGGGGTTGTGGCGGTTACTGGGCTAGTCTAAAGGTTGAGTCCAATCTCATCCTGCGGATTAAAGACGCCCAGAAAGATGACGGTGAACTCTGGGCTATTGTGCAGAATGTGGAAGATGGAAAGCAATCTGAGTTCCGGGTTGATGAGTTTGGTGTGGTATGGTTCGAGGATCGGCTTTGTGTTCCTAACGATCCTGATTTGCGAGAGGCGGTTTTGTCAGAGGCGCATAGTTCTCCCTTTACTATACATCCGGGTTCCACCAAAATGTACCGAGATTTGAAGCAACACTTTTGGTGGAGCGGCATGAAACATGATGTGGCATCTTATGTAGCTAGGTGTTTGACTTGTCAGCAGGTCAAGATCGAACACCAGAGAGCCAGCGGATTATTGCAGCCGTTAGATATTCCAACCTGGAAGTGGGAGGAAATTTCTATGGATTTCGTATCGGGTTTGCCACTTACCAGAAAGAAACATGATGCGATTTGGGTGGTCGTTGATCGATTAACCAAGTCGGCTCATTTTCTACCCATTCGTATGGATTATAGTGTCAGCAAACTGGCAGAGATTTTTGAGCAGGAGATAGTTAGACTGCACGGTATGCCTACTGCTATTATTTCAGATAGGGATCCACGTTTTACTTCCCAGTTTTGGAAAGGACTGCATAGAGCTTGGGGTACACAGCTTAAGTTCAGTACGGCTTTTCACCCTCAGACAGATGGTCAGTCAGAGCGGACCATTCAGACATTGGAGGATATGCTGAGGGCGTGTGCACTAGAATGGACGGGTAGTTGGGACGAGTATCTTTGTTTGGTAGAGTTCGCTTATAACAACAGCTGGCATGCTAGTATTCGGATGGCTCCTTTCGAAATGTTGTATGGGCGGAAATGTAGAGCACCCATTTGTTGGAACGAAGTGGGAGAGCGTGTTATTGAAGGTCCGGAGTTGGTTCAGATCACGAATGAGAAGGTAGATGTTGCTAGGGAGAAGTTGAAAGAAGCTAGGGCTCGTCAGAAAAGTTATGCGGATAAGCACCGTCGTGATTTGGAGTTTCAGGTTGGCGATTGGATTTTCCTTAAGGTTTCACCGTTTCGGGGAGTCAAGCGTTTTGGAATCAAGGGCAAGTTGAGTCCTCGATTCATCGGACCATTCGAGATCTTGGAACGTATTGGAGAGGTTTCCTACCGTCTAGCTCTACCTCCCCAGCTTTCGCATGTGCATGATGTATTCCATGTATCTCTTCTATGGGGATACAACTATCATCCTCTTCATGTGGTATCTTATCCTCTCGATCAGATTCAGCCGGATATGTCTCTTCCGGAGGAGCCGGAAGCAGTTCTGGATCGCCAAGAACGAGTTATGAGACGTAAAGTCATTCCGTTCGTTAAGATTCTTTGGCGGAACCACCCAGAGCGGGAAGCTACCTGGGAGACCGAGGAGTCTATTCGAGAAAGTTATCCTCATTTTGTATTCTGATCGGGTATGTCTCTATTTTGTTTCGTTCCATTTCAGTTCTACTTCTTTGCAAATTTCGGGGACGAAATTTTTTTTCGTTAGAGGGGAAGAGTTGTAAAACCCGCAAAACTTAAAACATATTAAATGACCATAATGCCCTTACAATCTAAAATATTTACAAAATAAGTCCGTAACGCATTATAACGATCCCGAAACTTAGCAAATTAAAAACATGCGAAACCAAATTTTATTAAGTTATTTGTGGCACGATATTAAAGTGTTTTGGACCCCTTTAAAATAAACACTAGAACCAAATGTTAAACAATGTACACGTATGTATTAAAATTTCATATATCATCAAATCTTCTAATTATTTAATAATAACAACCAAACACCTACCATATTTGACCACACAAACTTCTTGGTTTTTATATAACAGAAACCCCACAATCTTGGCATGATTTCAGCCACTCACACACGTATTTCTTGATTTAACACACACGCCATTCCTTATTTAAAAAGAAGAAACGTCCCATCTTCTTCTCCATATTATTCCACGTACAAACATAAAACACCAACCCTAATTCGTTCTCCATAACTTACTGCCCTATTTTTCCCATTTGATCCAAAAGCTTTCCAACAATAAACTTGTGGCTGATGCGTGGGTTTTGCAACCTTACAACAGGTTTTACCTCTCGAGGGATCTCAAGAGGCTTACAACCCCACCAGGCAGTGTACCTGACCGATGTAGTATAGTGTAGTGGTAAGTACGGGGGATTGATCGTTCTCCACAGGGAATAGTGTTCGTTAGGTGTGAAAGGCTACTCTAATTAGGTCTAAGGGTTGAGGAAGATTCTTTTTTATGTTTTTATATTTTATAAAAGCAAGTAAAATCTCGGGTTTTGAAGGAGTGGGCGGAATTAGTTGCTAGTCAACTAACCCAAATTACTACAAATGCAATTAAAATAAAATAACAAAAATGAAAAGTGGTGAGAAACTTATGTGTAGAGAAATGTGTTTACTTAGATTTCCTTACTCCCTAACTATCTTTTACCGGTTAATTAGTGTGTATTAGTCGCGTGGATGACGGGTGTATTCCTTAATACCATTCGTGGGGTGGCGTACTTACTTCCCCAAACTCTACAAGCTCCTACTTCACTCCTATGTCGAGCCGGCTAGGAAGCTCCTAACATGGGATCACTAGAATTCGCTTGTGCATTAAATACAACCATAAAAACCTTTAGTACGCGTTTGGTTCATGTTTCTTAAGACGTTCAAGCAAGTTACCGAATAGGAAGTTAGCCAGTTTTCTTAAGCCTAACATAGATAAACAATCATCCAATACAACTAATAACACACTAACAACCAATAATCAATAGCTAGGTTTCATTAGATCTAAGCAAACACAAGATAAAATTAGCCTAACATGTTAAACAAAAGACAAGCATAAGATAGAATCAAACAACACATAGACATATTGAATGATTAATTGATAACTTATCTTTCAATGAAACATGGAAGATCTCAAGGCAAGAAGCCCTGAAAAAGTAGCTAAAATCGTCTTAGGGTTTTATCCCAAAATTCCACACACTAAGCTCTCCTTAATGACAAAAAATTAGAAAACTATATATAGACTTTGACATCTGACGGCGTCACCTTATGCATTGTGACGCCGTCACCTCGCCGCTTTTAGGGTTCCCGGGTGACCATCTTGACGCCGTCCCTCTTTAGCTCTACCAAAATCCATTCTGGCTTATCAAGGCTTGACGCCGTCGGATCATGAACGTGACGCCGTCCCCTTATGATTTAAGCCGTGACGCCCTTGATTTAGTTAAAGCGTGACGCCGTCAGAATTCTCATGCAAACTCACTGGCCCGTCATGAGTAAATTTCACATCCAACTTTTCTTGCCAAGGCATGACGCCGTCCCATGTTAATTGTGACGCCGTCAAGAGTAACTTTTAGCCGATTCTTGAGACTTTGCCGTTTTCTTCACTTTAATGCTCCAAAAACGTCCAAAATGCCTCCTTTTCCAAATTTCTCCTTAAAAGTACCTAAAATGACAAAAGGAACGATTTAGGGCAATATTTGATCAAATAAATACGATTTCGGGCTTAAATGACCCCTTAAAAGCGGTACACTTTTCGCCTCATCAAATACCCTTACACTTGAGATTTGCTTGTCCTCAAGCAAATGCGCTTTTATTCTAATCAAAATACAAGTTAGGGGTCATTTAATGCAAACATAAAAGTAATTACAACAAATAATCGTTCCACTTCAATCATAATAAGCACGGAGATTATATACTAGCACCTCACAAGTAGTGTTTAGATACTCACATCTCTCAAGTGTCATCAAAATAAATCTCATAAATGAAAACGGAAAATATCTCTCACTACCTGTCATAGCAAATAGATTACCATAGGCTTGGGAAAGGATCGAAAACCTCCTCCACTAGGCGTAAGCACCTAAGATAAACTATCAAAGAGGGCTTTTAAATGGGTTATAACGTTAGGTGTAGGGAAAAGGAAAACACGGTTTTGTTGGATACGGGATATTTTACTGGTGGCGAGTTAAAGATCTTGATCAATTACATGTACTATACAATGTTGCTAAGCCAAGACTAGACTCGATCTTAAGCTAGAAACAAAATAACATAAACATAAACATAAAATAAAACGGGATGGTAGTCCGTATGTTTTTTCTATTTTTCTTTTTCTCATTTTTTTGTATTTTTCTTGATTTTTTCGATTTTTTTTTTTTTTTTTTTTTTTTTTCTTTTTTTTTTTTTTTTTTTTTTTTTTTTTTTTTGCATACACTTTTACCCTACCATCCAAAATAATACATCATAGGGGCGTTGCATCCCCTTACACTTGAACTTTTACATAACTTTACAAATACTAATCTAATGACTCGAATTAAGATAATTGAAAAACTTGGAGTACTTTTAAAACATTTAGCACATATGGGGGTAATAAATGATGTTCTTCCCCATTACTCCATTACACTAGTACTTTACCCATGAGTCCCAATCGTCCCAAAACAATATGTACAAGGATATGACTCGACTTAGCAACCATGTAATCAATTAGATAATTAACTTGGGTTTAAACAAATGTTGTAACAATAATGCACTAAAAATGAGTGCATACAAGGTAGGCTAAGGCGATTTGGGTGTACATTTAAGTGGGGTGTAACAAATTCTTCCTTTAAGTAAAATGCTTAAAGGTTGAAACGAAAAGATAGGCTCTGAGGGGTGTACTAGGGGTATCGTGTACTAAAAATGAGTACAACGCAAAGGGTGTGGGAGAATTACTTGACCAATGTAGCCAATGTAATTATAACAAAAACACAGGTGTAAAACAATGGGTTAATCCTAATGCCTCTTATCACGTAGTAAATCTAACTACACGAATGTAGTCTCACTTGTGGCCTCGGAATGGTCCTAACGCAAGTTCTAGAATCTAAGTGCTACCGGTACACACATCATAGCATAAATGCTTTTCCTACCAATTCTAGGGGCGAACCTCACATATTTGGGGGTGGAAAAATTTTTTAGTGGTACGGTTTTTGTGCTAGTCATATAACTCCTATCCATGAGACGCTCATTAAGATCAAAGTTTCACTCCTATATGTTGTAAAAAATTTTAAATTTGGCACTAAAATTACCTTAACAAGTATTTCTCTCAGTTTTATTACACATCTACCATCAAACAAACAAAAATCAAGGGCAATTGTATTCTCAAAAATCGTACTTTTACCCTCCCCTTACACTTAAGATGAACATTGTCCCCAATGTTCAAATAACAAGATGTAAAAGCATAAAGTAAAAGAATGAAATCAAATACTCCCCTGATTCGCTCGTTGGATAGTGAAATCACACGGTTAAATCTTCCTCCAAAGAGAATGTTGAAGCTCCATGACTAATGCATCGCCATAAGCTTGATTCCATAAACATCTCCTTGTCTAAAATAACCTGTTGAACCTGAGAAAACAAACTCGAAAACCTGCATAACATCGGCGGGATAAAATCTATATATAAGGATATAATGCTTGTGGAATGATAACTTTGCAGATTCCTGGAGATTATAAGTTGGAGATTTTAATAAAAACTTTTTATGAAAACAAAACTTTCAAAAATTTCTGAAAATTAAATCTGACGCCGTCAGGTTATAAACCCTGACGCCGTCAGAAATGACCCGACAAAAATTTTCATTTTAAGTTTCCGGAAAATTTCTGGAAAAACCTTTACCTTACTTCCTGGAAATTCTGCAAAACATCATTATGACTCGATACAAGCATTTGACTCAAACAAATACTAATATGTATGCTAATTTAATATTATTATGATTCATGTTCATTTGTTCTAATAAACCGATTTGACTTTCCCTTACACTTATCTTTTGCAAAATACCTTTATATGTAGTTAAGACGAAGTTAAAAACAAAATAAAGCATTTTCACAATTTTAGTTTTGAACATGAATCAATAATAATAAAAATTAAACATACATACGGAAGCAAATAAAATCAAACAAACAAATAAATAAACACTCAAAGCAAATAAAACAAATAAAGATTGGGTTGCCTCCCAAGAAGCGCTTTTCTTTATTAACGAGTCTTGTAGCTAGACTCAAAGTCACGCTACCCTATGTAAGTAAGCTCGTCATCAAGGACGTCTTTAGGGTTAAGCTTGGATTGAAGTTTCCTATTGGTCCGCTTAGTACGATATGTCTTTTCAAACTTCTCTCCATCCGGGTCATACAATGTCATCTTGATATGCCATGACCCATCTCCATCATTGGGTGGTTTATCCCAATTCCACTTATGATCATCTTCCTCACAAATCCACTTATTCATTCCTAGGTTAATTGGCAAAACTCCTAGGAAATCAATCATCCTTCTAAAAACTAGAGGGTCTTCAAATGGATCTAATTCGGTGTCCCTAGCCAAGAGTTGCTCTGCCGAATGCGTTCGGTTAACAAAGTCCTCTTCTAGGTAAAATGGGCGTTGGGGTCCTATGAAGCCTCTATCGATCCAAGGTCCATATCTAGATGGTCTCCTATTTGATTCTAGCCAATGTGGTGTTGGTTCCTCACTAGTATCATAGGCATGTTTCTTAACATCATAGACTGACCAAGTATCTCCTTCTCCTACCGCTATCTTAGATTCCTTACAATCAATCATAGCACTAGCGGTCGCTAAAAATCCTCTACCTATCAACAAGGGGCATGTAGGGTCGCTAACCATATCAAGGACGTGGAAATCGGCTAAAATGGTTAGCTTTCCAATGTGTACTAACACGTCCTTAACTACTCCAACCGGGTAAGCAACACTTCCATCCGCTAAGCCTATTATCACCTCGGTTTCTTCAAGTTTTCCAAGTTTTAGAGAGGTGTAGAGAGGTAACGGAAGTAGGTTAAGGCTTGAACCAAGATCGGCTAATGTATCATAAGCCTCCGAATTACCGATCTTGCAAGGTAGAACAAATAAGCCCGGATCATCTAACTTCTTAGGTAGCTTGTTTTGAACAAAGGCGGTCCCTTTTTCGCCTAACTTGAGCTTCTTCTCATCAACAACCGGACTTTCAAGGTGGAGCTCCTTGAATTCATCGTCAAGGTTTTGAGTGGGAGGTGTTTCAACTATGTTGTTGACCAATTTGGATGTCATAACTTCTTGGTCACTTGGAATGATTTGGGTTTGTTTGAAACACGTGCTCATGGAATTGACCGAATAATATTGTGGACAAGAACTAGGGGACGAAACCGATGAAATAGCGTTGACGTTTAGTTTCGGGTTCTTGACCGTGTTGCTAGGGAGTGCTCCCATTTCTTGGTCATTGAGGGCTTTCAACAAGGTGTCAATCTTGTCGGTCATCTCGCTTTGTTTTTGTTTGAAATCGGCTTCAAACTTGGCTAAACGAGCTTCTTGAGATGCCATAAATTGAGACATCAATCCTTCAAAGTTATTGGTACTAGCATTGCCGGAAGGATTGTTGTTGAAAGTACGGTTCGAGTTGGAACCGCTTGATTGGAAACGATTAGGTGGGTTGGAAGAATTGGGTTGTTGTGTGTTTTGGTTTTGTTTCCACCTAAGGTTCGGGTGATTTTTCCATGAGGGGTTATATGAATCACCATAAGGGTTTAGCTCGGGCTTGAAAGTGTACCACTTATCTCCCGCTCCGTCGGTACGCGATGATGCGTAGTCCACAAAAGCTTGTTCGGGGAGTTCCATGCAATCACGAGTGTCGTGGGGACCACTACATAACTCACATGAAGAAGTGATTTTGTTCACTTGGCTTGAAGGTTGAGGAGCCTCGTAGGATTTCATGAGAAACTTGACTTGGTCTTCAAGTTCTACGATCCTACGGTCGGAAGTGCTTGAATTGTTCAAAGGCAAAGATATTGCCTTGACCGTTTTATTCAAATCACGGGGATCACTCCAACTTTCGTTGTCATAAAGAGCAAGATCCTCTAGGAGAGCCCATGATTGTTCTGCACTAAGATCACGTAGCTTGCCACCGGCCGATTGGTCAATGGTTTGCCTCGTGGAGAGATTGATATGGTCATAGAAGATTTGGACTTGGAGCCAAAGTTCTATGCCATGGTGAGGGACTTTTTGGAGTAAGTCCTTGAATCGAGTCCATGCCTCGTAGAGAGTTTCGCCTTGACGTTGTTGGAACATCAAGATATCATTCCTTAGCTTGGTAGTTCTTCCCGGTGGGAAAAACTGAGCGAGGAAACGAGTGGTGAGATCATCCCAAGAGGTGATGGATCCTGCGGGTTGACGTTCTAGCCACTGACTAGCTTGGTCCCGCAGAGAGAATTGAAAGAGACGCAATCGGGTCGTCTCTCGAGTGGCAACATCAAGGTCTATAGAATCAACGATTTTAAGAAAGTCCTTGAGATGTTGATTAGGATCTTCAGAACGAAGTCCATGGAATGCGCATCCGCTTTGCACCAACCGGATGGTGTCGGATCGCAAGGGTGTGATATTGGCTCCTTGAGTGAGCTCAATGGTGTTTCGATAGCCATGGTGGCTAGGACGGGAATACTCTCCTAAAGTACGGGCTCTAGGAGGTGGTGGTGGTTGTTGTGGTGGTGGGTTGTGTGGGTTAAGGATATTACCATCTTCCATGATGTCGGACGGTAATGGTTACGAACAAAGACACGAAGAAAATAGATAGACTAAAGAAAACCTAGAAAAATAAAATAAAAATCTCACTAGAAAGGAATCTAGTGGGTAGACCTAATAGAAATAAAAATTCAACCTAAACAATAACTATTCCCCGGCAACGGCGCCAAAAACTTGATGCGTGGGTTTTGCAACCTTACAACAGGTTTTACCTCTCGAGGGATCTCAAGAGGCTTACAACCCCACCAGGCAGTGTACCTGACCGATGTAGTATAGTGTAGTGGTAAGTACGGGGGATTGATCGTTCTCCACAGGGAATAGTGTTCGTTAGGTGTGAAAGGCTACTCTAATTAGGTCTAAGGGTTGAGGAAGATTCTTTTTTATGTTTTTATATTTTATAAAAGCAAGTAAAATCTCGGGTTTTGAAGGAGTGGGCGGAATTAGTTGCTAGTCAACTAACCCAAATTACTACAAATGCAATTAAAATAAAATAACAAAAATGAAAAGTGGTGAGAAACTTATGTGTAGAGAAATGTGTTTACTTAGATTTCCTTACTCCCTAACTATCTTTTACCGGTTAATTAGTGTGTATTAGTCGCGTGGATGACGGGTGTATTCCTTAATACCATTCGTGGGGTGGCGTACTTACTTCCCCAAACTCTACAAGCTCCTACTTCACTCCTATGTCGAGCCGGCTAGGAAGCTCCTAACATGGGATCACTAGAATTCGCTTGTGCATTAAATACAACCATAAAAACCTTTAGTACGCGTTTGGTTCATGTTTCTTAAGACGTTCAAGCAAGTTACCGAATAGGAAGTTAGCCAGTTTTCTTAAGCCTAACATAGATAAACAATCATCCAATACAACTAATAACACACTAACAACCAATAATCAATAGCTAGGTTTCATTAGATCTAAGCAAACACAAGATAAAATTAGCCTAACATGTTAAACAAAAGACAAGCATAAGATAGAATCAAACAACACATAGACATATTGAATGATTAATTGATAACTTATCTTTCAATGAAACATGGAAGATCTCAAGGCAAGAAGCCCTGAAAAAGTAGCTAAAATCGTCTTAGGGTTTTATCCCAAAATTCCACACACTAAGCTCTCCTTAATGACAAAAAATTAGAAAACTATATATAGACTTTGACATCTGACGGCGTCACCTTATGCATTGTGACGCCGTCACCTCGCCGCTTTTAGGGTTCCCGGGTGACCATCTTGACGCCGTCCCTCTTTAGCTCTACCAAAATCCATTCTGGCTTATCAAGGCTTGACGCCGTCGGATCATGAACGTGACGCCGTCCCCTTATGATTTAAGCCGTGACGCCCTTGATTTAGTTAAAGCGTGACGCCGTCAGAATTCTCATGCAAACTCACTGGCCCGTCATGAGTAAATTTCACATCCAACTTTTCTTGCCAAGGCATGACGCCGTCCCATGTTAATTGTGACGCCGTCAAGAGTAACTTTTAGCCGATTCTTGAGACTTTGCCGTTTTCTTCACTTTAATGCTCCAAAAACGTCCAAAATGCCTCCTTTTCCAAATTTCTCCTTAAAAGTACCTAAAATGACAAAAGGAACGATTTAGGGCAATATTTGATCAAATAAATACGATTTCGGGCTTAAATGACCCCTTAAAAGCGGTACACTTTTCGCCTCATCAGTGGCCTTGACGCCTCAAGGTGACTGGAAGAAGACTCTAAGACGCGCGGTTCGAACCACAAAAGACGCGTTCATCAAGGGCTCGACATAGGTGTAAGTTTCATACACGATCATATATACGTCTCATATACTTTTTCCTCGTATTCCTCACGTTATACTCGACTCATGTAAGCGTAGGTTGGAGTATTGCTGCTACTGTCGACTGTAAAGGAAGTTTAAACATCGCGACATCGATTTTCGAGGTTGGTTCGATCATACTATGTTTCTTACGACCCTCTACATACATATATATATATATCGTCTCACGTTCTTTTCATTAATTTATGACCCGCGATCAATCACAAAGGGTTGTAAAAGAAGTGGGAGATCGTTGGTTCGTTGTGGTCTCGACATCGATCTATCTCGAACGCGGGTTCTATACGTACAAACTCACGGTTTGGCCTCTTGTCTACTCTCCTCTAGCCATGAATAAAACATGTTACGTAAATAATGAAAGACCCATGCATGACATTATTTCTTAAAACTATGAACGACCATCCAAACTGTGAAACATGCATGGCCTTTCTTTCTTAAAACTGTGAGCAATGCTACGAGATATCAAACCGGACTTAATGTGTGTATAATATGTAATTGAACAGTTAATATGAGAAGATATTCAAACATAGCATGACTTCATCTTAGTCAAAATTAACGAGTTACATCGTCCTAAAACAGGCCGGTGGTCGTGTGTGTTGTGGCTTAAACGGATTAAGAAGGGAGGTGTGTGGTCGAGTGTGTTGTTAAACCGGACTAGAGTCATTATAAGATGGGTTAAACGATGTTTTTAAAGGTTGTGTGACGAGTCCTAACGATGTATATTGAACGGCTAAATGAAATGGTTTGGGTAAGTCCATGTACGTCGAAGTTGTATAAGTTTTAGAGACGTGGGTTCTTTTCGAACTGAAGAGGCAATTGTTTTTTTTAAAAGCTACTTTCTAGTAATTCATGTAGGACAAAAGACATGTGTTGGTGATTTAAACAGTTTCTTTTTTTAAAAGCTGCTATATTCGAAATATAAAAAAAAGTCAAGGGATATGTTTATGTTGGGCCATACGTGTACATGTGGATAAAGGGAAATATATTTTGAACAAGTTTAGGGACCAAAAGGGTAATATTGTAGAACCTAGTGTGTTAGTCGCATAATATGTAAATCCGAAGGTCCACTTTGGTGTTTTGATAAATAAAGGGATAATAAATATTAGAAGGGCTGGATGTGTATTTATTCTAAAATGCAATTATGTATAATATAAACGGGTTAATTCGTATGATGAATTAAATAAAGGATACGATGTGTAAATATGAAATATAAATGACATTATGAAAACTACGAGGATTAAAGTGTAAATATGGAAATATTTAAATATGGAAACTTGCCTAAAAATAGAAAGTATTGTAACACTTGTCTTCCCCCTCTAGGTGTGAAGAAGGAGCGGAGTTGAGATTCTTCCTATCTTATTTTGTGTGCTTGTGTTTTTTACAATAAGGTACAGATATTCTGCCCTTTTAATAAGGTGCCTTCGGTCTCTTGAACCCTTATTATGATGTGACTTTGACCTTTGCTATGAACCTTGATCATTTGAACCTTTGGCATATGAACCTTTTTGATATGAACCCTGTGATATGAACCTTCTCATTTGAACTCTGATTATGACCATGTGAATCCTTGCTTTGATATGAACCTTTGACTTGTGACCCCAGTTTGATACCCGAGCCAAATGTGTTTCCTAGCCATGAAGGTAACATGGCCGTGTCTGTGATGCACCACTGACATGACTAGTGTGTAGCCCTAGTGATTTGGTTACACCGTCCCCATTGTGATTTGTGAAATGCATGCGATTATTATTACGATTATGGCCAATGTGATTTGTGGGGGGCGAATGGATGCATCCTAGGTACGTTGTGATATGTGATTGTGATATGATTTGTGCTATGTGGTGACTGATGATGGGTGCAATCCACGTCTTTCACAAAATGTGGGAGCTGATCACTCCATTGTGATACATGAGGACACCCGTCATATTATCCGGTTACTGAAGAGGTATCCCCTCTAGATTACTGTGAATGTGATATGTGATGTGATATGTGGGCTCGTGGTGGATGACTGTCCTAACCTTTACTCTTGTACCTTATTTATATCTCTTTCATTATGCTTCATTTGTTCGTTTCCGTTTATTATATATATCTGTTCACTGGGCTTTTTAAGCTCAGCCGCACGTTTTCCTTTTCGTGTGCGGCAGGTATCTAAGCTAGGAGCTTTTGGATTATGCTTTGGATGGGATGAGAGATAGATGAAGCTTTGACCTTAGATGACCACCTTTATCTTATGACTTTGTTTTGATCATGGATTTCATTTGTAATCGTACCTTTGGTTTATTTCCTTTCTTTGAACTTATGTATTATTCAAGTCGTGTTGACTTGACTCTTCTTTTGAATTATTTATTAAGACTTCCGCTGTGTGTTTATGTATGCTTTGATTTGTCACCATAATGTGATACTTCTACCCTTGTCGGGTTGGGGTGTTACACTAGTCATGATGTTTATGGGTGATCTAAGGTCGATGTAAGCTTTCCACACATGCAAATGTCCAATGTTGCATGGTATGTTGAGATTAGAAGGGTCGCCTATTTCAATGATTGGTCTACCTAGGGAGTATGGTGTCTCGGGGTCATCGAATAAGTTTGTATGATATGCCCGCTCTTCCTTAGTGGGTAGCCTATTGAAGTAGTCCTCATCATCATCTACTTCTTCAATCTCACTTGCCCTAACTTCCTTATCAACCTCGACTTTCTTATCCTCATCCTTAGGTTCACTATTATCCTCATTCCTATCAATTGGTTTAATAGTGACAATGTTGACAAAGTGGACGTGTTTGGATGAAGAGGGGTCTTTTACTTGGGGTCCGCTATTTGTGTTCCTAGCGTCCTTATGTGGGGGTGATAACATTTGGTTATTGAGGGCTTTCAACAGGTTGTCAATTTTATTGGACATCTCAGTTTGTTGCTGATTGAATTCGGATTCGAATCTAGCTATCCGAGCTTCTTGAGATGCCATAAATTGGGACATCAATCCTTCAAAGTTATTGGTACTACCATTGCCGGAAGGATTGTTGTTGAAAGTACGGTTCGAGTTGGAACCGCTTGATTGGAAACGATTAGGTGGGTTGGAAGAATTGGGTTGTTGTGCGTTTTGGTTTTGTTTCCACCTAAGGTTCGGGTGATTTTTCCATGAGGGGTTGTATGAATCACCATAAGGGTTTGGCTCGGGTTTGAAAGTGTACCACTTGTCTCCCGCTCCGTCGGTACGCGAGGATGCGTAGTCAACAAAAGCTTGTTCAGGGAGTTCCATGCAATCACGAGTGTCGTGGGGACCACTACATAATTCACATGAAGAAGTGATTTTGTTCACTCGGCTTGAAGGTTTAGGAGCCTCGTAGGATTTCATGAGAAACTTGACTTGGTCTTCAAGTTCTATGATCCTACGGTCGGAAGTGCTTGAATTGTTCAAAGGCAAAGATATTGCCTTGACCGTTTTATTCAAATCACGGGGATCACTCCAACTTTCGTTGTCATAAAGAGCAAGATCCTCTAGGAGAGCCCATGATTGTTCCGCACTTAGATCACGTAGCTTGCCACCGGCCGATTGGTCAATGGTTTGCCTCGTGGAGAGATTGATATGGTCATAGAAGATTTGGACTTGGAGCCAAAGTTCTATGCCATGGTGGGGGACTTTTTGGAGTAAGTCCTTGAATCGAGTCCATGCCTCGTAGAAAGTTTCGCCTTGACGTTGTTGGAACATCAAGATATCATTCCTTAGCTTGGTAGTTCTTCCCGGTGGGAAAAACTGAGCAAGGAAACGAGTGGTGAGATCATCCCAAGAGGTAATGGATCCTGCGGGTTGACGTTCTAGCCACTGACTAGCTTGGTCCCGCAGAGAGAATTGGAAGAGACGCAATCGGGTCGTCTCTCGAGTGGCAACATCAAGGTCTATAGAATCAACGATTTTAAGAAAGTCCTTGAGGTGTTGATTAGGATCTTCAGAACGAAGTCCATGGAATGCGCATCCGCTTTGCACCAACCGGATGGTGTCGGATCGCAAGGGTGTGACATTGGCTCCTTGAGTGAGCTCAATGGTGTTTCGATAGCCATGGTGGCTAGGACGGGAATACTCTCCTAAAGTACGGGCTCTAGGAGGTGGTTGTGGTTGTTGTGGTGGTGGGTTGTGGGGGTTAAGGATATTACCATCTTCCATGATGTCGGATGGTAATGGTTACGAACAAAGACACGAAGAAGATAGATAGACTAAAGAAAACCTAGAAAAAGAAAATAAAAATCTCACTAGAAAGGAATCTAGTGAGTAGACCTAATAGAAACAAAAATTCAACCTAAACAATAACTATTCCCCGGCAACGGCGCCAAAAACTTGATGCGTGGGTTTTGCAACCTTACAACAGGTTTTACCTCTCGAGGGATCTCAAGAGGCTTACAACCCCACCAGGCAGTGTACCTGACCGATGTAGTATAGTGTAGTGGTAAGTACGGGGGATTGATCGTTCTCCATAGGGAATAGTGTTCGTTAGGTGTGAAAGACTACTCTAATTAGGTCTAAGGGTTGAGGAAGATTCTTTTTTATGTTTTTATATTTTTATGAAAGCAAGTAAAATCTCGGTTTTGAAGGAGTGGGCGGAATTAGTTGCTAGTCAACTAACCCAAATAACTACGAATGCAAATAAAATAAAATAACTGAAAATAAAATGTTGGTGAGAAACTTATGTGTAGAGAAATGTGTTTACTTAGATTTCTTTACTCCCTAACTATCTTTTACCGGTTAATTAGTGTGTATTAGTCGCGCGGATGACGGGTGTATTCCTTAATACCATTCGTGGGGTGGCGTACTTACTTCCCCAACTCTACAAGCTCCTACTTCACTCCTATGTCGAGCCGGCTAGGAAGCTCCTAACATGGGATCACTAGAATTCGCTTGTGCATTAAATACAACCATAAAAACCTTTAGTACGCATTTGGTTCATGTTTCTTAAGACGTTCAAGCAAGTTACCGAATAGGAAGTTAGCCAGTTTTCTTAAGCCTAACATAGATAAACAATCATCCAATACAACTAATAACATACTAACAACCAATAATCAATAGCTAGGTTTCATTAGATCTAAGCAAACACAAGATAAATTTAGCCTAACATGTTAATCAAAAGACAAGAATATGATAGAATCAAACAACACATAGACATATTGAATGATTAATTGATAACTTATCTTCAATGTAACATGGAAGATCTCAAGGCAAAAAGCCTTGAAAAAGAAGCTAAAATCGTCCTAGGGTTTATCCCCAAAACTCCACACACTAAGCTCTCCCTAATGACAAAAAATTAGAAAACTATATATAGACATTGACATCTGACGGCGTCACCTTATGGAGTGTGACGCCATCACCTCGCCGCTTTTAGGGTTCCCGGATGACCATCTTGACGCCGTCCCTCTTTAGCTCTTCCAAAATCCATTCTGGCTTATCAAGGCTTGACGCCGTCGAACCTTGAACGTGACGCCGTCCCTTTATGATTTAAGCCGTGACGCCCTTGATCAAGTTAAAGCGTGACGCCGTCAGAATTTACATGCTATTTTCACTGGCTCATCATGAGTAAATTTCACGTCCACCTTTTCTTGCCAAGGCATGACGCCGTCCAGAGTAAAAGTTGACGCCGTCAAAGGTAACTTTCAGCCGATTTTTGAGACTTTGTCGTTTTCTTCACTTTAATGCTCCAAAAACGTCCAAAATGCCTCCTTTTCCAGATTTCTCCTCAAAAGTACCTAAAATGACAAAAGAAACGATTTAGGGCAATATTTGATCAAATAAATACGATTTCGGGCTTAAATGACCCCTTAAAAGCGGTACACTTTTCGCTTCATCAGCAGAGGAACTTAAAAGTGTGTTTAAGTGACGCGTTTTCGTTGGTCGAATGAACTTAAAGTGGTGACTGACTTGTTTGCTTGAGTTCGAACTCAAAAGGAAGGAGATGTATGTGTTAACTTATAAGTTTAACTCGAATGGTGTGAAGAAAGGTGCTACGTTTTTTTGTTTTACTGGGGTGATAGAGGCGGATGATTGAGAAATTAGGGTTTGTGTTGTATTTGGTGGCTGTGCGATAAGGAAGAGGAGTGGGGGCGGATGGCTTAAGTTGATTAGGGTTAATGACCACAAAAGTTGGGTTAGGGTATTATAAGGTGATTATAGTTGTAACACCCCAACCCGGCAAGGGTAGAAGCATCACATTATGGTGACAAATCAAAGCATACATACATAATACACAGCGGAAGTCTTAAACAAATGCATTAAAGAAGTCAAGCCAACACGGCTTAAGCCAAATACATAAGTTCCAAATGATGATAAATAATTCAAAAGAAAACCAATAATGAGACGAAACCAAGTCTAAACAAATGTCACGAAAAATAAGGGTGATAACTAAGGTAAACTCCATCTAAGCTCTACTCTCATCCCATAGCAAAACCCAGCTCCTAGCTTAGATACCTGCCGCAGGAAAAGGAACTGCGGCTGAGCTTAAAAAGCCCAGTGAACAGATATATAACAAATGGAAACGAAAGCAAATGAAATGAACATGATATAATATGGTGCATTGGGGATAGCACAAGGTATAAGTAAAGAATACAAGGTAAGAAAAGAAAGTGTAGGTCAGAAATCCACCACGAGCCCAAAAAAATCAAATAGTAACCATAGAGGGGAGTCCTCTCAAATATATATGTGAAGGACGTGTATTGCACACAACATCAATCACCAAATCAAATCAAATAATAATCATGATGTATCCCTCGAAACAAATCAAATCTAGGATGCATCCATACGCCCCCCAAACAAATAATCCTGGCCAATATAAATAATAAAGCGCGCATGTAGTAGCAAATGGGGACGGTGTGTAACATCACTCAAATACACACTAGAGTCATGCCATTGGTGCATCAATGACATGGCCATGTTACCTTCATGGCTAGGAAACAAATTTTGGCTCGGGTATCAAACTGAAGGGTCAAAGGTCCAAATCATTACAAAGGTTCAAATAGTCTAAGTCATCAAATCAATATCAAAGTCCAAATATGAAAGGTTCAAGTCAAAGGTTCAAATGCCAAAGGTTCATATCAAAGGTTCAAGGTCAAAATGAATCAAATGAACAAATCAAAGTGTAGGGAGCATAGCAATGGCTTAGGAAAACCCTAATACGAATCAAATCAAAAGAAACGAAGGCACCTTAACAAGAAGGGCAGAATATCTATACCTTATTGCAAAGCAAACAAAGACAAAAGATAGCAAATACAGGAATGGATCAGGACCTCTCCTTCTTCACACCTAAAGGAGTAGAAGAGAATTACAATAGGTTTTAACTGCCTTTCCATTTTAAGTAACTTTCTATTTTTAGCAGGTTTCCAAATTTAGTAAGTTTCCGATTTAGAAAGATTAAGGCGTTATAAATTAGGTTAAGTCATTATTTAATAATATTATGGAGATAGGTACATTTTAGCAAGTTATAAAAGTCTAGGGTTAATTATAACAACTTTCCATATTTTAGGGTTTTAAATGTAATTATACCAAGGATGAAGGTTTAAAATGAAAATATCATAAGTAGCTCATTTTAATTCTTAAGTTATCCAGATTTACACAATTAGCCCTTTAGATTTTACAAATTACAATTTATACCCTTTTAATTACATAAATTACACTTTAAGCCTTATGACATTTATAATTACACATCAAACCCTTAGTTTTCCAATTTTACATCATATACCCTTAATTTAATACTTAGTACGAACACACCCTTAATTTTACATGAATTACACAACAAGTCCCTTAAGTTAATTAGTTTACAAATTAAACCATTTAATTTACAATTTCAATCCTTAATTATTAACAATTACACATTAGGCCATTAAATCCCCAAATTTACACATCACACCCTTATTATAATTAATTATTCGAACCAACCTTGATTTTCCAGAATTTACATTTTTAGTCCCCTTATTTTAATAAATTCCAAATCGAAATAATATAATTAAGTATTTACCAAATAAACCCTCTAATTACCAATTTAACACAAAATACCCCTCTAGCATATTTTATACATTTTTCCCCAGATCTAGACCACCTTACAAAAATATCCCATAAGTTTGAATAATTACAAAACACACCCTTAACTATTTATTTTCAAATCGGTAATTACTTTATATTATCAAAACTAAACCCTAATTATCCCAATCATCATGTAATCATTACCACATCCTTAAAATGCATTAAAATTCCAGATCTCTCCATGTAAGCCCTAATTTGAATAGTTTTTAAGGTTTTTCATATGTTTCCTTATTTTCCAATAAAATCCGATAACCCTAAACAATTCGAAAGACCATTTTTATGATGTTATATGATACATGCAGAACCCACGAAAAATATATAAAAGGCTCAGAAAAATCGCATGAATTATATATAGTTTATTTACGTTTTTAGGGTTCATAATATTAAAAGAGCATCAGCCACTACATTGGCTTTACCCGGATGATACTGAATGTTAGTGTCGTAATCCTTCAGAAGTTCTAACCACCGTCTCTGCCTCATATTAAGTTCTTTCTGAGTGAAGATATACTTGAGGCTTTTGTGGTCAGTGAAGATATCACACGACTCACCATACAAATAATGCCGCCAGATTTTTAACGTGAAAACAATAGCAGCCAACTCTAAATCATGAGTTGGATAGTTCTCCTCATAAGGTTTCAATTGCCTCGAAGCATAGGCAATAACTTTTCCATGCTGCATAAGGACACAACCCAAAACCTTCTTTGACGCATCGCTATAGATCTGATAACCACCCGAACCAGATGGAAGAGTCAAAATAGGTGCGGATACCAAACGCTTCTTCAGTTCCTCAAAACTATTCTCCCGTTCCTCAGTCCAAACAAACTTCTCCCCTTTCCGCATCAGTTGCGTTAATGGCAAAGCCAAACGCGAGAATCCCTCAACAAACCGTCTATAATAGCCAGCAAGCCCCAGAAAACTCCTCACTTCAGTCACAGTGGTAGGTCTCGGCCACTTGGTGATAGCCTCAACCTTTGATGGATCCATGGTGATACCATCAGCAGATACAATGTGACCAAGGAAAGCAACTTGGCTCAACCAAAACTCGCACTTAGAAAATTTGGCATACAATTTCTGCTGCCTAAGAATCTCCAAAACAATCCGAAGATGCTGCTCATGCTCCTCTTCAGATTTCGAATAAACAAGGATGTCGTCAATGAAAACAATAACGAACTTATCGAGATACTCGCGGAATACTCGGTTCATAAGATCCATAAAAACAGCAGGAGCGTTGGTCAAACCGAAAGGCATAACCAGAAATTCATAGTGACCATAACGAGTGTGAAAGGCAGTTTTGGGAACATCCTGCTCCCTCACCCGAAGCTGGTGATAACCTGAACTCAAATCAATTTTCGAAAAATGCTTCGCCCCTTGCAATTGGTCAAACAAATCGTCAATGCGCGGAAGAGGATAACAATTACGGATCGTGATGCGGTTAAGCTCACGATAATCAATACAGAGACGCATGCTTCCATCCTTCTTCTTTAGGAACAAAACAGACGCACCCCATGGAGAAACACTAGGTCGAATAAAACCGTTCTCCAATAGTTCCTGTAACTGCTCTTTCAACTCTTTTAATTCAATGGGCGCCATACGATAAGGAGCTTTGGAGATAGGTTCGGCACCTGGAATAAGATCAATGCCAAACTCGACTTCCCTAGCAGGAGGAATGCCAGGAAGCTCATCGGGAAACACATCGGAAAAATCACGCACAATAGGGAGACTATCAATGCTCGGAGTATCCAAAGAGGTATCTTTAATGGATGCCAGAAAACCAAGGCAACCATGCGAAATCAAAGTTCTGGCTTTCATAGCCGAGATGATCTTAACTGACTTAAGAGGTTGCGAACCATGATAGACAAAGTCAGGATGATGAATATTGCCAAAGATCACATTCTTGGCATGACAGTCGATGGTAGCCCTATGAGTAGCCAACCAATCCATGCCCAAGATCACGTCAAAATCAATCATATCAATGGAAAGCAAATTTGTGGGACGAAAACAATTATTAAAACGTATGGGACAGTTCACAAATTCATGATCAATGATTACTTGGGTTTTCATGGGTGTAGAGATGGATATAAGGTTAATTAATGGTGTTGGGGTTACATTAAGTTTCTTAGCAAATGAAGTAGATATTATGGAGTGTGTGGCACCGGTATCAAATAATACAAATACAGCATGATCACCAATGTAAAGAAAACCGGTAATGGTACCTGATGTGCTCGCCGCCTTATCACGAGTAGTAGTATAAACCCGACCCGTAATGGGAGCTAGCCTAGCCGGGTCTGCCGGTGCAATATGCCTCCCCCGAGGACAGTCCTTCACCTTATGAGAGAGAGACCCGCACGTAAAACAACCACCGGTAGCCTTGTGACAAACCCCCGGATGAGGTTTTCCACAAGTGGAACAAAGAGGAGGAGGAGGTAAAGCCTCAACAGGCCTTTTCTGACCTGAAGGACCCGACTGATGACTCGGCTGAGAACCCCGAGACTGCTGATCATGAAACTGACGTGGGTTGCTATTCCCACTCCTACCAGAACCCCGCTGATCATGGCTCCTGAAATCCTGAAGCCTCTGATAAGAATCCCGATCCTGACGACCCCTCTGATCATATCCCTGGTCCTGACGACCCCTATAATCCTGACTCTGGCCCTGATGACCCTGTCCCCTGTAGTTCACCCGATTTCCATCCCTGTCTCTCTTATTCGAACCTCCATCAGCATGCAACATCTCAATGTTGCGGGCATCGTTCGCAACTGCAGCAACATCCTCATACTCGGTGTTCACAATACGATCCAACACCCACTTCTTCAATGCCCATTTAAAGTGTTTAGCCTGACGAAAAGCATTACCCGTAACATCGGGTCCAACAAAACTAGCCAGCCTCATGAACCTCTGCATGAATTCCCCCGACGACTCTCGATCCAACTGACGAATAGTCCCATACTCACGTTCGTACCTCTGCTGCTCAGTCACCGGAATATACTGCTTATAGAATATGCCACAAAAGTCCTCCCAAGAACAAGTATCAGCGAAATCCCCTTCCTGTGACTGAACATACGCTGTCCACCAACTCAGTGCATCACCCTCCAGTTTAAACGTAGCCAAGCGCGTCTTGAATTCATCCGCGCAACCCAAGACCCTAAACAACTTCTCGACATGAGTGATCCAGTCCTCTGCCTCAGTGGGAGTGGCAGCAGACCTAAAAGATAGAGGCTTGAGCTTATTGAACCTTTCGATCCAAACATGAATACCAGCAGGTGGAGCAGTAGGTGGAGCACCGCCATCACCACCACCTGATGAACTCGCACCATTTTTGATTTCATTGGTGATTTGGGTCACCAACTGAGGAAGAGCAGTAGCCAACGCAGCGGATATCATGGCCTCAAAATCAGGGCCATCCTCTCCATTTCGGTATTCGTTATTACGCGTATTCACCATCTGAACGATCATTAAAACGATTAGCAAAATATAAGGAAGAATAGGCACGAAAGGAAAGACGAAACAGAAACCTATGTCTACCCAAATCCTCACCAGTCAAAACTTAAGTCCTAAGGGTCAAATCCTAGGGTCCATATGATTCACAGGCCATGGCATATGTACTACAGGTCGCAGCCTGGGCTCTGATACCATAATTGTAACACCCCAACCCGGCAAGGGTAGAAGCATCACATTATGGTGACAAATCAAAGCATACATACATAATACACAGCGGAAGTCTTAAACAAATTCATTAAAGAAGTCAAGCCAACACAGCTTAAGCCAAATACATAAGTTCCAAATGATGATAAATAATTCAAAAGAAAACCAATAATGAGACGAAACCATGTCTAAACAAATGTCATGAAACATAAGGGTGATAACTAAGGTAAACTCCATCTAAGCTCTACTCTCATCCCATAGCAAAACCTAGCTCCTAGCTTAGATACCTGCCGCAGGAAAAGGAAAAGCGGCTGAGCTTAAAAAGCCCAGTGAACAGATGTATAACAAATGGAAACGAAAGCAAATGAAACGAACATGATATAATATGGTGCATTGGGGATAGCATAAGGTATAAGTAAAGAATACAAGGTAAGAAAAGAAAGTGTAGGTCTGAAATCCACCACGAGCCCAAACAAATCAAATAGTAACCATAGAGGGGAGTCCTCTCAAATATATATGTGAAGGACGTGTATTGCACACAACATCAATCACCAAATCAAATCAAATAATAATCATGATATATCCCTCGAAACAAATCAAATCTAGGATGCATCCATACGCCCCCCAAACAAATAATCCTGGCCAATATAAATAATAAAGCGCGCATGTAGTAGCAAATGGGGACGGTGTGTAACATCACTCAAATACACACTAGAGTCATGCCATTGGTGCATCAATGACATGGCCATGTTACCTTCATGGCTAGGAAACAAATTTTGGCTCGGGTATCAAACTGAAGGGTCAAAGGTCCAAATCATTACAAAGGTTCAAATAGTCTAAGTCATCAAATCAATATCAAAGTCCAAATATCAAAGGTTCAAGTCAAAGGTTCAAATGCCAAAGGTTCATATCAAAGGTTCAAGGTCAAAATGAATCAAATGAACAAATCAAAGTGTAGGGAGCATAGCAATGGCTTAGGAAAACCCTAATACGAATCAAATCAAAAGAAACGAAGGCACCTTAACAAGAAGGGCAGAATATCTGTACCTTATTGCAAAGCAAAAAAAGTCAAAAGATAGCAAATACAGGAATGGATCAGGACCTCTCCTTCTTCACACCTAAAGGAGTAGAAGAGAATTACAATAGGTTTTAACTGCCTTTCCATTTTAAGTAACTTTCTATTTTTAGCAGGTTTCCAAATTTAGTAAGTTTCCGATTTAGAAAGATTAAGGCGTTATAAATTAGGTTAAGTCATTATTTAATAATATTATGGAGATAGGTACATTTTAGCAAGTTATAAAAGTCTAGGGTTAATTATAACAACTTTTCATATTTTAGGGTTTTAAATGTAATTATACCAAGGATGAAGGTTTAAAATGAAAATATCATAAGTAGCTCATTTTAATTCTTAAATTATCCAGATTTACACAATTACCCCTTTAGATTTTACAAATTACAATTTATACCCTTTTAATTACATAAATTACACTTTAAGCCTTATGACATTTATAATTACACATCAAACCCTTAGTTTTCCAATTTTACATCATATACCCTTAATTTAATACTTAGTACGAACACACCCTTAATTTTACATGAATTACACAACAAGTCCCTTAAGTTAATTAGTTTACAAATTAAACCCTTTAATTTACAATTTCAATCCTTAATTATTAACAATTACACATTAGGCCATTAAATCCCCAAATTTACACATCACACCCTTATTATAATTAATTATTCGAACCAACCTTGATTTTCCAGAATTTACATTGTTTGTCCTCTTATTTTAATAAATTCCAAATCGAAATAATATAATTAAGTATTTACCAAATAAACCCTGTAATTACCAATTTAACACAAAATACCCCTCTAGCATATTTTATACATTTTTCCCCAGATCTAGACCACCTTACAAAAATATCCCATAAGTTTGAATAATTACAAAACACACCCTTAACTATTTATTTTCAAATCGGTAATTACTTTATATTATCAAAACTAAACCCTAATTATCCCAATCATCATGTAATCATTACCACATCCTTAAAATGCATTAAAAGTCTAGATCTCTCCATGTAAGCCCTAATTCGAATAGTTTTTAAGGTTTTTCATAAGTTTCCTTATTTTCCAATAAAATTCGATAACCCTAAATAATTCGAAAACCATGATTTAAGCTTCAAAAATTTGAAAGACCATTTTTATGATGTTATATGATACATGCAGAACCCACGAAAATATATAAAAGGCTCAGAAAAATCGCATGAATTATATATAGTTTATTTACGTTTTAGGGTTCATAATACATAAGTTATCATACGATCAATATATCAAGCATGGTTCGGATCTATCATTTTATATACGTTATATATGATGTGTAGAGTGCAAGAAAAATACCAGAAGGATTTTAGAATGAAAGAACAAAGCGTTATGATATTGTGTTACACGGTTCAAAGCTTTCGACACCAACAATTACCACGATCAAACGAGTGACCCAGGAACCTTGTAGATATTTTTCACAGACCATATACAACATAAGGAACGTAAGAAAAATGCTAAACGAATTTTAGGATGATCGAAATAATTATGGGCGATTTATACCTCTCGGATGGAATATACGACACAAACAATTGCCTAGCGAACAAACCAACAAATCCCACGACCTCTAGCTATTTTTCCCAGCTCACTTGAATGATGAAGATCACCAAAAAAATACCCCATGAGCTCCAGAAATTTTGATGGAGGCGCAAAGAGTTTTTGTGTGTGTTTTATTCCAATCGGTATTGTTATTAGGGTTTTGAATGAGTTTGTTACAATAAAAAGGGAAATGCCGAGTCATTGGGGAGGGCATGGGCTGGCAAAAATCACAGGATTTTAAGTACCAAATCAATTTGTATGTTTTCTAAATTTAATTGGCATTTTAAATGGATTTTAATTACTTTTAAAGTATAATAATAATATTAATAATATTCATTATAATTTTTGGTACATAATGTGTGTAAAATAGTTTTAGTACTTCCCAAAATGTCAAATGTGGTGGTAGAAATAATTTTACTTCATATCTTGATCATCTCCCGAAGTTTGGAATTCATTAGGTACTTTATAAGCTTATTATTCAAAGTTTAAGATTGTAGGGGCATTTTGGTCTTTTAACATGTTTTAACATTTTTGGGTATTACAAGGTGATTATAGTTGGACCGGGTTTTATTTTTTTTGGACTGATTGTGGGATTCATGGACTTACCCGTGTTTACACTAATTGGGCCGTGATTTATTGCTTTCATTGGGCTGATAATCTGTTGCCGACATTTGGGTTGACTCATGAAAAATATTGTGTCTAATCTGTTGGGCCGTGTATGATAACAAATGATGGTTATTTTTTTTGGGTCGTGTATTGGAATGGAAATGTGACGATGGGACATTACTATTTTTTTGGTATTTTACTTGATTAATGGCTAGTTTTGTGGATTTGTAATGTCTAAGTGAACAATTTCATTGGGGTGATGCGTTTTCTACATGGAAGGAGAAGTTGGGATGACTGCATCTATTTTATGATATGTGTATTTCAGGTTAAATGGGATTAGGGTTAGGTCATAATCTTATTTATAATCCCATCATATTATGTTGTGTTGTGGAGTTGTGGATTTGGCAGCTTTGTCCTATTGTGCCTGCGATTTGAGTATTCGTGGGTTGCGATTTGAGTAGGTCTAGCCTGCGGTTTCAATGTTGTGATTTGATCTTGTTGCGATTTGACTATTGCGATTTGGTCAAGTCTTGCGATTTGAAAAATTGTGCTTTGGTGCCTGCGATTTGAGTGAGCATGCGATTTGTTCTTTGCGATTTGAGTTACAGTTGACTAATTTCGATTTAGTTAATTGCAAGTTGACAAGTCGCTATTTGACTTGTTGCGATTTGACTGAATGCGATTTGACCAGTTGCGATTTGATGTTGCGAGTTGACTCTTGCAATTTGACTTATTGCGATTTGGTTGATTGCGATTTGATTTGTTGCGATTTAACAAACTGTGACTATACTTTTTGCGATTTGATCAAGTTGAGATTTGACTTCTTTGACTTGAATTTTGAAGATTAATATTGCAATTCACTCTTGGTTATTCTTGTTGATTTCACGGTTTCTCTTGTTGATTTTAGAAAATCCCGCCAAAGATTCGATTTCTCGGTTTAAATCTCAAGAGTTGTAAAATCCCGTCTACATCATGACAAGCACTGTGTCTTATGACATTCAAGCTGCCGGGTCTGATGATATTGTTTGCCGAAATTTTTGACAAATTATTTTTGGACAAGTAGGTTGGACTAGGATTTGGACATAATAAAACTTACGGGGTTTGACTATTTTTTTGGGATATGTTTGTGCTACGAGATCGATAGGAATTGGGAAATTATGGTAGCTTGGTTGGTTTGTTGATTCACGGGTTCGTGTACTTAGTATCTCAAATATCTCGGGGTTGGTTGGACGTACGATATTTGATGATCCTTGTTCGAGCGTACTTACAGTGATTAAACTTGGCTATCTAGTTATATTTGTCAAAGGAGTTACGTTGTAGTGCTCACATTATATAGCTATCACTTAAAGGAGTTACATTGTAGTACTCAGTGTCACACGAGATGTGGATAGTTCAAGAGGCGGATATATACAATAAAGGATGGAAGGTTGGGTATATACCACCACCTATAATTTAAGGAGTAATGGTGGTCTGTTCCAGATAGGTTCTTAATCACAAATTTAGTGCAAGTTTATGTCACAGATTTGTCTATTATCAAGCTTCATCAAGGGATCGTCGTTTCTCGAGCTTCTAACGGGATTGTAGTACAAGATCTTCTCAAGAGGTGGTCAGACTTAAAGACACGAGGTGGATTGGTTAGAGCAAGTGGTCACTGCATTAACCGATTGAATACGAGGTCGGTAAGTTAGCCAAAGGGTTTAAAGGTTGAGATGTGAACAACAATTCTCATGGGATATTCGATGCTACAGAACGTCAATGATACTTCACAGTCTAAGCAAAATCTTTCAAGAATCTTCAATGTCCTTCATGACTTCTCAAGACGTTTTCTTAAGACAATAACTTCTCGGGTTTTATGGTCGTACACGTCAATGATGCTTCTGAAAGTTCGAAATCATCATGGGGGAGAAACGTGTACTTTGATGATATAAGGTCAACCTCCAGGGGGAAGTAGTTTATACTACTTTACTTAGCATGGTTGTGAAGTATTCTACATATGGGAGAAGAATTGTAGCTAAGCTCTTGCATGTTCCCCAAACAGATATTCACCAAAACCAAAATTTGTCATGACACATTCAATTTCTCATTATCTCACGGTTTTTTCTTGGTTTTGTAAAATCCCGCGAAAGAATCTATTTCTCGGTTTAAATCATAGATTTGTAAAATCCCGTGATGATGGGTTATGCGCTTTTGACAAAGATAGGGATAAAACCATTTTCAAAGTTCATTTAAAACATCAAAAACGGCTAGATCTGGGCATTTAAACCACAAGATGTGACTACGGCGTTAATTCACTATTATTTATTTGAGGTTGAAGTGAAATTTCACGGGTGCGTGTACTTAGTGTCTGAAGATATCGGGTTGGTTGAATGAAGATTCTTCGAGATCCTTGTTCGAGCGTTTAACCTTTACAATGACGAAGACTTAGATATCTAGTTATTTTTGTGATTCTTCCTCTCTATTACCACAAAATAACTATCACTTTAAGGAGTTACGTTGTAGTGCTCAGTGTCACAAGAAGTCGTGGATATCCATGAGGTGATGTACGTCTTATACTTGATGGTTGGTTGGTTGAAGAGTATAGAGTACTTAGGGATTCGAAGTTGCATGAATTCTCTACACCGGTCTTTGTCATACTTTAGTGCAAGTTTATGTCACAAGTTCGGGTTATGTTACTTCAGTCTCAAGTTCATCATATTGGGTTTTTTTTCTCCATCAGTAGTCACGACAAAGAGCCGACTGAATGATAATGGGTTTGGTAACGAGTTAGCTGAGAGAAGTAGAAAAGAGAGAAATGACGTCTGTTCACATCAGTTCAGGCCCCGTTCCTCAAAGAAAAGAAAGGTGTACGTTTCAGTGCGCTTTATCTTCGGAAGAAGAGAAATCTTCTTGTTTATGACCACTTTCATCAACATGTCTCATGCTTTTCCCATGCTCATTCTGTCATCAAGTGAATCAACATTCTGGAGTCATCGTTATTTACTTATTCAATCAAAAATGGCAACCTCACATGCAATTTTTAAGGGGGAGAAGTGTGAATAAACTAAATGTCAGCCATCAAGTGGATTTACTTACCATTGATTGTATTCGTATTCACTCGTTCAATCAAAAATGGCAGTCATATGTAATTTTTGAGGGGGAGAAGGGTGAATAAACAAAATGTCAGTATATCAAGTGGATCTGCTTAACGTTGATGGTATTCTTATTCACTCGTTCAATCAAAAATGACACTCACATGCAATTTTTGATGGGGAGAAGGGTGAATATACTACATGTTGATTGTTATCTTTAAATGGTCATACGGACTCCTGATGTTTATCGACACCTTCTCACGGGCTGATATGATTAGTGATAAAGTGCTTCCAGTTAATGCTTCATGTACACATAATTATGATGATTCCTATTAATCTTAATCATCAGGGGAGAGAAATGTGTACACCAAGGACGCACAACAAGTTCACGTGATCGGGATTAATGTCTCATGCTACAAATTAAAGATGATCAGTGTTTCAACTTGTTACTTTGGTGTTATCATTTCATATGTACGTTACGGGCTGACGGTTTATATGTAAGATTACTGGAATGCATTTGGTGAGATGAAGATGTTGATTTTCTGTTCCTCAAATGGACAATCTTGAAGAAGGTCGAGTCTACAGTCTGTTCTACATTTTCCGCTGGGTGTTGGAAGACTAAAGACGGCATGCATTTGGTTATCAAAATATTTCTTCATATTCTGGGCATTCATCAGAAAGGTTGTCAGTTTGGGGGAGAGCACTAATTAGGGGAGAGTGAAAAGCCAGATTTAATCCCTAATTAGATTTGCAGACATTGTTCTTCAGCAAGTAAAGTGATGGCAGCCAAGAAGATTCAGGAAGCTGAGGAGTAATGGACTTGCTTCGTATATCCTTGTACATATATTCTTTGTATATATTTTAAACCAAAAAGAAAATAGAAAAATATAAAACCTATAAAAACCATAAAAATCAGGAAAAAAAAATACAAAAAAAAAAAAAAAGTTCTTCTAGGCATGTCTTCTTTTTATCGATAACATTTACGGTCCTAGAAATGTCATTCAATAATGACACGGGTCTTTAAATGAAGCTCGAGCAAAAGTTATACTAAGTGGTTAAAACATGTCTTAATGGCTTGCTATTACTTCAGATATGCAACCCGGTTTTTCAAAATGAGGAAAGCACGTCGGCAAAAAGACGACTGTTCCTAACAACGGGTGAAGTTCACCCGGGCATGGATTACTTTATATCCGTGCATCCCCGATTTAGATGTACGATTCAGTGCATCATTTCTTGTATAAGAAGAGAAGTCTTCTTTACACCACAAACTCTTTATCTTCTATGATTCTTCAGGAGAGTTTTGGTGTTTCACAAGGTGGTAACTGGACGTAAACTTTCACAAATACTTGATGCTCAATTGAATGACCACAGCTCTTTAAATAGAATATGGGTCATTAATTGAGGGGGAGAGTATTTGTTCAAATTTCTGACACCTTTTTACGCATTGTGCAACATCAGCAGTGACACTCTTTCGTGATTTAAGGGGGAGCATAGTATCCTCCATAATCAGAATACATTAAAACCTAACCACATTTTCTCCCATAATTTCTATCATATTTAAATCATTTGGGATCACAAATCTCAAATGGTTTGAAATTTTTGATCGGGGGAGAGAATGTGATTTAAATATGAAATTCTGATAAAAATGTGATGTTTTGGACTTAAACATAAGCTCTCCCATATGTGCTAAACTCTTTCGTATATCGATGCACATATTGAGGGGGAGCAAATAGTTTGTGATAACAGAATGGATGTGGCATCTCATGTAAGCGCGGCTCATACTTCACCGATGAATTGACGAAACAAATACTGTCATTAATCCAAAGGACATGTCCTGGCCGGGTAATAATTTCAAGCTGGTCTAACCAGTGATATAAGTGTGTCTCAAAGAGGACTTGTCTAAGTAGAGTGTATCGTTTCAAGAAACTTTCTGTGGACTTGACCAGGCCGGGTAATAATTTCAAGCTAGTCTAACTAGTGATGTAAGCATGTCTCGAATCGGTCATGTTCACTGAAAGTGGATCAATTCAAAAAAGTGCGAACTCCACCCAACATGTGCAAATTTATAATAAAATCATTTGAGCACATGTTAAGGGGGAGCATTTGAAAAATATAAAATTCTCAAAGTGTTAGCAAAATGTGTTTCATAATCATTAACACTTTGAGAGATTTTTCAAGGATTTGGTAAATGGCAACATAGGATAGTCATGAAGTTATAAGGTGGCTAAGGTTAGGAAAACCGTCCTATGATCCGCCAGAGCCGGAGGGATCTACCCAGGGACAATACCGAATAGTTAGTATTAGAAAGTCCTTAGGTATGATCATGAAAAAAGGAGTGATATGAGAAAGGAGAAAGAAGGGGTTGAAGAATTAAAAAGAAATGAAATGAGAAAGGGTGAAAAGAAATAGCCCTCCAATTATTCAACCATAGGGCAGAAACCGGGTTCAATTCATATGCTACTGGTTGTTACTAAGGTAACACCGGTATTGAAGACAAGACGTCATGGACCCAGTGACGCACTGCACTAAACCTTCTAGCCACTCAAGTTCTCTTAAAAGGACTTGTTTCATTCTCACGGGGAACCCTGCATAATCTATCAACCGCTCATTACGAGTTACGTTGATATTGAAACAGGAGACACCGCTCCAGTCTCCGACTACCAAATATGCACTTATCGAGTCTAGAGCCACGAGATGTATCATAAGATCTCATATGAACACATGTTACTTCTACACTGGTGGTTCAACATTAAGGACACCAGTTGTAAAATTATGAGTCCTACGCAGATCTTAGCAATCTGCCAGAACATTCATGAGGGAATTTACAAATGTAATTCTCAGTGATTGAATGGAAATTCCTGCCAGGGTCAACATAAAACAGCCCTGAAAGCAGGTCACTTCGGCAATTCCTTGTGGATTACGCTTAGTGGTCGCGGTAGTTTCTAACGTTCTACAGTCGTGGAGTGAACTCCAGCGACTCACCTAATCGTTGATTTACTACGGTAGATCTTGTAAACCCTCTGTGGGTTTTCGATTTAGGAACGGCCTTGGTAAGGATTAGAGAGAGTTTTCACACTATGCTGTTAACAATCTCGAAGTCCGAACCTGTAAGTACCGGACGTTTTATTGCTAACTGTCGTATGCAGGAAGATCTGGCGGTTGCTGCTGATTGCCGAAAAGATGCTGATCCATCATCCCATGCTCACACTTCACCATCATTGTATTCAAAGAAGTCATGATAAACTGAAAGACCTTCAACATTGCTTCCGCAAACTCTGAAGCTGAAAAATCATGATCCAGAAAAGTGTGAGCATGCAGTCCAAATGTCACACTGAATCACTTGGAGGCAATGCTACTACAACTAATTAGCTTGGAGACTTACAGTGGCAGATGATCACAATGAAGTCTCAAAGATCACAACTTCATATGAAGACAATGTTGCTTGACGACCTGAAAATATATGTTGGATGATGTTCTCAAAGATTCCTCAAAGATCATCCAAGACAAAAGATTTGTCATCAAATGCTCACTGCTGATAGCACAAAGATTAAAGATTTTGAAGAATCAAGATCTACGAGCTAGGAAGACATGTTCATCTAATGGAATGCTAAGAATTCAAAATATTATTTTCAGGGTGACCTCCCTTAGGGGGAGATTGTTAGGAATATAAATATTCATCTGAAGACTTGGTCACCCCGAGTACTCATTAGCATTTAATAGTTCGTAGGAATATTAGTATTATTATTATTAGCTTAGTTACAATTAGTATTTGTGGAGTGGGTCGGGTCTTTACCCACTATCAGCTCACTCTATAGCCACTCGGGGCACATATGTATCTTAGTATAAATACCCCTCTCCACCTAGGGAGAGGGTTGGAACTTCACTTTCATTTCAAGCTAATACATTTCCAGTTTCTCTCAAGTTCCCTCTCTACTCTCTCTCTAACTCCATCATGGATTTGTTCTTCCATAATCCAAGACCTCCCGAATCCCACATAATCAACACATATAAATCGATCCTACAATCCTCCATGGTGACAAATGAAAATGGTTTTACAAACAAAGGGCACAAAGAAAAAAAAGATAGACTAAAAGAAAGCTAATAAAAAGAAAATAAAAATCTCACTTCATAGGAATCTAGCGAGTAGACCTAAACGAGATAGAAATCGAACCTAAACTATTAACTATTCCTAGCAGTGGCGCCAAAAACTTGATGTGGGATTTTCGAACCTCGCAAAAGGTTTTACAATACTCCGGGCAGTGTACCTGATTGCTGTAGTGTAGTATAGGTAAATCCAGAGGATTGATCGTTCTCTAGGGGAATAGTGTCGTTAGGTCAAGATGTATGACGAGATAGGTCTAGAGGTGAGGGATGATTCTTTTTGTATTTTTTATATATTATAAAAGCAGTAAAAATCTCAGGTTTTAGAAGAGTGGGCGGAATTAGTTGCTAATCAACTAACCCAAAAACTAATTACAAGCCGCAATTCACGCAATAAGTACAATAGTGCACTCTAAGATTGAGTTTTCTAAGACGTTCAAGCTAGTTACATATAAGAGTTTAGCCAGTTTTCTTAGCCTAACACGAGGCAATCAACTAAACAAGAGACAACAAATCAATATTCAATAACTAGATTTCACTAGATCTAAGCAAACACAACTAAACTTAAGCTAACATGTTAAAGCAAAGAAAAGATAAATAAATAATCAAATAACACATAGACATATTGAATGATTAAATGAATAACTTATCTTCAATTAAACATGGATGGAAAAGGCTGAAAAAGCCTTAGAAAAGCTGTCAAAATCGTCTAGGGTTTTGTCCTCCAAAGTGTTAAACATAACAATGAAAACATTCGAAAATATATATAGTTTTACAACTCTTACGGCGTCAGCTTATAGCTTCTGACGCCGTCAGCTCGCCGTGGATTTGGGTTTCGTCTTGTGCAAGTCGCCGTTCTGACGCCGTTAAGGATGCTTCGAGTCCGTCACGCTTTCATTCTTCTGAGCCGTCACGTTATAAAATTGCACTGAGTTTGGTCTTCAAATACAAGTGACGACGCCAGGTTATGGACTGTGACGCCGTAAGGTCTCCATCTTGACAAATTCTTGACTTGGTCGTTTTTCTTCGTTTTCTTGTCGATTTTAGTCCAAAACACGCCGGTTTCCACAATTCTCGACCCAAGTACCTAAAATACAAAAAGAAACGATTTGAGGCAATATTTGATCATATTAACACAATTTTGGGCTTAAATAACCCCTTAAAAAGGTATCAAATAAATCCTTATCAAATATCCCTGCACTTGGGATTTGCTTGTCCTCAAGCAAACGAGCTTTTATCCTAATCAATTTACAAGTTAGGGGTCATTTTACACTAATATAAAGATAATTACAACATACAATTGTTCCACTTTAGTCGAAATAAGCACGAAAATTACATACTAGCACCTCTCACAAAGTGTTTGGATTCTCACATCTCTCGGGTGTATAAAGTTATATAACATATGAAAACGGGAAAATATAATACTCTCTACCTGTCATAGCACATAGATTACCATAGGCTAGAAAACGAATCAAACCTCCACCACTTTGGCGTAAGCACCTAGGATAAACTATCAAAGAGGTCTTTTAAAGGGTTGTAACATTAGTGTTGGGAATACGTGTAACTATTGTCAAGTCTTGGTCATAACATTATGTAATGGGTTGCTTAGTTAATTAGGCCTTTATGTTTGTTAAATTTTTCGGCCCTTGTAGAAGGCCCATGGGCCGCGTGCTATACTTAACTAGAAATACAAGGATGATGCCCTAGCACCCTTGTCCTATAAATACTACATGTAAACCTCATTTGAGGTGGTTGGTTCATTTAATGCAAGTTAGTTTTCTATTATTCTTAAGCATAAAAAGTTCCATACCATTCTCTCTCTTTCTACTTCTCTCACTAAGATATACTTGTGTTGAATCATTATGGTGACCTAACAAGTTGTATCAATCACCTAATAGATAGTTGGAGTGTGTTATTACTTATATTCATTGCTTATATCTCAAAGTTTCAAGTTTTTCTCGCATTTTCTTTGTTTCTTTCACTTAAATCTTGAAGCTTGGAAAGTTTTAAGGTTGATATAGTGTTTAGAAGCTTAGATATTGCATAAAGTTATGTACTTTGTAGGTTGAAAATCGTTTTTTCTACTTGTTTCTTACGTTTAATCTTATTACGAACTTCTTCAAATTTCGTTATTACCATTAAAGTCTTAATCTTTCTTGTTCTTTACGTGTTTTTGAAGAGATTTGATCAAAAGAAACTAGTGGTAAACGTGTTGTTTTAGCAAAAGTAACTTGAAAATTTTGGTAGTTTTACAAATTTGAGTAAAGTTTACGAGTAAGACGGTCAAAACCCTTAGTTTACGAATAAGGATAGTCAAAACCTTGATCTTACGAGCAAGCAACAAAGTTTACGAGTAAGAGAGTTTACGAGTAAGTGTGAGTTTACGAGTAAGACCAATTCTTTAGTTTCTTCAATGATCAAAGTATACTTAGTACTTCCCCAGCTTGGACAAGCTTGTGGAATATTTTGACTTGTGAAGTCTTTCAAGCTTGGATAAGTTTGAAAGTTATAATTGGTTTCTCAAATTCTTACGAATTTGGACCATAGTTACGTGTAAGCACAAAGTTTACGAGTAAGCCCTATCTTTACGAGTAAGCACTAAGTTTATGACTAAGGATTTTGTTTACGAATAAGCACATAGTTTACGAATAAGGAAAAGTTTACGACTACGGAGCAGTTTACGACTAAGGACAAGTTTAAGACTAAGAACCAGTTTACGACTAAGGACAACTTTACTTTAACACACGTTTCAATTATCTACAAGATCCATCAACTACACAAGTTCAACAATGTCTCAACCACCGTATCCTTATTTCAATCATTTCCCTTATTACCCTCATCAACAAGGATAACCGTTCCCTCCTCTACAAAACCTACATTTCTTACTATTGGGTAAAAAATTGGCCTAATTGCCCTCAACAAGGATTTGAAAATAAAATAGCATATCTTACTCACTGATAAAGAAATTAGTGAGTATTGTATAAAGCTCTTTGTACTGAAGAAACACTTTACTTACTAATGCGGTGTCAGTGAGTAAAGTATATGAGCTACAAACAACTCCAGTGTCACTGAGATTTGACAAATGTCTAAGTGACCCTGAAGACGCTATCTCTACAAACAGACTGAAAAATATAGGCGGGAACTTCCAAAAAGGGATGTCAGACAAAGTACAAGAAATTGCCATAAGAGTTGAAATATTTGTTATGACTATTTCAAAAGGATGTTTGGTGCTTTTCAAAAAGAGGAAGATGAAGAGGGACCACTTGATGCATGACATCTCACCAACCATCACATGGTGTCTTTGTATTTTTACCTGTATATATGTTTAGTTTGTAATAGGGATAGTATGGATTCTAAACAAACAAAATAATACTTAGTATTAGTTTATAGGATCATCCTCTCATTGAATCTCAAGCATAGCTTGGATTAATGAGAGTTTATTTGTTATTCAATGGGGATAGTATACCGCAATTATCCCCTTGAGGAAGCTGAAGATGTTATTAGTTAGTCATGTGGGTATTGAGTAATCTTGTAATTATTGTTCATCATGAATAATGAATTTGTTTTTCATTTATCAAGAATTACTCAAATTTCATGGACCAACAAGTGGTATCAGAGTGGGTGGATCAAATCTGATCTAGATCCGTTCATATGGCTGCTAATAACATTTGAAGAATGTCAAAAAGAAAGTGTGAAACCTTCAAAAACTGCTACTGCTGTTGCATTTTTTGAGGGGGAGATACACACTGAGCTTTGACAAAAATGACAAAACACACACCACCACCACACAAAACCTTATCTTCAAACACACAAAAGGAACCATCACACTCAAAACAAATCACACACCCCACACCACATAAACCTTATCCTCACACACAAAAAAACACACCGTTCACTCTCATAAAACCCAAAATCAAGATCAGTTTATCAAAAAATACAGATCCGATCAAAACAAATCTATCACATATACCCAACAAAAACTCACAACTAAAAAAAAACAGATCCACCACAAAAAAATCTCACTCCAAAACAACATCATACGAATCATAGATACAAACCTAAACCCATAAATCGATCACGACACAAACCTGTCTAGGCTAAAGCCTGTCTAAGATCTTGATAAATCGACACACTAAAACCTTCAAAGTACTTCACAGATCCGTCACCAAACACTTTAGATCCGAAAAAAAAAGATGCCATCTTTGATAAAGATTCGATTCCGTCAATGGCATACTCAGGCGAAGATTCAGCGAACAAAGAAGAAAGGTTGTCACAATCACGAACTAAGATGGAGAATAAAATGGTTTAATCGGAATTTGTTGATAAGACTGCTGTTGTTAAGATGATGAGGGTAGGAAAAGGTGTGATAAGGATCAAGATTGTTAATGGTTGTGAAGTGCATAAGGTCATAGGGTTGGGTAAGTTAATGATTAAAAAGGACTGATATGGATGTTTGGGGCTGCTAAGTATCTGTTGATTGGGCGTGTTCAGTGTTAAGAGAGACTGAATTGATAGGAATGGCTGAGGAGTGAATAGTAGGGCTGATAGTTTAATCAGGATGTGAGAAAGATAAGTGATTTGTTGGGAAAACATTTCATAATATCAAGTATTGGTCATAGTTTATGTAATAGGTTGCTTTTCTATTAAGGCCTTTATGTTTGTTTAAAGGTTCGGCCTATGTAGAAGGCCCATGGCCCGTGGCCTTTTATTTATTTTCTAGTTATTAGGGCAACACCCCTTACATGTAAGACTACTATAAATACCCCTTCTCTTGATGAGAAGGGTGTTGGTTCTTGTTGGTTATTGATTAACAAAGTTTATTATTCATTTACAAGTTCCATCCATTCTCTCTCTCTCTCTCTTACTTTCTCTCTCTAGATCCGTGACTTGTGTGATAAGTTTTGTGACCTAACAAGTGGTATCAATCGCTAAGGGATAGATTAGGTTGATTTAGATTAGATTTGGTAGAAAATTTGAAGTTTTGGTCTCGCAATCCTTCGAGTAAGCTTAGGTTCTTCGAGTAAGACAGTTGAAGTTCTTCAAGTTAGAAGGGTTTCTTCAACTTAGTCTTCGAGTAAGCTTAGGTTCTTCGAGTAAGGCAGTTGAAGTTCTTCGAGTTAGAAGTGATTCTTCAACTTAGTCTTCGAGTAAGATTAGGTTCCTCGAGCAAGACTTCAAGTTAGAAGTATTTCTTCGAGCAAGCTTCTTCGAGTGACAATTACTATTAAGTTCTATTTATATTTTCCGAGTTAGGAAATTAGAACTTCTTCACTAATAATCCTTCTACTAAGGGATTATATACTTCATGAAATTCTACTCTTCGAGTAAGGGTAATATCTTCGAGCAACAAAGTTCTGTTTATACTTTCTGAGTTAGGAAATCAGAAGTTATAAGGATTTAATTTCTTCGAGTAAGGGGCCATATACTTCTTCATACTTTAGTCTTCGAATAAGGAATTGAATCTTTGAGAGGATTGATAAACACTTAGGATGTTACTCCTTTATAACGTGTATGAGATACTTTGAGTGTATGCAGTTAAGTATGCGGAATCTACTTAACCACACTTAGAAGAATGTTGGTTTGTTTGATGGTACAGTAAAGTATGTATGACAATGAACAAAATGAGATTAACACCAAACGATTCAATATTATTGCTTGAATAATACGAGTGATCTTGCTATCACTAGGGTTACAAAGACCTTGAATCTTAACAAAACTCTATGACTGATATATCTAATTGTATAACCTAGGATCTCCTTTTATAGACTTAAGGAGTCCTTTACAAGATAAGTATTCTACCGTATAATGCTAACTAAATAAGATATACAAAATATATATTCCATACTTATCTCCTACAATATCTCCAAAAGCGGTTATCCATGCAGCAGTACCTTCCATATAACTAGCAGTACAAACTTAGCAGTTTGTACTGTTAGTTGTTTCTTCAACAGTCTCTACTTATATACTAACAGTTTGTACTGTTAGTGCAAATCTCCAGCAGTACTAAGTTCCTATCATTTAATTCCCAACAATCCTCCCCTAAACTTGTGATTTAGCCCAAACCATCAAGTTTCTCAGAATTAAATGCATACCTTTGAGGATTATGAGAATTCTTTCAAATACTATCTTCTTGACCTTGTTTCTTCTGCCTGCTAATAGATCTTTCTTACTAACTCCCTTGAGTTTCATACTCCGCCTGAATCAGAGAAACATCTGGATCTTGGGCTATCTGGGCAATCTTCCTCCCCTGTTTGGAAGATTCCTCACCATCATCTGTACTTGGACCCTTGGATGAACTAGAAGAAGAACTTGTAGACACCACCATTTTTGCTGATCTTTTTCCTTTGAGGTTATTGACTGTTGTCTCTAATTTCTTCATCTTTAAGACCAACTTTGTGTAGACAACTCCAAAATTCTTCTTGTGGCTCTTGAGCTAAGCTTCCAGTGAGTGAAATTTCTTAGACAATGTTGTACAAATGACCATCAATTCCTTTAGTGTATGACTGCCCTCAGTACTTCCTGATGTGTGACCTTCTGGGAGAGGTACATCATGGGGTATAGACTCATAATCCATCATATGATGGGTTTTTGAGCCACCCTGAGTTTCCATTTGGTTAGGGATTCCACCAGGAGTACTAGGTACTGCTGGTGTTGCCATGGATTGGGTCTTATTGATGTTACTTCTGTCCTACCCTGCTTCTAAGCCAGAGACAGTAGAAGTAGCCCTTTCCACACTGACGAAGTCAGCCTCATCTGCTACATTTATGGGAGTAGGAACTCTGTGATGAGGAACATCAGAGTCCTATCTGGATGTAGTCCTATGTGTTGATGAAGATGGTTGTGAAGATGAAATTTATGATGTTGTGGGTGTGTGATAGGAGGCAACTAGGCTTGTTGCTCCTTCACCCTGAGCTTGCAGCATTGAATCAAAAAGTGGTACTGCTGCCCCACCATACCCTCTTGAAGCTATTTTCATATTGCTAAAGAGTTTTTGAGTAGGCTTTGGGGTTGGATAAACTGTTTTGTGTGGAAGCAGTTGATGTTTGTTCAAAATAGATTGGATGAACCTTGGGTACATCAAAAATTTTGATTTACTGTCAACATTTTTAACCATACCTTCAAAAATAAGTTTTGAAAAATTGAATGTTCTGTCAATAGCCAGGCAAATGAGAGTAGTAGCAGTATTACTACTGAACTGTTCCCATGAGGTTTTCTTGGGGCTAAGACAGTGAGGGATGGTATGAATAAAAAATGTCCATTGAGGGGCAAAACGACTCTTTTGAAAAGTCAAAGCTTGAGATTCAGTGTTGTACCCCATCCAGGATAAGTTTTCAAATATATAAGTGTTTGGCATAGCACTAATACCATTGTCATCACTCAAATGGAGATGCCTCCTGAGGGATGATTCAGTAATAGTGATGGATTTGCCATCCACTTTAGCTTTAATCTCTTTGTCACCATTTTCAAAGGTTTTGACAGTAGCAGTCTGCCAAAACTGTTTGATGTGAGTGACATTGATAGTGGGATTTAAAAGTAAAGAATACCTTATATAAGAGTTATTTAAGAAATCCACTATCTGATGAAAAGTTGTGTCATCCTTTGCTTTTTCCAAATAAGCAACTTGATTGTGTTTGTCAGCAAAGGATAAAGATTCCATTTTATTTTCAGTAAAAAGTGATTTGACTGGTGGGAATAGTGTAATTTTAGGGTAGAAAGTAGAAGAAGAAAGTGAATTGAGATATTATTAAAAGCTTGTTAGGGTTTCTATTGGACCGACTTGAAGAAAAAGTTAACTTTTGATTTAAGATAAGGTTAATATAATAGAATAAAAGTTAAAATATCCAAATAGGAAAACCCTAGAAACAAGGAATATGAGCAGTAAAAACCTCAACTGACTTTCAACGGCTATTTTCAAAAAGCTGTTATTTCACACCAGTACTAACGTCTATTCAGCAGTACAAATTAAGTCTACCAGTACTAACTTTAAGCCTAGCAGTACAAACTTTTTAGAAAAATTTGACTCAGCAGTATGAACTTGATTTTAATGAAAAACCATACTGCTAACAACCATTTTGAAGGGATTAAGTGTAAAGACAGACACTTAATCAAGATTTTGGTTTAAAGCAACCTCTGGTTGTGTGAGAATAAATGTTTTCAGTTATAAATAACTACCTGTGTACAGATAAACTCATTCAAAGAGCTCTCTTGACAGGGTTTCCAGCTCGTGGCAGTTGTTACCTCTAACACAAGTGTTAGATTCACGTTTGCTCGCTATTCTTTCTATCTGATGTCCTTAGACTAACTCATTATACTAGTAAAAGTATAAAATGATAGAAAGTGAGTTAAGTCAGTTACTGTCTCACTAACTATGCCATCAGTTCAATACAAATCAGCATAATAAGATTTCAAGAAAGATGTTTTAAAGAATTTATTAACTTAGGTATAAACCTTTGTTAATGAATTCCCAAACTCTGTCTATCATAAACCTATTATGGCAGCAACTGAACCACCATCTGCTCGCTTACACATTGCACTAGAAAATCCCTTTGTGCACAAATTCCAAGATTAAGACAAAAGTTTCCAACTTCAGGGGAAGTTCATGAATTAATGGGAAGTCCAGATCTTTCATACTAAGTTTTGTCATTATCAACTCTATTACCTGCAATTGTTAGTTCAAAACCAAGAAAGCCAAGTGCAAAACACTTGCTTCATAACAGTATAAACATATGACTAACAGTTCTAACCAAACCAGACCAAATTTGTACAAACAGTACAAACTATACAATACCAGTACTAATTGACAAAGCTAGCAGTACAAATCCAATTTAAGTACAAAAACACACAGTTTGAAAAACTTTAAGGATTAAGCATCCCAATACTTGCTACCAAGTATTGAAACCTTCCTACATAAAAGGATTTTGTGAGAAGATCTGCAAAGTTTTGATCAGAATCAATTTTAACCATTTGTATTAATTTTTTCTCATTGCAGTCTCTAATGAAATGATGCCTAATTTCTATGTGTTTTGTTTTAGAATGTTGCACTGGATTTTTAATTATACAAATTGTACTGCTATTGTCAATAGATATCATGGTGTTCATAAAGTGATACCCATAGTCAAGAAGCTGATTTTGAATCTAAAGCACTTGACCACAGCAACTTACAGCAGCTACATATTCAGCTTCAGTTGTTGATGTTGCCACAATTGTCTGCTTCTTACACTGCCATGATATAAGTCTGCATCCAAGGAATTGACATCCACCAGTTGTTGATTTTCTGTCCAGGCTTGCACCAGCATAGTCACTATCTGAATATGCTACCAGGTCAAAAGGTGATTCCCTAGGATACCACAATCCCAACCTAGGTTGACCTTTAAGATATCTGAAGATCCTTTCAACAGCAGTTAAATGAGAAACCTTATTAGTCACTTGGAACCTTGCACAGGCACAAACAGCAAACATAATATCTGGTCTTGATGATGTAAGATACATCAAAGACCCTATCATTGATATGTATGTGTGTACATCAACATTCTCTCCATCTGCATCTTTAAGTAGAGGTTTCTCAGGATCAATTGGTGTGCTTGCCACTTTAGAATAAGCAAACTAAAACTTCCTTAGAATCTCTGCTACATATTTATCCTGGCTGATAAGTATGCCTTCATATGATTGCTTGACTTGCAGACCAAAAAAAAAGTAAGTTCCCCCATGGAACTCATCTGAAACTTATCATGCATAATTTTATCAAAGTCTAGACACATATCCTTTCTTGTGGATCCAAAAATAATATCATCCACATACACCTGAACTAGCAAGATATCCTTCTTGTGCTTCTTGATGAATAAAGTCTGATATATCTTGCCCCTTTGGAATCCATTATCTAGCAAATAGGAAGCCAAAGTCTCATACCATGCCCTTGGTGCCTGATATAGTGCATAAAGAGCCTTTACAACCTTGTACACCTTATCAGGATGTTCTGGATCAACAAAACCTGGAGGTTGAGAGACATAAACCTCCTCTTCAATAGTACCATACAAGAAGACACTTTTGACATCCATTTGATATACAGTGAAGCCCATGAAAGAAGCATAGGCCAAAAATAGTCTGATTGCTTCAATCCATGCTACTGGTGCAAAAACTTCTTCATAGTCTATACCCTCTTCTTGTGTATACCACTGGGCTCCAAGTCTAGCCTTGTTTCTGATCACAATACCTCTTTCATCCCTTTTGTTCATGAAAACCCATTTGGTGTCAATTACCCTCATACCCTTGGGTAAATCCACTAGTACCCAAACATTCTGAATCTTGAATTGGAGAAGCTCCTCTTGCATTGCTTCTACCCAGCTTGAGTCTTCTAACGCTTTAAGAACATTTTTGGGCTCAGATTGTGAGAGGAAACACACAAATAAACTAGTGTTGGAGTCTTCATGCTGCTTTGATTCATACACAGTACTGAGAAACCCTTGTTGATCTGAAGTCATGAGTTGATTTCTTGTCTTTACTCCAGATTGTATGTCACCAATCACATTGTCCAGGGAGTGAGCTTTGTGAATCCTTGTGTGTGGAGTAGTGAGAACTGCATATGTAGGTGGTAGACTATTGAAATCCACCTCATCTTTTGAGAAATCAACAGTATTGGTATCTGATGGGCCAGCAGTATGAAGATTTAGCCCAGCAGTACCAATTTGTGGCTCAGCAGTACAATCATCATTAGTACTGTTAACTTGATTCTCTTGTGCCTCAGCTCCATCTACATAGTTTTCACCTTCAATTCCTTCCTTAGCTTCACCAGTAGAAGGTTCACCATTCATTGAAGTTGAATCCACACTTGTCCATATTGGCATCAGTACATGATCTTGATCTTTCTCCTTACCCAAGCCTGCTTCATTTGTTGCATCATCAGCTTCTGAATCTGCAAAATCATTAGAAAAGGTTCCTGCAACAACTGGCGCATAATTCATAGATTGGGTTAGAGTCTCAAGGTCAAACAGCCACTTTGGACCTTCACCTGCAACATTAGATTTATTTTCTAGAAATCAACATGCAGGTTTTCCTCAACTTTCCTAGTTCTTGTGTTGTATACTCTAAAGTCTTTGCTATTTAGTGAGTACCCAACCAAGAAGCCTTCATCTGCTTTACCATCAAATTTGCCTAGATGGTCTAAGGTATTCAGAATAGTCACATGACACCCAAAAGGTTTGAGAAATCCTAATGCAGGAGTTCTACCTCTAAAAAGCTCATATGGTGTCTTGTTGTGAGGTTTAACTACCAAAACCCTGTTCTGCACATAGCAAGCAGTATTAACTGCTTCAGCCCAAAAAGTGATAGGCAACTTAGAGTCAGCTAACATGGTTCTATCAGCTTCTATCAGTGTCCTATTTCTTCTCTCAGCAACCCCATTCTGCTGAGGAGTTCTAGCAACACTAAATTCTCTTCTAATACCTTTTTCTTTGCAAAACTCATCAATAACTCTATTTTTGAACTCTGTCCCATTGTCACACCTAATTACTTTTAGTTTCTTATCCACTAGGTTTTCTATCTCAGTAATAAATGTTTTATGAATGCTAGGTGTCTCATCATTAGAACCTAAAAAGAAAACCCATGTGAACCTGCTATAGTAATCAGTAACTACAAGACAAAACCTCTTATGCTTAATACTACTCACAGAAGTTGGTCCAAATAAATCCATATGTAGCATAAACAAAGGTTGATCAATAGAGTTAAAAATCTTGGGCTTACAAGAAGCCTTGCGTTGTTTGCCTTTAAGACAGGCAACACAAGTTTGGACATTTTGAAATCTTTTCTGAGGCAAACCTCTTACCAAACCATCCTTTACAATTTTATTAATGGTTTTAAAATTAATGTGACCAAGTCTCCTATGCCATAACATGGATTCATCCAATGTAGCCTTTGCAACAAGACAAGTAAGAGCCTCTTTAGGAACAATCTTCTTCATATCAACACTGTACATGTTTCCCTTTCTTGGAACTTTGAGTAATACCTGACTTTCATCAGGTAACTTAAAGTCTGGAGAAAGCACAAGACCTTCAGTGTCAGTAAAAAGAACCTTGTCCTTTTTGTCACACATTTGTGAGACACTAAACCGGTTATACTTAAGCTCTTGAACAAAGTATACATCTTCAAAATCCAATTCACCGGTTTTAAGTGTACCTTTACCAGTAATTCTTTCTCTTATACCTCCCCCAAAGGTAACATATCCTCCATCCAATGGTTGAAAGTCTAAAAGATAGGGCATGTTGCCTGTCATGTTCCTGGAACACCCACTGTCTGTATAACCTTGATCTTCATCATCTTCTTGTGAATGTCCCTGCATATGAAATAAGGAAATTAGTTTCCTTAGGGTACCCAAGCCATTACTGACTTGGGTTTGCCTCGTGCATCAATATAGTTAAATCTTTTCAAAATAGTTGATGCACCATTGGACTCGATTGGTCTCCAAATCCAACATGCTGAGGCCTTAACACCATTATCCCTTTGATCCCTAGCAGTGTTTTTAATGTTGCCAGTACTAACTGCTTGCCTAGCAGTATTAACTGCTGGCTTTGCAGTTGTAGCCTTTGGTTCCCAAATTTATTTTTGTACCACTGCTTTCTTTTGAAAAGGCCTTTTAGCAGTTGTTGGTGCATATTTGAAAGTTTTTTTTTGCACCTTTAACTGTTGGTTTTGGGTAAAAAGTCTTAAAGGGTCTGGCAGTATTAACTGCTGGTCTGGCAGTATGAATTTGTTTTGGGCCAGACTTCAATAAAAGTGCTCTAGGAGTCATTCTAGCAGTATTAGTGTGAGTTTGAGGTCTGTTTAAGTTCACCCTATGGTTTGAGTTCCCAGTTACCCTTTTGTTACAATAAGCTTCAAGATGGTCAAAACTTCCACAAGAGAAACAAGCCTTCTTATACAGAATAAAGTCATCACCTAGTTGGTGAGACTTGAGGTTATTCCAGTTCCTCTGGTTACCTCTTGGCTTGTCTGTAGATCTATACATCTCACAGTACCTAACTGTTTTCCTAAATGGTTTAGCATTTGACTTAGGCCTAACAGTTTTATTATCAATCACCTTAGGATCACTGGTTCCTTCTACCTTTTCTACTTCAGGTTTAACTACAATATGATCTTCCTCATCATCATCAGATGTCCAGTCCTCAATGGTTGGAGCATCTGAATTCCTATCAATGAATGCCTTGTCCTCAGTGAGTGAAGTGTCACTTGCACTCTCAAAGGGTTCACTGACTTCTACAGGCTTATCAACAACTACATTCTCTTTTGGTTTAAGGCCATATTCTAACTTAGGTTGTTGAAATTTAGGCAAACCTGTATGCTCTAGGTCTATACCTAGGGGTGCAGGAATTCCTCTGTGAGGAGGTGGAACTGTTTTGTATCCCAACCCAGACTTAGCTGTGTTGATTAACTGACATTCAATTATTTTGTTTACACCTTTAGAGGCATATTCTAAGGTTTCTACACTTAATTTAATATTTTCATTAGCCTTTTTAATTCTATCCAACTCAGCTTTCAACAGACTAACCTCAACATTCTTAAATGACAAGTCCCTTTTAAGAACTACTATATCATCATCAAAACTAGTCTCATTGTTCTTATAATGCACTATTTGCTCCTCTAGGACTGCTAAACCTCTCTTATGATTTGACAAATTATAATTTGTTTTGTTTAGTTCAATCCTTTGTTCATCATAGTGTTTCCTTAAAGTTTCTAATTCTTTAAGTGCAGTACACAATTTAGAACAACAATTAGCAGATTGTACCTCAGAGTCAGAGAAGGCCATAAGTGCCATCTCAGTAGGTGCTTCCTCATCTTCTGCCATAAACTCCAATCAAAGCCTAAGACATCAATAGCCACCATTGCGTTTGAAGTTGGCTCAGCTTCTTCCACAACCTTGGGCTTGTTCCCATAACCTTTGCTCCTCCCATCCTGTTGCCTAGGTCTCCTGCATTCCCTTGAAAAGTGCCCCAGCTTGTGACAATTGTAGCATTCTACCCTTGATTTGTCAAAACTAGCAGTATCATTGCTGCTGATGGTGATCTTTTTTTCAGTTCTTTGGTAGAATTTCTTAGCACTCATGCTAAGAAGAGAGATCTGCCATTTGAGGTCCTTCTCCTCCAAATCATCATCATTAATCTCCTGGAGATCTTCATGAGTCAGATTGACCCATCATTCTGGCTTGCCAAGAAGGCACAATAGGTTTTCTCATCCAGAATACGAGTAGTACTGCTTGATGAACTAGCAGTACTAACATTGGGGTTAGCAGTACTAACTCCCACAGCAACCTTTACTTCTTCAAATGGACTTGAATTACTAGGAGATGACACAAAGGCCATGTTCCCAGTGCTTGAGCTAGTTCCTCCAGCCTTCTTCACATCCTTCTCAACAATCTTGAAGTTGCTGTATAAGTCCATCTGGCTCATAGTATCAATGTCTGGCTTGTTCTTCCAGACCACCACATGCATAGCCCACTCTGCAGGTAAACTCCTCAAGAACTTGGAGTTCAGATCTTCCTGAGGTATATCCACACCAAGAACAGCAAGTTGGCTAACAATCTTTTGAAGCCTGTTGAACATGTGATCCAAAGACTCATTGCTGGTTGCAGTAAAGTTCTCAAAATTATGCTTTAGGAGAGTCTTCTGTGTCTTCTTGGTGGCTTCATTCCCACAATATCTAGCAATGATTGCCTTAAATAAGGACTTAGCATCCTTGAACTTGCTGAAATTCAAGAGTTGATCATTTGGAATGGTCATCATAAGCAAACTTCTGGCCTTGAGGTCATTCTTCTTTTGAAGCCTCTCTTCTGCAGTTACTGGAAAGGTCTGCACAACTGTCTCTACATTACCATCAACTATTGTTGTAGAAGTTGAAGGCTTGAAATTGTTTCCTTCTTCAATAATTTCCCAGAGTGCATAGTCTTGCACCTGGAAGTATTGTTCTATCCGCAGCCTCCACATGTCAAATACATTCTGCTTGAGCATTGGCAATTTAGCAGCCATGTTTGTTTGGGTAGTCTCCATGTCCATTATTTTCTCTTCTAAATCAATAGTATCAACCTGTCTATGATACCACTTGAGAGGATCGATAAACACTTAGGATGTTACTCCTTTATAACGTGTTTGAGATACTTTGAGTGTATGCAGTTAAGTATGCGGAATCTACTTAACCACACTTAGAAGAATGTTGGTTTGTTTGATGGAACAGTAAAGTATGTATGACAATGAACACAATGAGATTAACACCAAACGATTCAATATTATTGCTTGAATAATACGAGTTATCTTGCTATCACTAGCGTTACAAAGACCTTGAATCTTAACAAAACTCTATGACTGATATATCTAATCGTATAACCTAGGATCTCCTTTTATAGACTTAAGGAGTCCTTTACAAGATCAGTATTCTACTGTATAACGCTAACTAAATAAGATATACAAAATATATATTCCATACTTATCTCCTACAATATCTCCAAAAGCAGTTATCCATGCAGCAGTACCTTCCATATAACTAGCAGTACAAACTTAGCAGTTTGTACTGTTAGTTGTTTCTTCAACAGTCTTTACTTATATACTAATAGTTTGTACTGTTAGTGCAAATCTCCAGCAGTACTAAGTTCCTTTCATTTAATTCCCAACAATCTTCGAGTAACAATTCTTCGAGTAAGGAGCTTCGAGTAAGAACTTAATTCTTCGAGTAAGGACTTTTCTTCACATCTTCTACTTAGAGATCTAAATTACAACAACAACCTTCTTTTTCGTAAAAGATCCATCATCCACAAGTTACTTTATTTCCACATAATGTCTCAACCACCGAACTACAATTACTTTTACAATCAACAACAGCAGTATCATCAGCAACAACAGTATCATCAATAACCACAGTATCCCCAACAACAACTTTTCATGCACCAACATCAATTCTTCCCACAACAAAAATTCTGTCAACAAAAACCAATGCAGTCCTACCCACTTCCAGCAAAACAACCACGTTGGTTTGATTAGATGTGTGAAGCCATAAGCAGTTAACAATCAAGACGTGAAGCCGGATCACTTGACATACCTCCTATGCTCACTCCTGGTAGCTATGTTCAATGGGCAAGTCGATTCTTAAGGTTCATCGAACTCAAGAAACCACATGGCAAATACATGAAAAAGGCTATCATTGAAGGTCCATTCCAAATGCCAACTACAACGGTTCCTGGAGATCCAAATGCTATTCTTCCAAGAGAAGCAACTGTGACCCCTATTCCTGATGCTCAGCTTATTGCAGAACAAATACTTCATCGTGAAGCAAATGAACTTGCAATGTCCTACATTCTTCAGGGAATTCCTAATCCATTCTTTCGAAGTATTGATGCTCAGAAAACTGCTAAGAACATGTGGGAACACGTTCATCTCCTAATGGAAGGCATTGAACTGAACCAAGAAGACATGTAATCCAAACTCTATCTCGAATACACAATGTTCATGATTGAAACAGGAGAATCACTAGAGTCTTATTACCATCTGTTTACAAACATCATTAATGACTTGGACAGACACAACATTGTTTTACCCAGGATTGCAATCAACACAAAGTTTCTCAGCTGTCTTGGTCCAGATTGGCAAAAGTATGTCACGTTTGTTCGTCAAGCCAAAAATCTACATCTTATGGGTTGTTGTATGATTATCTGAAGCACCATCAGGCTAAAGTTGACAAAGATTGAGCTGCTCGTGGTACTTATTCACCTTCTACAACTCCAAATTCATTGGCACTGGTAGCTCAATCTCACTTTGCTCCACCACCACAGTCAAACCATGCTTGTGTCCAACAACAACATCACTTTGCTTATCCTCAACAAACCTCATCGACTCAACTTGTTCCCTATGACAACATGGATACCATGCTCTACACCAATACAAACAGTGACGAAGATGATGCATTCAACTCATTGAATGAAGGATTTGCACTCATTGCTCGTGCTTTCAGCAAGTTCTCCAACAAATCCAACAATCGTCTCCGCACTTCATCTAATGCTAGAAATCAAGCTGTTGTACAAGATGCTTGTGCTTATGGAAGACATGGATCAGGAGGTTACATGGGAAATTCAGGAACTGGACAAAGGTTTAATGCAGCAAGTGGCAGTAGGAACAATGCAGGTGCTCCACAGAGAAGGGTTGAAATAGTTGAGACTGGGAATCAAGGGAATGGGAATACAATGGTTAAGTGTTACAACTGCAATGGGAAAGGTCATCTGGCTAGTACATGTCCCAAACCTAGAACAAGAGGCAGTGAGTTTCACAAACAGGCACTACTTCTTGCTCTCAAAGATGAATCTGGGGGCACTCTCACTGAGAAAGAGAACAGCTTCATGGCAAATGCATATTCTGATGATGACATGGAAGACTTGGAAGCAAATGTAGTTGTGATGCTAATGGCCAACATGCAGGAACTGCACATGAGTGGCACAGGCCCAGTATATGATACTGACGGTCTGTCTCAGGTACCTGATGCAACATGTCTAATACATGAAATTGTATCACCATCTGCATCTGCATCAGACAAGGAGCAAGTTGTTCAAAATGATTCGTTATTATCTCCTCAAGAAGATGAACAAATGAACACAGTGGTTACATTTGATGAAGATCAAATTAACACAGTTGTTACATTTGATGATCCAATTGATGACGATAACAATGATAAAATTGAACAAAATGATCTTTCACTTGGTCCAGATCCAGAACTCATGACCTTGCTATTGACCACCCAAACCCATTTGGATTCAGAAAAATCTCAGATTGATAAATGCGATGAGATCAACAGAAATTTAAAAGCAAAATTTGCATTATTAACTAAGGATCTTGAGCGCTATAAAATACAACTCACTAATTTTGAAACAAAAGAAAAACGCGAACAAAGTTTTGAAGTTGCATTCCATAAAGCTTATGTCAAAGAACAAGATTTAGAATATCAAATACGAGAATTAACTATTTCCGAAAATAACTTGATTTCTCAAATAGAACAAAAAAATTAGATTTCAAACAACAGGTTGAACACCTCAATTCTGAACTTTCAAAAACAAAAACAAAGTTGTCAACTTGTCAAGCTAGTTTTTCTGAACATAAACAAGTGTCTAGGAAACAGATTGATTCTTATCTTGAGGAAATCGTAGATTTGGAATGTAAATAAAAAGAGTTTCAAAAAGTTGTTTATAAAACTGGTGAGGCTGTAACAACAATTCAAAAGTTTACTCTTAAGCAAAATCCCCAAGGTTATGGTTTTGCTATTGGTGATGACAAACCACGTTTTCTACACAAAGCACTCAAGGAAAATCCAAAGTTGTGTAGTGCAGAACATCTCTTTGATGATTTAATTATGTTTGTTGTTGTACATAATTGTGAGGAAGAACTGGAACAGGAAGAAGAGAGTCGATAAAAAATGAGTAATGTTAAGTTTAATAAACCATTTGATTATTCAAAAATACCTCATATCTCTGACACCTTCGTTCCTCAAAAAGATACAACAGAACAATCATGGTTTGTAATGCAAATTAATGAATCTTCTTCTGAGGTTGGTCCTATTAAACCAGTGGCACAAATAAATGGTCCTTTACCAACTTCTGGTGTAATTGCACCATTACCAAAACGATGTCTTGTACTTATATATTTTGATACGTTTATGGAAGACATCAAATTTTTGGAACAAGCAATTGAATGTAATTCTGAGATAACAGTTTCCATTTTTCTATCTCTTACGAAAAAGAAAAGAGAGAAATTTTTCAAAAACAATTTTTATCAGATGTTCAACATATCTGTCTTTGTGCTACACACTGGGAACATGAACTTCAAACAGAAGTAACATCTATGATGAGCACTTTCAATGCAACATAAAATGCGATCTCAAAACAAAAACGTCGAAACAATGTTTTACAAAATGAAGCTGATCGACTCTTGGAAGATGTTCTAAGTTCTGATATTGTCTCTGTGTTTATGAATTCCATTTATGTGTCTTGCAATGCTATGCTTGTTGATGATTACACTGCTGACACTAAAACGTTGAGACATGAAATTGTGAATTTAAAGAGAGAAAATGAGAGAATCATTAAACTCAATGATGATGTGCAAAGTAAACTTTCACAAGAAAATTTTCAACTCAACCAGAAGCTGCAATGGTGTCAAACTCAGAGTCTTGATTTTGAATTAAAATCGCAAAGTCAAAAAGAAACAATGTCCTTTCAGAACAGTAACACATCCAAAGTTAAGAACCTTGAAAATGAAAATGCTGTTTTAAAAAGTCAAATTTTCAAATATGAAAAGGACATCGATGAAGTTTGTCAAAATCGTAATGACACCGTTTGCTTAAATAAAGAACTCGATACAAAAATTCAACAAAAGAATCACATCATCATTGAACTCAAAGAGAAAATTCAATTACTTGAAAAAGGAAAGTTTGTTCACACAAATGTGATTGCACCAGGAATGTACAAAATGGACATAACACCTAGGCATACATCCCCTCCGACTACTAATTTGAATGCTTCCACTTCTACAGGAATAGTCACCCCTCCTAGTGTTAGCAGATCCAAGAATAAGAGCAACAAAAAGAAGACTAGTATCTGGCAACGTAGGAGTGGAACACTAAAAGACCAAGAAGTGGAAGATCACCTTAGGAGTTTGAATAAAACGCATGTTGCGTCTGATTTAGAATCTAACTTAAAAACTTGTAATTCTAATCTTGATGTAACGAATGCTAAAACTTTGAATGTTTTGAATGTTGATGCATCTTGTGTGTTCTGTCATAAAAGCATGTTATCTGGTGATCATAAGAAGTGTGTTGCAAAATCTCTTTTATCTCATTAAAAGAAACATACATTTGGCTTTCCCTCTAGGCCCACTATTGCTTCTAAGTCTATACTAGGAAAACCGTCAAGTGTAGTTTCTAAGAATGCCTTAGACAAAACTATAGTTTTGAATAAAAATCCTAAGACAATCTAATCACCTAGAGAATTCACTAAGAAGAAAGCTGAAACTAGTTGGACATGGCAACGTTGGTTACAAAGAAAACCTAGTTTTACATCGCTACCTAAGGTTATTAATAACTGTGTTACTAACCCAACGGGTTCCACCGTTACCATTACTCCATATTCTTCGTCTTCATGTGATGCAGGTGGTTCAAATTGTTCTATGGATTGTTGATAGCGGCTGTTCCCGACATATGACAGGCAATCTCAAACTTTTAGTAAACTTTGTTACAAAGTTCATCGGTACTGTCAGATTCGGGAATGATCATTTCGCTGCTATCATGGGCTATGGAGATTATGTCAATGGCAACATTGAAATTAGTCGTGTTTACTATGTCGAAGGCCTTGGTCACAACCTTTTCTCAGTCGGTCAATTTTGTGATGGGGATTTGGAAGTAGCATTTAAGGAGAAAACTTGTTTCGTTCGTGATTTACAAGGAAATGATCTAATGTCGGGCAAACGTGGAACTAGTCTTTACACCATCTCAATGTCTGATATGACCGCTTCTTCTCCTATATGTCTACTCTCCAAAGCACATTCGACAAAATCCTGGTTATGGCACAAACGACTATCTCATCTGAATTTCAAAACCATGACTGAACTTGCATGTCACAAACTAGTCGATGGTCTTCCATGGTTTCGGTATGCAAAAGATCACCTATGCCCAGCTTGTGAACAAGGAAAAAGTACTCGTGCACATTTCCCTTCAAATACAGAACACAATACTGATCACGTTCTTCAACTACTTCATATGGACTTGTGTGGCCCTATGCGTGTTCAAACGATCAATGGTAAATGCTACATTTTGGTAATTGTCGATGACTTCTCCAGATGGACCTGGGTCTACTTTCTTCGAAGCAAAGATCAAGCTCCTTCAATGATCATCACCTTTCTCACTAAAATTCAAGTTCAGCTTCGCAATACAGTTAGAAAAGTCAGAACAGACAATGGAACTGAATTCAAGAATCAAACTCTTCGAGATTATTTTGCGAAAGTAGGAATTAAACATCAAACATATATTGCAAGAAGTCCAGAACATAATGGGGTTGTCGAAAGACGCAACAGGACGTTAGTGGAAGCTTTAAGAACAATGTTAATCAATGCTCAATTACCTGATTACCTATGGGCAGAAGCTGTCTCAACTGCATGTTACACTCAAAACCATTGTATGATCACCAAGCGGCATCAAAAAACTCCTTATGAGATTGTTCACAACTGAAAACCGAATAGATATTACTTCCATGTATTTGGTGCACTTTGTTACCCAAATAATGATCGTGATGATTTTAGAAAACTCAAAGCCAAAGCTGACATTGGTATCTTCATTGGATATTATGAGAACTCTAAAGGTTTTTAAATCTGGAATCGTCGTACTTGAGAAATTCAGGAGACTATTCATGCTAATTTCGATGAGCTTACAGAAATGGCTTCTGAGCAAAACAGCTTAGGACCCGCAACCAACTGTCTAAATTTTCCAGATCAATCAGCTGCACCACTTTCCCTCAACCGTAAGGAATTGGAAACTTTGTTTGCTCCACTGTTCGATGATTCTTTTGCAAGTCGTGCACCAGATGTATCTACAAGTTCCGCTGCTCAACCTGATAACAATCCTATACCTGATACACCTACTACAACAACAACAGTTGCTGCAGATGCACCTCTAACTGAATCTCCATCAACAGAAGAACAAACCGCTTCCAACACTGAGAATGCAGCTGAAGATCTACAACAACAAGAAGTACCCGCACCTGCAAATTATGACGGAAATGCATTTTTTAATCCATATGCTAAGGCTCCAACCATTCCCGATATTGCTGAGTCGTCTACTTGCAACTTGGATCCGTCTAATATGCACAATTTTGTTCAACATGACCCTTCAACGCACAAATGGACAAGAGATCATCCCTTAGTAAATGTTATTGGTAATTGTGATAATCCAGTCATGACACGACGAAGACTTCACACTGATGGTGAAACATGCATTTCAGAACCAAAGAACATTAAAGAAGCCATGACTTATGACAATTGGATTGAATCAATGCAAGAAGAACTAGATTAATTCAAACATCTTGAAGTTTGGGAATTGGTAGAAAGACCCGATGGAGTCTATGTTGTCGGACTTAAAAGGATTTGGAAAAACAAACTTGATGCTGATGGAACAGTAATTCGTAACAAATAACGTCTGGTTGCCAAAGGTTTCAGCCAAGAAGAAGGCATTGACTTTAAAGCTGTCCGCATGTTTCTGACATATGCTGCCCACAAGAACATCATCGTTTATCAAATGGACGTGAAAACTGCATTTCTGAATGGGCAACTCCGTGAAGAAGTGTATGTCACACAACCAGAGGGCTTCATCAATCCAGACCATCCTAATCATGTGTACACACTCAAGAAATCCCTTTACAGCCTTAAACAAGCCCCGAGGGCATGGTACGACAAACTGTCCGCATTCCTACTTGCTAATCACTTTACCAAAGGATCAGTTGATCCCACACTGTTTATTCAAAAACACGGGGAGTACATCTTAATTGTTCAAATTTATGTTGATAACATCATTTTTGGTTCAACACATAAAAAGTACTCAAATGCTTTTGCAAAATTAATGAAACAAAATTTTGAGATGTCTATGATGGGTGAACTTACGTTCTTATTAGGACTTCAAGTTCATCTATCCCCCCCGTGGTATTTTTCTAAATCAGTCCAAATATGCTCTTGAGATTTTAAAGAAACATGGCATGACAATTTGTGACACTTATAACACACCTATGTCTGCATCATCCTAAACCTGGATGCTGATTTACATGCTACACCAGTTGACCCTACAAAATATTGTAGTATGATTGGGTCCCTCATGTATCTAACAACCAGCAGACCAGATATAGTTTTTGATGTATACCTATGCTCCCGTTATCAGTCTCGACCAACTAAAAGACACCTCTCTGAGGTCAAAAGATTCCTTCGATACATAAAGGAAACCATCCATTTGGGGATCTGGCATGCGAAGGATTCTGGTTTTGAACTAATAGCTTTTTCAGATACTAACCATGCAGGATGCTTAGACACACGCAACAGTACTTCTGGGGGAGTGTAGTTTCTAGGAGACAAACTTGTATCTTGGCAGTCAAAGAAGCAGGATTGCACCTCATTATCATCTACAGAATCTGAATATGTAGCCACGTCAGCATGCTGTGCTCAAGACATTTGGATGCGATCACAGCTGATGGACTACGGTTACATTTTCAACAAGATTCCCATGTACTGAGACTCCAAGAGTGCCATTGCCATCTCATGCAACACGGTTCAACATTCGAAGTCAAAACATATCGCACTTTGATATCATTTCATCAAAAAGCATGTTGAACATGGTACAATTGGATTATATTTTGTGGGTACTTAATACCAATTAGCGGACTTATTTACGAAAGCCTTGCCCCATGCAAGATTTGTGGAATTAGTTCACCAAATTGGTATGCAGTATTTGACTCCAGATGATTTAAACAACTTTCTTACACACAACTAAGAAAGTCAAACACCAAAACTCTCTTTGTAAATATTTTATTCACAAACAAAAAAAGATTTTTCATTATTACTTTTTCTTATTAAAAAAAAGAAGAAAAAAAAAAAAAAGAAAAAAAAAACCTTTTCATCTCTTTTCAGTGTGCAAAATTCAAAACAAATCAAAATATGTTCTTGATATTCACATTTAATCAATTTTTGATCACGAACATATTTTGAGAGGGAGAATTTTTTATGACTTTCGCACACTCTTATCAAAATCTTCATTATTAACAAAAAATCTTCATCGTGCAACATTTCCGTGATCTCTTGAACTAAAAGTTTGAAAAAGTTTTAAAAGTATTTGTTAGTTTAAGGGGGAGAAATGTTAATTACAAAAGTTAACAAACATTTGGACCAAGGAAATAACAACAACAAACCTTAAGTGTTCGGAATTAAACGATTGAAGAGTTAGTAATGCTGAAGATTACACTAACAGTACAAACTGCTACTGTATGACGGAAGACTGCTGATATAACTAACAGTAGAAACTGCTAAGTTAGTACTGCTAGTATGGATGAAGGTACTGTTGCATGATACTGCTTTAGAAGACGTGTAGAAGATAAGTATGGAATAGATTGTATGCATATCACAATTAGTTAGAATTATACAGGTAGATAGTTATCTTGTAAAGGACTCCTTGTGGTATAAAAGGTGGTCCTAGGTTATACACATCAATACATTTTTGTTAAGATTCAAGGTCTTGTAACCCTAGTGATATTGAGATCACTCGTATTATTGCTTAATAATATTGAATCGTTTGGAGTTACTTTCTGTGTTCATTGTTCATTAAAACTGTGTTACTGTTACATCAAAACCAATCTTCTAAGTATTATCAAGTAGATTCCGCATACTTGGTAATATAAATTCAAAGTATCCTTAACACATTCTAAAGGTGTTTTGATCCTCTCAGGTGGTATCAAAGCCAGGCTGATATTTTGATTTAGAAGAAAAAAGATAATGGACATGGAAACCACACAGACTAACATGGCTGCTAAGTTACCTATGCTGAAGCAAAACGATTTTGAGATGTGGAGGCTTCGAATCGAACAGTACTTCCAAGTGCAGGACTATGCACTCTGGCGGATCATTGAAGATGGAAACTCTTTTAAACCATCAACATCTGTAACAACAGTTGATGGTGAGGAAAAGATTACCGTGAATACATATCCAGTTACTGCAGAAGAGAAGCTGCAAAAGAAGAATGATGTCAAAGCTAGGAGCTTGCTGATGATGATCATCCCCAATGATCAGCTTCTAAACTTCAGCAAATACAAGGATGCAAAATCCTTGTTTGAAGCAATCACTACTCGGTATGGTGGTAATGAAGCCACCAAGAAGACCAAAAGACTTTACTGAAGCAGAACTTTTAAAATTTTAGTGCTACCAGTAATGAGTCTTTAGATCACATGTTTAATCGACTGAAGAAGATTGTCAGCCAACTGGCTGTGCTTGGAGTTGAAATCCCTCGGGAAGACCTAAACTCTAAGTTCTTAAGGAGTTTACCTGCTGAATGGGTTATGCATGTGGTGGTCTGGAAGAATAAACCATATATTGACGCTATGAGTCTCAATGATCTATACAACAAATTTAAGATTGTTGAACATGAAGTGAAGAAATCTGGAGGTACAAGCTCAAACTTAAGCTTTGGGAAAATAGCTTTTGTGTCATCTCCCAGTACTACAAGTCTAGATGAGGTGAAAGTGGCTGCAGGAGTTAGTACTGCTAACCCTAGTGTTAGTACTGCTAGCTCATCAACTAGTACTACTGGTATTCTGAGTGATGCTACCTATTATGCATTCCTGACCAGCCAAAACAATGGGTCTATGCTGTCACATGAAGATATGGAACATATTGATGATGATGATGACTTAGAAGAGATGGATTTCAAGTGGCAGATTTCACTTCTCAGCATGAGGGCTAAGAAGTTCTAACAAAGGACTGGCAAGAAGATCAACATCAGTAGTAATGATACTGCTGGTTTTGACAAGTCTAAGGTGGAATGCTTTAACTGTCATAAGTTGGGGCATTTTGCAAGAAAGTGTAGGAGACCCAGGCAACAGGATAACAAGAATAAGGGGTTTGGAAGCAAGCCAAAGACAGTGGAAGAGGCAGAGACATCTTCAAAGGCTATGGTGGCAATTGATGGTCTAGGCTATGACTGAGCTTCATGGCAGATGAAGAGGAAGCACCAGCTGAGATGGCACTTATGGCCTTCTCTGACTCAGAGGTACTCTCAGCTAAAAATTGTTCTAAAACTTGTTCTGCTCTTAAAGAATATGAAATTTTAAAGAAACATTATGATGAGCAGAGAATTGAGCTAAACCAAACAAACTATAATTTGTCTAATCATAAAAGAGGTTTAGCAGTTTTAGAGGAAAAAATTATTCATTATAAGAAGAATGAGCCAGTCTTTAAAGAAGATATAGCTGCTCTTAAAAGAGATCTGACACTTAATAATGCTGAGATTAGTTTGCTAAAAGCTGAGTTAGATAAAATCAAAAAGGCAAAAGATAATATTCAATTGAGTGTAGACACATTCGAGTTTGCTTCTAAGGGAGTAAATAAAATCAAAGAGTGTCAATTGATTAATAAGGCTAAATCTGGGTTAGGCTATAATACATGTCCACCTCCTCATAGAGGACTGCCTGCACCCCCAGGGATAGACTTAGAACACACAGGTCTAGCTGAGTTTCAAGAGCCAAAACTAGAATATGGATGCAAGGCTAAAGAAAATGTTAAAGTAGATAAATCTGATGTGTTGAATGAGTCTTTTGAAAGTGCTAGTGACGCCTCTCTTGCTGAGGATAAGGTGTCAACTGATAGGAACTCAGATGATCCCATCATTAAAGATTGGGAATCTGATGGTGAAGATCAGGTTGTAGCTAAACCTGAAGTAGTCAAGATAGAAGGAGATAATGTTCCTAAGGTGGTTAGTGATGAAACTCTTAAACCTAGAAGAAATGAAAAACCAGCAAGGAAAACAGTTAGATATTCTGAGATGTATAGGTCCACAAGCAAGCCTAGAGGTAACCAGAGGAACTGGAATAACCTCAAGTCCCATCAACTAGGTAGTGACTTTGTCATGTATAACAAGGCTTGTTTCACTTGTGGTAGTTTTGACCACCTTCAGGATTTTTGACATAACCATCAAGGGAGAAAGATGGTTACAGGGAATAATAGGGTAATTGGGAACACAAGTGATAGGGTGAACTTAAACAGGTCTCAAACTCACCCTAATGCTAATAGAATGACTCCCATGACACTTTTAAAGAAGTCTGGCCTCAAACCAATTAGTACTGCTCGACCAGTAGTTAGTACTGCCAGACCATTTAAGACTGTTTACCCTAAACCAACAGCTTCAAGTGCAAAACCAACTTTTAAATAAGCATAAAAAACTGTTAAAAGGCCGTTTCAAAAGAAAGCAGTGTTTCAAAATATATTTTGGAACTCAAAAGCTAAAATTGCTTGGCCAGCAGTTCATACTGCTAGACCAGCAGTTAGTACTGGTAAGCCTAAAAACACTGCTAGGGATAAAAGGGCAAATGCTGTTAAGGCCTCAGCATGTTAGGTATGGAGACCAATCAAACCCAATGGTGCATCAATTATATTAAAGAGATTTGACTATATTGATGCACGAGGCAAACCCAAGTCAGTGATGGCTTGGGTACCACAAGGAAACTAATTTCCTTCTTTTATGTGCAAGGACATCCACAAAATGATGAATAAGATCAAGGTTATGCAGATAGTGGATGCTCCAGGCACATGACAGGCAAAATTTCCTATCTTTCAGACTTCCAACCAATGGATGGAGGATATGTTACCTTTGGGGGAGGAATAGGAGGAAGGATTACTGGTAAAGGCACATTGAAAACTGGTAAATTAGACTTTGAAGATGTGTATTTTGTGCAAGAGCTAAAGTATAACCTTTTTAGTGTCTCACAAATGTGTGTCAAAAAGAACAAGGTTCTTTTTACTGACACTGAATGTCTTGTGCTTTCTCCAGACTTTAAGTTACCTGATGAAAGTCAGGTGCTACTTAAAGTTCCAAGAAAGGGCAACATGTATAGTGTTGATATGAAGAAGATTGTTCCTAAAGAGGCTCTTACTTATCTTGTAGCAAAAGCCACACTAGATGAGTCCATGTTATGGCATAGAAGATTTGGTGATGTCAACTTTAAAACCATTAATAAAATTGTTAAAGATGGTTTGGTAAGAGGCTTGCCTCATAAACGTTTTGAAAATGACCAGACTTGTGTTGCCTGCCTTAAAGGCAAACAACACAAGGCTTCTTGTAAGCCCAAGACCCAGAACTCTATTACTCAACCTTTGTTTGTGTTGCATATGGACTTGTTTGGTCCTACATCTGTGAGTAGTATTATGCATAAGAAGTACTGTCTTGTAGTTACTGATGACTATAGTAGCTTCACATGGGTTTTCTTTTTAGGATCTAAGGATGAGACACCTAGCATTCTTAAGACATTAATAACCGAAATAGAAAACTTAGTGGATAAGAAAGTGAAAGTCATCAGGTGTGACAATGGGACAGAATTTAAGAATAGAGTTATGGATAATTTATGTAGGGAAAAAGGTATTAAGAGAGAGTTTAGTGTAGCTAGAACTCCTCAGCAAAATGGGGTTGCTAAAAGGAGAAATAAAACACTAATAGAAGCTGCTAGGACCATGTTAGTTGATTCAAAGCTGCCCATCACTTTTTGGGCTGAAGCAGTTAATACTGCTTGTTATGTGCAAAACAGGCTTTTAGTAGCAAAATGTCACAACAAGACACCATATGAACTGTTTAGGGGTAGAACACCTGCTTTAGGTTTTCTAAGACCATTTGGGTGTCATGTCACTATTCTCAATACCTTAGAACATCTAGGCAAATTTGATGGCAAATCTGATGAGGGTTTCATGGTTGGGTACTGTAACACCCCAACACGTCAAGGTCAAGATATCACATTATGGTGTCATACAAAGCATACATAACGCAAGCGGAAGTCTTTTAAATAAATAACTAAGTCTCGAACATCAAGACTAGTATCCAAAAGATAATCCCAATGCATAATGGGTTAACCAAACAAACCAAAGTAAAGAAATAATATTCAAGGTACGGAAATAAATGAAAGTCCGAAACAATGGACAACGAAATGATAAATAAATAGGTCTCTTAGGTCCTACTCTCTCTCTCTCATTCCCAAGCCCGTCGCCCCGCTTATTACCTGCCGCATAAGAAAAGAAAACATGCGGCTGAGCTTAAAAAGCCCAGTGAACAGATATATACAAAGCATAACACTAAGGTAAATAGCATAGGCAACGAAGGAAATAAGAATACAAACGAAAAGCATAAACATAGAAGTCATACGAATTAAAATAAGAACAAAGAGTTAAGAGTGCATGAGAACTGAATAAGTAATTAACAAGGAAAAGAAATGATGAAAAGAATCATGTAAGGATGTGCCATAAGAACTCCATATCAAAATCCGTCAAATCAAACTAGAGCAAATATAAGTATACGAAGAGGGGAGACCTCTAAGTAAATAATAATAGTGTGAGAAGGAGTGCAAGGCACACACCACCTGGTCACCATAACTGCATATACATAAAACCTAGGATATATCCATATGCTCCCTAACATAAGTATGTATGTCAGCTCTAGACTAAGCACACATAAAAGGTTGGCCAATAGTGAAAACGCGTTAAAATACATATACATAAAGGGAACGCCGTAGATCTATCACACCTCTACGGGAGTGTCATGCCTAAGGTGCCATCAAAGACATGGTCCTAGTACCTCTAGAACTAATGAACCTTCTACTGATGGAGAAAAAGAAGCTTTTGAAGATGGAAATAATGAAGATGGAGCTGAAGAACCTGAGAATCAAGAAAACAGTACAAATGAAGATTGTACTGTTGAGCCTCAAGTTAGTACTGTTGGGCAAGATAATCATACTCCTGGCCCATCAGGTCCTACTACTGATGATTTCTCAGAAGATGAAGTAGATATCAACAACATGCCACTCACCTATCAAGTTCCCACCACTCCATACACAAGAATACACAAAGATTACTCCCTAGACAATGTAATTGGAGACATACAGTCAGGAGTGAAGACAAGAAGGCAGACCATGAGTTCAGATTAACAAAGCTTTCTTAGTACTGTTTATGAAGAAAAGCAACATGAAACTGCCAACACATGTCTATTTGTATGTTTCCTTTCCCAATCAGAACCCAAGAACATTCTTAAAGCCTTAGAAGACTCAAGCTGGGTAGAATCTATGCAAGAGGAGCTTCTCCAATTCAATATTCAGAAGGTTTGGGTATTGGTTGATTTACCTAAGGGTATGAGGGTTATTGGAACTAAATGGGTTTTTAGAAACAAGAGAGATGAAAGGGGGATAGTGATCAGAAACAAGGCAAGACTTGTAGCCCAGGGGTATACACAAGAAGAAGGGATAGACCATAAAGAGATTTTTGCACCTGTAGCTAGGATTGAAGCTATAAGATTGTTCTTAGCTTATGCTTATTTCATGGGCTTTACTGTTTACCAAATGGATGTCAAGAGTGCCTTTATCTATGGTACTATTGAAGAGGAGGTGTATGTTTCACAACCTCCAGGTTTTGTAGATCCAGAACATCTTGACAAGGTGTACAAGGTGGTGAAAGCTCTTTATGGATTGCATCAAGCTCCAAGGGCCTGATCAGACCCTGTTTATCAAGAAGAACAAGGGGAATATCTTGCTGGTACAGGTCTATGTGGATGATATTATATTTGGATCCACAAAGAAGGAGATGTGTATAGAATTTGAGAAACTTATGTATGATAAGTTTTAGATGAATTCCATGGGGGAACTTACCTTCTTTTTGGGGTTGCAAGTGAAACAATCAACTTAAGGCATATTTATCGGTCAAGATAAATATGTGACTGAGATACTAAGGAAGTTTCAATTTACTGATGCTAAAGTGGCAAGCACACCAGTTGATCCAGAGAAACCTTTGCTTAAAGATGCAGATGGAGAAAGTGTTGATGTACACACCTACAGGTCAATGATAGGGTCCTTGATGTATCTTACCTCATCAAGACCAGATATCATGTTTGTTGTGTGTGCATGTGCAAGGTTTCAAGTTAATCCCAAGGCTTCCCATTTAACTGCTGTAAAGAGGATCTTTAGGTACCTTAAGGGTCAACCTAAGTTGGGTCTATGGTATCCTAGGGAGTCACCTTTTAATTTGGTGGCATACTCAGACAGTGATTATGCTGGTGCAAGTCTGGATAGGAAATCAACAACAGGTGGTTGTCAGTTCCTTGGTTGCAGACTTATATCATGGCAATGCAAAAAGCAGACAATTGTGGCAACTTCTACAACTGAAGTTGAGTACGTAGCTGCTGCAAGTTGCTGTGGTCAAGTTCTTTGGATTCAAAATCAACTGCTTGACTATGGGTATAATTTTATGAATACCATGATATATATTGACAATAGCAGTACAATATGCATTATTAAAAATCAAGTGCAACATTCTAAAACAAAACACATAGAAATTAGGCATCATTTTATAAGAGACTGCAATGAGAAAAAGTTAGTTCAAGTTGTTAAAATTGATACTGATCAATACTTTGCAGATCTTCTCACTAAAGCTTTTGATGTTGGAAGGTTTCAATACTTGGTAGCAAGTATTGGAATGCTTAGACCTTAAAGTTTTTAATCTGTGTGTTTTTGTACATTAAATTGGATTTGTACTGCTAGGTTTGTCTAATTAGTATTGTTTTGTATAGTTTGTACTGCTAGTAGAAATTGGGCCTGTTATGTTTGAACTGTTAGTCATAAGTTTATACTGCTATGAAGCAAATGCTTTGCCATTTGTTTTCTTAGTTTTGGACTAACATTTGCAGGTCATGGAGTTGATAATGATAAAACCAAATAAGCATGAATTTGGTGTTTAAGCACAAAGGAATTACTAGTGCATTGTGTGAGTAACAAATGGTAGATTGACTGCTGACATAATAGATTGATGATGGAATGAATTTGGGCATCTTTTAACTAAGGTTTTATATCTGAATTAAGAGGTTCTTTAAAATTTCTTTCTTGAAATCTCATTATAATGTTTTTGCATTTGAATTAATGGCATAGTTAGTTAGATAGTAACTGATCTAACTCACTCTCTACCATTTTATACTTTTAGTATAATGTGTTAGTCCAAGGACATCTGGTAGAGAGAACAGTGAGCAAAAGTGAATCTAACACATTAGTGTTAGAGGCAACACCTGCCACGAGTTGGAAACCCTGTCAAGAAAGCTCTTTGAATGAGTTTATCTGATCACAGGCAGTTATTTATAACTGAAATTATTGGTTCTCACATAACCAGAGGTTGCATTAAACCGAAATTATGATTAAGTGTCCGTCTTTACACTTAATCCCTTCAAAATGGTTGTAAGCAGTATTGTTTTAAATCCAAATTGAGTTCATACTGCTAAGTAAATTTTTTTCCAAAAAGTTAGTATTGCCAGGCAAAAAGTTAGTACTGGTAAGCTTAAGTTTGAACTGCTGGATAGTCGTTAGTGCTGGTGCGAAATAACACCTTTTTGAAAATAGCCGTTGAGAAGTTGTTGAGATTTTTACTGATCAAAATCTTATCCTAAGGGTTTCCTTTTTGGATATTTAAACTTTTAATCTATTATATTCACGTTTCTTCAATCAAAAGTTATCTTTTAATTGAAGTCGGTCCAATAGAAACCCTCATAAGTCTTACATAATATCTCAATTCACTTTCCTCAACCTACTTTCTAATCTAAATTACTCTAATCCCAGTAGTCAAATCAACATTTTACTGACAATATGTAAAACCCCAAAATTAATATAATCTGAAATGACAAAAATACCCTCAAATTTAAAATTTGAGAACTTATGAAAATTATGAAAATAACTTCATTTGAACTTTACCTAAGTTACCAAACAAATCAAGCTAATGTTAACTTTATACTAAAAATAATAATAAAACCCACACGTTTTTCCTTTTGAGTATACTCTCATTTCTATACAAGTTATGAACAGTAAATTTGAGTGGAAAGCAAGACAATCACAACACAGTCATAATTTTCTAAAACTAATAATATCACTACAAGATAAATGTATACATATTTTAGGATGAAGCATATCAACAAAATAACTTCCATTTTGCTACACCCTGTGATCACGCAAATAACCAAACCCAACTTTCCACAAATCTCGGTCCATTATCACGCTCCTTTTTCCAGTTGGTTATGTGATATACACAATTGCCTTCTCACAAGTCAATCACTAATAAATATCACTCCTTAAATCATGGATCAGTATCTCATACCTTACTCAACCACTTTTAATATTGATAACCCTCCTTGCTCAATTATTTGGTAAACAACTCCCACTCTCCCTACCATTTTCTTCATTTGAACGATTCATGCACACACCAACTCAAGCAAATCATAAACCAAACCAATTCTCTCTTTTGATAACAAGAAGGAAGAAATGATAGTGGTACGTTTCTATAATGCGCATGACTACATCTCCTGTCCTCTTTTTTTTTCTTTTCCTTGTTCTTCCTCGATCTATACACATGAAATATAAATAAATTGTAGCCTAAATCAAGCTCAAGTCAATCTAAAATATGTACGAAGGAAGGATTATACGGGCACATAAAATGAGGAATAATAAGTCACATGAAATAATAACTTTAACAAGCTAAAATCTTGAGTAATCAATCTGCTATTCCCTGTCTTTTTTTTTCGAGCCTAATAAGTTGCTAAAACCCTCGCTAAACCATTACGAAACATTAAATTTAACGTACAAAAAAAAGGAAAAGAAGAAAACCTAAGTACTTGTATAACGAGGGCACAAAAAAGGTTTAAGGTTCGTATTCGTTATTTCGTGTGAGTCGTATAGTGTGGCGTGGTGTTTGTGTTCTACGTGTGTGCATGTATGTGTGGTCTTCCAAGTAGTTTTGTCACGTCAAGCTTGTTCAGATCTCGCGAGGGTTGTAGTTTAAAATCTGGACTTGCGATACCTTGGCTGTTCGCATGTGTGCCCTTGGTTTCGAATCGGGTTGTGTCTCGTATGCATGAGTTTTATAGGTCGATCAGCTCTTGTTTTGTGTGTGTTTTGGTGTCTTACCCTCGTTATAATTAGAACATGTCTATGAAACGAGCTTGTGAATAACCTCGTATGTGAATATGTTTCGAGTATAGGACACTCTAGGGCGTGTGTCTCGGTATGATTTAATACCGAGAGTGAGGTTGTGTAGTCTCGAGGTGCATGATTTAAGAGTTGGCGTTGGATAGGTGTCGTGTATAATTGTCGGGGTGGAGATCTTGGTTTAGTCGAACAACAACATGATACACCCACATGATTTTAGTATGAAGAATTTGAACATTGAATAATACTATGTAATAAGTTCATAACTTTCTTTAGTTATCATGCGATTGGTTATTTAATAAAATTCTTATATAATATAATAGTAATGTTGTAGGATGTATGTTGGGTCATCACGTATGTTACTATAAGAATCATGCAAATCTCCTAGACTATGCTGCATTATTTATGAAAGAAGTTAGCAATACTGTGGACGATATGGCTCTTCAATGACAATTTTCTTTTAATGAATAATATTCTAAGGAAAATATGGTCCTTTTATAGTCAAAGATAGCATAGGCAATTTACTCCATTTAATTTTGATTATTATCACATAAAAAAGTATTAAAAGTTGTCCTAATAAACTTTAAACTATAATGTGATTTTATTAAGTCTAAAAGTTATTTAATTGTCATTGATAACCCTAAAAGTCACAAAAATTGGAAAGCCGACGAAAACGAGAAAATCTGATTTGAAATGAATTATTAATAATTAGCCGATCATTAATTCGTGTAGATTCGCTGAAGAGGGAGTGACTTCCTATTCATATGTTTTGGTTCCGTTGGCGGTTTAAGGTACAGATATTCTGCCCTTTTTAATAAGGTGCCTTCAGTCTCTTGAACACTGATTTGATTTGACCTTGACCTTTGCTATGAACCTTTGACATTTGAACCTTTGGCATTTGAACCTTTGATATAAAACCTGTGATATGAACCTTGAAATTTGGACTATGATTATGACTATATGAACCTTTGTTTTGATATGACCCCTTAACCTTTGACCCCAGTTTGATACTACGAGCCAAATATGTTTCCTAGCCATGAAGGTAACATGGCCGTGTCATTGATGCACCAATGGCATGACTCTTGTGTGGTCAGAGTGATTAACCACACCGTCCCCATTTGATATGATATGCGCGCTTTATGATTTGTTATGGCCAATATGATTTGTTTGGGGGGCGTATGGATGCATCCTAGATTTGTATTGTGATATGTGATATGATATGTGATATGTGGTGACTGATGATGGGTGCAATCCACGTCTTTCACAAAATATGGGAGCTAGCTACTCCATTTGAAGAATGAGGACACCCCTCATATTATCTGATTATCTGAGAGGTCTCCCCTCTATATGATTATGAAGATATGATATGATATGTGATATGTTATGATATGGGCTCGTGGTGGATGACTGTCCTAAACCTTACTCTTTACTTCCTTTTCCTTTATCTCATTCGTTATGATATGCCTGTTCATTATCCATATGCTTTTGTTCCCGTTTATTATATATCTGTTCACTGGGCTTTTTAAGCTCAGCCGCACGTTTCTTTTCGTGTGCGGCAGGTTTTAGTTGGAAGCTGGGTATGAGTGAAGAGACTGTTGGACTTAGAAGACCTTGATAGTTATTTGGAAGTAGAAGTCACTAGAAGGATTGCATTGCAGACTTAGTATTTAGCTTTTGTTTCCTTTGTAACCTTGTGTATTCAGTATTTCATTTGTAACCTTTGAGAATCCTTGTATTACTTTTGAATGTATGCTTTGTTTTGATCTGATATGAAGCCATTAATGTGATACATCTACCCTTTCCGGGTTGGGGTGTTACAATTATGGTATCAGAGAACAGGCTGCGATTCGTAATACATTTACCCTTGGCCTGTGTAAGTTAGGACCACTAAGTTTTCCCTGTAGGCGCTCGTAAGACAACCTTTGAAATTTTGCTTTAAGATTTCCCTATAGGAACGTAAGTTTTGACCAGTGAGGAATGGGTAGACTATAAGGCATTTGTTTAAGTATCATTGCTTCCGCATCACTCTGATTCGTGCCTTGCTTTTGGTTAGATCCTGTTGATATCACTCTTGAAAATCGAAAGCTTATGCTTTGCACCACCTAGGTTTTGAAACCTATTTAAATCTTGTAGAAATTGAAAATTTCATAATAATTGACTGACACTATTAATCCTCATCTTCAGATTTTGACTCTGACTTCTGACCCTTTCGTTAATCATTTTGATACCCCTTCGGTCATTCTGAGAACCTCCATGACGATGACGTACTTGATATGTTTTGTTATTGATAAGCATCTATGAATCTTCCAACACTATTTGATTCCGTTTCACCCATCTCGGTCCCTATGAGAAGTCTTGTAGTGTTTAACTACGAGTTTAAGAATGTTCCCTCTCATTTTTTTTGAACAATAAGATTTGATTTGTAATCCGTATTTCTTTGGATAGTTAACTTCGATTTTATTCTGACAAGGGATTGGTCGATTGAGCATTCGAAGTATTGACAACTATCCCTTCTATGTCTCACCTTTAACGTTTGCAACAATTTTGAACTCTCTACCAGGATTACCGATTGTTGGACCCTCTGCTATCACTATTACTCTGGAGACTCCTGAGTTACGTTCGCGGCTGTGAAGTTTTTCCTAGAACCCATTTCATACACCAATGAATGAACCTTATCTTGAGAGTTACTTGGCACCCTGCGTTTCCTGAATATGATTCCTGATCGAACCACCAAGTTTTCCACCGGAGTGTGAAGTAGGATTTGACATGATACCGAGAGATTGTCTAGTCACCAAGCGAGGATGTCTTTCAGATGTGTCCGGAATCATATCCGTTGAATTGAGCGACCGGGAAGAGCAGCAACCGAAGACCAGGAAGTGAGTTACTTAAGTGTATTTTCTGGGCGTGTTTTAATTTCGTTCGAGATAAAGAAGGACGGTGACTGGAGATATATATTGATTACAGGAAGCTGAACCGTAATACCGTTAGGAGCCATTATCTTTCCCCTGAAATGACTCTGTGTTTGTTTAAATTCAGAGCGCAAAGTTTCCTTCTGATGAATAGATTTTATTCTTGAAATCGCCTTCAGTATTCATAAAAGACTGCTATGACGATTAGTGACGCTAATAGTATTAGCTAAAGCTCTGATTGTTTTTGCGAATTTGATGAATGATGTTTTCTCGTGAGTACTTGGACAAATGGTCCCTGTACGACTAAATAGTATGTCTAGAGACGAGAAAGTGCACGAAAATCATCTTTGCACTTTATTAGAAAATTCATCGATCATTGTACATTCTGAGAGATTGATATTTGTTGAGGCAACGATACTCTTAATCGAGGATATCTCTTTAAATCCTTCAAGTTTTGAAAAAACTATCACCAAGCGGGCAAGACCGATAACAGAATGGAGAACTGAAACCTTTTGAACTTTGCAGAAGAACTCTGGATGATGTTTGCAACTTATGATACCATTGAGAAATTTCGTGAACAGAGAGAAACAACTTAGCTTGATTTAGAATGGATTTTTGGAAAAGTTGAAAATGAAGTTAGCTTCCATACCCTCGGGCGGGACAATCTTTGGGATAAATCAGAAAGAGACTCGGTTATACTCCCTTACAGCACAGAAGGTTTTTCGTATACATTAGGACAACTAGAGACATATCAGAAGAATTATTTCCCTGCCTGACCTGGAGTTGACAACAACGGCGGCTACCCTGAAGAGTGAAAACATTCTTTATAAGGCAGAAGTGGTGGCGATGCAGAAGAAGAAAATCTAGTCAAGACGGCGAACCCGGAGCCGATGAAGACATGCAGTCTAACTTCCCTATTCATCCTGGTTGTACCATGATGAATTAAGAGCGGAAGCAGACTGGATGATGAAGGATTTAAAGATCGTGCCAGAAATTCACATTACTCCATTTCATTCCAAGAAGAACTGCAGGAGGCTCGACGAACCAGACACAAGTTCCCGATTTTGGTTTCACTTTCCGATTGATGGACAGACGAAGATAAATTAACCAGACTTGAGGAGATTGGATGTGTTGAATGAACAGACTTTAGAAACAGACCATTTATGTTTGGAAGAATTGTATCTATGAAGGCCGAAGTTCTTGGCAACTGACTTCCAGTTCCGTTTACCCTCTTAAGTTTCGTTATATATTAATAAGATCCTCTTATGATTTAAGTTTCCTAGAATCATTTCTGTTCGTGTTCATTTTCGTATGTTCGGTGATGGCGGTGTTTTGAGAGATTTTGGCGAATTGTGGAAGATATGATGCTTGCAACGGCGTGCCTCACTTTTGCTAGGCAATCTGGGATTTTGATATTCGTGCGAATAGTTTAGTTTTTCCCTCTTGACTATGGCATTCGATTTTGTTGACCTCGAGACTATAGAAGTACTAGGTGGATTAAGATAGGTGGTTTAGATTACGACTTGAGATAAAGTATGACCATCATGAGGGCCCATTTATATGATGCCAATATTATGACGTCTGGCCAACGTGATAATACTTACATCATATAACGTGCACTTGTTGTGGGCATAGGATATCTTGGGGAGTACCTAGGAAGTTTAGAATTTGAATCCCCATTGGATTATCCGTGATTAGTGAGACTTTAAGTTCATTCAACCTATGCGTATACTCTACCTTCGTTCATTAGATATCTGGATGAGTTTGGACTCTCGTTTTGCATTCTGTTGACCTCAGTTATATATCTCGAAAACTCTTTGTAGAACTCTCTACTGTCGACACAGCCAATTTGGTTTGAAATCTTGTTCGTATCCCATATGAGCTTCCTGAAAATTCACCAATCGTCCATTTTATGTTGCATGGACCTTTCGATCAGAAATCAACTTATTTCGTCTCTTTCTGAGAAATTTGAACCCACTTCGTTTTAAGTCGAGTCATGAGACACTATTTGGTCTGTAGATCTTTTTGAGAGAACCTCCTCGGACATGAGAATGTTTTGACGATCTTTTGCGATTTGCTATGACTTCGTCTTACTTTGCGACTCCAATTTTCGAGGACGAAAATTCTTTTTTAAGAGGGGAAGAGTTATAAAACCCCAAAATTAATATAATCTGAAATGACAAAAATACCCTCAAATTTAAAATTTGAGAACTTATGAAAATTATGAAAATAACTTCATTTGAACTTTACCTAAGTTACCAAACAAATCAAGCTAATGTTAACTTTATACTATAAGTAAAATGAACAAAAAAAAAATAATAATAAAACCCACACGTTTTTCCTTTTGAGTATACTCTCATTTCTATACAAGTTATGAACAGTAAATTTGAGTGGGAAGCAAGACAATCACAACACAGTCATAATTTTCTAAAACTAATAATATCACTACAAGATAAATGTATACATATTTTAGGATGAAGCATATCAACAAAATAACTTCCATTTTGCTACACCCTGTGATCACGCAAATAACCAAACCCAACTTTCCACAAATCTCGGTCCATTATCACGCTCCTTTTTCCAGTTGGTTATGTGATATACACAATTGCCTTCTCACAAGTCAATCACTAATAAATATCACTCCTTAAATCATGGATCAGTATCTCATACCTTACTCAACCACTTTTAATATTGATAACCCTCCTTGCTCAATTATTTGGTAAACAACTCCCACTCTCCCTACCATTTTCTTCATTTGAACGATTCATGCACACACCAACTCAAGCAAATCATAAACCAAACCAATTCTCTCTTTTGATAACAAGAAGGAAGAAATGATAGTGGTACGTTTCTATAATGCGCATGACTACATCTCCTGTCCTTGTTCGTGCGTCCCTTTGTAAGCCGACATTAAGGTATCCTCTTTTTTTTTTTTTTCTTTTCCTTGTTCTTCCTCGATCTATACACATGAAATATAAATAAATGGTAGCCTAAATCAAGCTCAAGTCAATCTAAAATATGTACGAAGGAAGGATTATACGGGCACATAAAATGAGGAATAATAAGTCACATGATATAATAACTTTAACAAGCTAAAATCTTGAGTAATCAATCTGCTATTCCCTGTCTTTTTTCGAGCCTAATAAGTTGCTAAAACCCTCGCTAAACCATTACGAAACATTAAATTTAACGTACAAAAAAAAAAGGAAAAGAAGAAAACCTAAGTACTTGTATAACGAGGGCACGAAAAAGGTTTAAGGTTCGTATTCGTTATTTCGTGTGAGTCGTATAGTGTGGCGTGGTGTTTGTGTTCTACGTGTGTGCATGTATGTGTGGTCTTCCAAGTAGTTTTGTCACGTCAAGCTTGTTCAGATCTCGCGAGGGTTGTAGTTTAAAATCTGGACTTGCGATACCTTGGCTGTTCGCATGTGTGCCCTTGGTTTCGAATCGGGTTGTGTCTCGTATGCATGAGTTTTATAGGTCGATCAGCTCTTGTTTTGTGTGTGTTTTGGTGTCTTACCCTCGTTATAATTAGAACATGTCTATGAAACGAGCTTGTGAATAACCTCGTATGTGAATATGTTTCGAGTATGGGACACTCTAGGGCGTGTGTCTCGGTATGATTTAATACCGAGAGTGAGGTTGTGTAGTCTCGAGGTGCATGATTTATGAGTTGGCGTTGGATAGGTGTCGTGTATAATTGTCGGGGTGGAGATCTTGGTTTAGTCGAACAACAACATGATACACCCATATGATTTTAGTGTGAAGAATTTGAACATTGAATAATACTATGTAATCAGTTCATAACTTTCTTTAGTTATCATCCGATTGGTTATTTAATAAAATTCTTATATAATATAATAGTAATGTAGTAGGATGTATGTTGGGTCATCACGTGTGTTACTATAAGAATCATGCAAATCTCCTAGACTATGCTGCATTATTTATGAAAGAAGTTAGCAATACTGTGGACGATATGGCTCTTCAATGACAATTTTCTTTTAATGAATAATATTCTAAGGAAAATATGGTCCTTTTATAGTCAAAGATAGCATAGGCAATTTACTCCATTTAATTTTGATTATTATCACATAAAAAAGTATTAAAAGTTGTCCTAATAAACTTTAAACTATAATGTGATTTTATTAAGTCTAAAAGTTATTTAATTGTCATTGATAACCCTAAAAGTCACAAAAATTGGAAAGCCGACGAAAACGAGAAAATCTGATTTGAAATGAATTATTAATAATTAGCCGATCATTAATTCGTGTAGATTCGCTGAAGAGGGAGTGACTTCCTATTCATATGTTTTGGTTCCGTTGGCGGTTTAAGGTACAGATATTCTGCCCTTTTTAATAAGGTGCCTTCAGTCTCTTGAACACTGATTTGATTTGACCTTGACCTTTGCTATGAACCTTTGACATTTGAACCTTTGGCATTTGAACCTTTGATATAAAACCTGTGATATGAACCTTGACATTTGGACTATGATTATGACTATATGAACCTTTGTTTTGATATGACCCCTTAACCTTTGACCCCAGTTTGATACTACGAGCCAAATATGTTTCCTAGCCATGAAGGTAACATGGCCGTGTCATTGATGCACCAATGGCATGACTCTTGTGTGGTCAGAGTGATTAACCACACCGTCCCCATTTGATATGATATGCGCGCTTTATGATTTGTTATGGCCAATATGATTTGTTTGGGGGGCGTATGGATGCATCCTAGATTTGTATTGTGATATGTGATATGATATGTGATATGTGGTGACTGATGATGGGTGCAATCCACGTCTTTCACAAAATATGGGAGCTAGCTACTCCATTTGAAGAATGAGGACACCCCTCATATTATCTGATTATCTGAGAGGTCTCCCCTCTATATGATTATGAAGATATGATATGATATGTGATATGTTATGATATGGGCTCGTGGTGGATGACTGTCCTAAACCTTACTCTTTACTTCCTTTTCCTTTATCTCATTCGTTATGATATGCCTGTTCATTATCCATATGCTTTTGTTCCCGTTTATTATATATCTGTTCACTGGGCTTTTTAAGCTCAGCCGCACGTTTCTTTTCGTGTGCGGCAGGTTTTAGTTGGAAGCTGGGTATGAGTGAAGAGACTGTTGGACTTAGAAGACCTTGATAGTTATTTGGAAGTAGAAGTCACTAGAAGGATTGCATTGCAGACTTAGTATTTAGCTTTTGTTTCCTTTGTAACCTTGTGTATTCAGTATTTCATTTGTAACCTTTGAGAATCCTTGTATTACTTTTGAATGTATGCTTTGTTTCGATCTGATATGAAGCCATTAATGTGATACATCTACCCTTTCCGGGTTGGGGTGTTACTGACAATAATGGCTACTTTAACTTTTGTCAATAAATACAACATGGTAGCTTATTTGGAAAAGCCAGAGGAGGATACTCAATTTCATCAGATAGTGGAGTTTTGAAATGCTTCTCATATAAGGTATTCTTTGACTCTTAATCCCACTATCTATGTCTCCCAAATCAAAGAGTTTTGGCAGACAGTTACTGTCAGAACAATTGTCAATGGAGACAAAGAATTAAATGCCACAGTAGATGGCAAAACCATCACTATTTCTGAATCATCACTTAGGAGGCATCTTCACCTAAATGATGACAATGATATTAGTGTAATGCCCAATACTGAAATTTTTGAAACACTAACCAGAATGGGGTACAACATACAATCTTAATCTTTAACTTTTGAAAAAGGTTGTTTTGCCCCACAATGGAGGTTTTTGATTCATACCATCCTTCATTGTCTAAGTCCTAAGAAAACTTCATGGGAACAGTTCAGTAGCAATATTGAAACTGCTCTCATATGCTTATCAACTGATAGGACTATCAATTTGTCAAAACTTATCTTTGAAAGAATGGTGAAAAATGTTGACAGTAAATCAAAGTTTTTGATGTACCAAGGTTCATTCAAACTATTTTTAACATGAGGTAACATCAACTTCTACCTCATACAACTGTTTATCCAACACCATAACTTACCCAAAAACTTTTTAGCAACATAAGGATGGCCTCAAAAAGGTATAGTGGAGTAGAAGTACCTTTGTTTGAATCAATGTTACAGGTACAAGGTAAAGGATCAACAACCCCAGTTGACTCTCAACACACACCCACAAGCTCAAAACAATCAGCCTCACAACCCACATCATCTCCAGATAGGAGTTCATCCAGAGAGGGTTCTGTTGTACCTCAGCACAGAGTTCCTACCCCTACCCATGATGCAGATGAGGCTGACAATGTCAGTGTAGGAAGGGCTGCTCCTACTGTCTCAAGCTTAGAAGCTGGGCAGGACAGGGGTAACATAAGTAAGACCCAACCTATGCCAACACCTATAGTACCAAGTTCTTTTGAACCTAGTACTAGTGGTGGAATCCCAAGCCAACCGGATTTATTGGGTGGCTCAGATCCTCACCATGTGGTGGAGTCTAAGTCTTTGCCCCATGATGCATCTCTCCCTGAAGGTAACACATTAGGAAGTGCTGAGGGCAGTCAGAAACTTAAGGAATTGATGGAATTATGTACAACTTTTTCTGATAAAGTGTCTACCTTGGAGGCTGAGCTTACCACCCATAAGAAGGTGTTTGGAAAGGTTTATACTAAACTGGTGTTGAAGGTCAAGAAATTGGAACAGAAGGTCAAGACACTTAAAAGAAAAAGGTCACCTCACATGGTAGAATCATCTTCTTCATCCAGTTCAGATGATAGTCAAAGTGAAGACAAGGGTGAGGACTCTTCCAAACAGGGGAGGAAGATAGCTGAGCTAGATGAAGATCCCAATATTTCTTTGGTCCAAGAGGAATCTGGTACTCAGGGGAGGCCAGAAGAGCAAATGGAAGAAGGTACTGCTCCAGTTTAAGAAGGTACTGCTAGTGCAATTCTAGGTACCGGTGGTGTTTCTCATGGTACTGCTGGTGCAGTTTATACAAGAAGACTAAAGAGATCAAGAACAGATAAGGGTAAAGGTATAATGGTTGAAGGTAAACCATCTGACAAGACAAAGAAGAAAAGCCAAGCTCAAATTTCTTTAGATGAAGAACTAGCTTAAAGACTTCATGAAGAAGAATTAGCAAGGGCAGCTAAGGAAGACAAAATTGCTCAACTATTGACTGAACAAAAATTGTTATATGAAGTACAACAATTAGCTGCTTAAGAAGCTGCTGATAGGGAATTAGCTGCTAAGCTAGAAGAGGAGGAAAGGTCACAGTTCACACAAGAAGAACAAGAACAGGCAGTCAATGACCTTTTGGAGCAGATCAGAAAAAGTCAAAGCAAGAAGAAGGCTGCAATAAAGAAACCTCCCACAAGAAAGGAACAGTTAAGCTACATGAAGACTTATCTAAAGCATCAAGAAAACTGAAAGGAACAACATTTCAAAGGATGATCCTATGAAGAGATAGAAAAGTTGTATATCAGTGCACATAGGAGAATGCAGATGTTCCTAAGAGGTGAGCTAGAAACAGTTGAGATTGATACAAGTATAGGTGAGAAAAGAGTAGATGAGCAATTGGAATCTAAAGAGTCCAAGAAGCAGAAGACAGAGGAAGAAAAGCAGGATGAAACAATTGTTGAAGAAGAAGAAGAAGTATTGACTAATGAACAGATCCATGGTATGATGGTGATAGTCCAATAATCACTCAATGTAGATCCCATTCAAGCCAAACATCCCATTATTGATTGGGAGGTTTATTCAAATGGAGTGATAAAAGGATGGAAAATTATCAGGGTAGGAGGTCAATCAGAAGTATACAAATTCTTTGAAGACTTAATCAAAGCATTTGACAGAGAAGACTTGGATAAGCTTTGGAGCTTAGTTCAAGAGAGATTCAAGACCACAGATCCCACTGATGATAAAGATAAAGAGTTATGGGTAGAGCTAAAAAGACTATATGAACCAGACTCAGGTGAGGCAATATAGAGATTTAAAGCTCATCACTTAGCTACAACATGGAGACTGTATGACAACTGTGGAGTGCATAAAGTATCTACTAAAGCAGGAGTGGAAATCTATATGCTTGTTGAGAAGGATTATCCACTAAGAGCAGAAGTACAAATGATCATGCTTGCATCAAGACTCAAAGTTGATGAAGATTCAGAAATGGCAAGGGAGTTGATAAGGAAAATATTCCAGTTACATGAAGAAATGAAGGCTAGAAGACTAAGATTGACAATGTAGTGTTTGGAAGAATCTTCACTGTAGGAAATAAACCATCTTGATTGTGTGGATGATTCGGGTGGTCTTGGGTTGTGGAAGATTAGATCCATAGTTAGAGAGATGAGATGAACTAGAGAGAGAGGGAACCCTTTGAGAGAAAAACCTGGATCTATTAGATTCAATGTGAAATTGTGACAAGAGTTCCAACCCTTCCCAAGTGTGGGAAGGGATATTTATACTTACTAATATTATGCCCCTAGTGGGCTGTGGAGTGAGCTGACAGTGGGGAAAGCCCCGACCCACTCCACAAATATAAATACGACTAAACTAATAATACTAATACTAATATTGCTAAGCTAATATAAATAAGCCTACGAGCTATGTAGATGCTAAATAGATGCTCGGGGTGACCGAGCCTTCATCTGAATATTTATATTCCTAACAATCTCCCCTAAGGGAGGTCACCCCGAAAATAATAATTTGAATTCTAGCATTCTTTCTTCTGAACTTGTCTTTATAGCTCGCAGTCTTCGATTCTTCAAAGTCTTGTATCTTTGTGCATTGTGTATCCAGCAGTAATCATTTGATGACTGATTGATTGTCTTGGATGATCTTTGAGTATTCTTCGACTTTATCATCCAACATGTGTTTCCATGTCATCTTTCAGGAGTATGTTTCCATGTGATGTGTAAATCTTCGAGCCGACATGCTCACACTATTTGGTGTCATGATCTTTATCATCAGAGTTTGCAGAAGCCGTGTTAAAGGTCTTTTAGGTTGATCATGACTTTGTTGAGTTACAATTATGATGTAGTGTGAGCACGTGGTGGTGGATTGGCATCTTTTCTGCAACCAGCTACAACTGCAACCAGCTACAACATCCAACAGCTACTACCGCCAGAAGTTCCTGCATACGACAGTTAGCAATAAAACGTCCGGTACTTATAGGTTCGGACTTTGAGATTGTTAACAGCATAGTGTGAAAACTCTCTCTAATCCTTACCAAGACCGTTCCTAATCGAAAACCCACAGAGGGCTTTTTAAGATCGAACCGTAGCACATCAACGATTAGGTGAGTCGCTGGAGATCACTCCACGACTGTAGACCATTAGAAACCGCCGTGACCACTAAGCGTAATCCATAAAGAATTACCGAAGTGACCTGCTTTCAGGGCTGCTTGATGTTGACCCTGGCAGGAATTTTCATTCAATCATTGAGAATTACATTTGTAAATTCCCTCATAAATGTTCTGGCAGATTGCTAAGATCTACGTAGGACTCTTAAGTTTACAACTGGTGTCCTTAATGTTGAACACCCAGTGTAGAAGAAGCATGTGTTCCTATGAGATCTTATTTTGCATCTCGTGGCTCTGGACTTTATAGTGCGTTTTGATTTAGTGAGCGGAGGCTGGAGAGGACTGCCACCTTTTCAATATCATCTAACTCGGAGTGAGAGAGACGATAGGAATGTATTGAACTCCGTGACAATTGAAACAAGAATCCTTTGAGGGACCTTGAGTGGCTAGGGAGGGTTGTGCAGCGTATCACTGGGTCCATGATACTTTGTCTTCAATGCCAGCAATCAACTATGTGATTCTGACAGCATATGTATTGACCCGGTTTCTGCCTAAGTTGTAAGGAGGGCTTCTTTCTTTTCACCCTTTATCTTTACAATTCTTTTTCATTCTTCAACCCCTTCAGTGCTTACCAAGACTTCATTACTAGAACCTTGTTGGGTTAGTTCCAGTACTAGCTCCATCTCAGTCGGGACTTTTCCCTTATCCACTTTCCTCCTTTTTAATCATACCTAAGGACTTCTACACTAACTAGTGGATTGTCCCTGGGTAGATCCCTCGGGCTCTGGCGGGATCGTGGGAACTTGAGCCTAACCTAACCATCCTTATAACTCCATACATTAATTAAAATGGTCGGTCTTTGGTATTCTTCCACGATTGCCATAAACCAAATTTTTGAAAAATCTCTCAAAGTGTTCATGATTCTGAAACACATTTTTGCAAACAATTGAGAGTTTTATATTTTTCAAATGCTCCCCCTCAACATGTGCTCAAATGATTGTTTTATAAATTTGCACATGTCAGGTGAAGCTCGCACTTTTTGAATTGATTGATTTTCCAAGAACATGATCATCGCGAGACACGCTTACATCACTAGTAAACTAGCTTGAAATTATTACCCGTCCAGATCACATTCAAGGAAAGTCGCTCGAAATCGGTACATTCTACTCAGACACGTCCTTTGCGAGACACGCTTACATCACCAGATAGACTGGCTTGAAATTATTACCCGTCCAGGACATATCCTTTCGACTACTGACTTTAGCTATCGTCAATTCTTTGGTGAAGTCTGAGCCTTGCTCACATAAGATGCATGCCAAATCCTTTGCTCCCCCTCAATAAGTGCATTGGTATACAAAAGAGTTTAGCACTTACTGGAGAGCTTACTTTCACATCCAAAACATTTTGCTCCCCTTCAATATGTGCATTGATATATAAAATGGTTTAACACATACGGGAGAGCTTGCATATATGTTCAAATCATCACATTTTATCAGATTTCATATTTAAATCACATTATCTCCCCTGATCAAAAATTTCAAACCATTTGAGATTTGTGATCCCAATTGATTTAAATAAGTTAGAAAAATGTGAGAGAAAATGTGTCCGATTTAATGTTTTCTGATAATGGAACATACTATGCTCCCCCTTAAACTAAGAGGGAGATTCACTGCTTATTTTGCACAAAGTGATTATTATGACACAAGTGATATTGACCTTTTTGCGCAGATGATGTAATCACCCACTTTTCTGAGTGAGTCAGTGGTCAACATCGATTATCCATCCACCAACAAATCTTCTCAAGTATTGTCGATCCCCACTTGGCGAGATCCGACTAAGTACTTCTTTGTTGAAATGATGGTGGTGGAGGTGAAGGTGTTGTTGTTGTTGTTGCTGCCGATGTTGTTGTCGTGGTGAATTCCGAGCCAATCAATAGAGTTTGAACGTCTGATCAAATGGTTAGAATGGGAACTGGTACATTCATTTTGGCTATGGAATCTGCATAAGAATATCAACACAGATATACATGCATACAGATACACTATTCCTTAATAGCTACCCTTCAGCAGCTTGCCACATTATAATACCAAGTTCATCTTATAATCAAACCCCAATCAGGAACTACGTCAAACCACTATCTAGCATGAAGAGCAATTAGCAATCATGAACATGGCAATTCACACAGATTTCAATATTTAATTCAGGATCTTAGGAACATGATTCTAACATAATAGCAATCTACCTAAGCGAATCCTGAGAACATATGCACAATATCAACAACAATTAAGCAGCAGAGACAAACAACATTTGAAACTCATTCACTTAGTTCATACAAATGTCATAGGAGTATTCAAGAACATCAAACACAACTGGTTTTCTTACTTCTTTTAGGTTTTGAGTCTTAAGGTGTTTAGGGGATTAAACGAGGATACCAAAGTAACACAAATGAACCTTCTAGATACATAAAGCTAGGAGACTATAAGCAAATTGCACATAATGTCCTAAACTTTCTAGCAACTAACACGTTTGGCCATTTGATATAAAGTTTTAGCAAGATCCTCTTCAACTAATACCCCATTAACTACAAAACCATTTCTAACAAGTATGATTTAACCAATAAATCCGTTTGATGATATAAAATTTGAATTCACTCTCCCCCTCAATCAATGACCCGTATTAAAGTATTGTGGTTGTTGATTGAGTGACAAATTTTATGCATAATCCAAGTATAAACAAATTTCATACAACACATATTCACCAAGTGTCTCGCAAATAATTTTCAGAAGAATCATAGAATGAAAACTATTTGTATGCAAAGAAGACTTCTCTTCTTTTTCAAGAAATGATGCACTGAAACGTACATCAGATCGAAGAAACATGGATATAAAGTAATCCATGCCCAGGTGAACATCACCCAGTTGGAGGAACAGCCGTCTTTTTGGCGACGTGCTTTCCCCAGTATGAAGCGCGGGTTGCTATCTAAAGTAATAGCAGGCCATTTAGACATGTTTTATCAATCCATTTTAACTTCTGCTCGAGCTTCATTTAAAGACCCGTGCCATTATTGAATGACATTTCTAAGTCCGTAAATGTTATCGATAAACAGAAGACATGCCTAGGTGAGACTATTTTTGGTCTTTTTTAATTTTTTAATTTTTATGGTTTTTCTGATTTTACGATTCTCTATTTACAATTAGCAAGATTTCTATATATCTATTTACAAAAAGGTATAAGATATGAAAAAGAATGTAAGAAGCAAAATATATACAAGGATACGAACCAGAAAATCATTACTCCTCAGCATTCTGAATCTTCTCCGCATTCATCACTTGACTTGCTGAAGAGCAATGTGAGCACTTTTAATCAGGGATTGATTCTGGCTTTTCACTCTCCCCGAATTAGTGCTCTCCCCCAATCTGACAACCTTTCCTGATGAACACCCATAATAGGAAGAAGACTTTGGATGAACGCCCATAATATGAAGAAGTCTTTTGATAACCAAATGCATGCCGTCTTTAGTCTTCTAACACTCCCGTCCTTGAGTAACGCCGTCAAAAACCTTAGGCATCTTTTCGTTAGTTTAAGTTGAGCCTCAACTGAAATCTAGCTTAACCCCACAACTCATCAAACAAGAACTGTCATGAGGTTAAGTTAAAATCAAGTTGGACCTAACCTTAAACTACAGAACAACTTGAACCTAACTTAACTCCACAACTCATCAAACAAGAACTGTCATGGGATTAAGTTAAATATCAAGTTGTAAGAAAAGAGCTCAACATTTTTGAATGTAGAGAAGACTGAAGACTCGACCTTCTTCAAGATTGCCCAATGTGGAGGAACAGAATACCAATCACCTTCATCTCACCAAATGCCTTCCAGTAACCTTACATATAACCCATCAGCCCGCAGCATACACATGAGATGATAACACCCAATAGAGAATGAAGAGTAGACTGACGACTCGACCTTCTTCAGTCTTTAGTATAACACCAAAGTAACAAGTTGAACCACTGATCATCTATAGTATGTATCCATCCTTGGATATTAAGCCCTGATGACATGAACCTGTTGTGCGTCCTTGATGTACACATTCTCTCTCCCCTGATGGTTACGATTAATCAGCCCATGATGTAACAGTGAAACGTAAATACCAAGGTAACAAGTTGAATCACTGATCATCTATAGTATGTATCCATCCTTGGATATTAAGCCCTGATCACGTGAACCTGTTGTGCGTCCTTGGTGTACACATTTCTCTCCCCCATGATGGTTACGATTAATCGGAATCATCATCATGATGTGTACATGTAACCTAATGACGTGTACATGAAGCATTGACTAGAAACCCATTGTTGCTGATAGTACCAGCCCGTGAGACGATGTAGATTAGCATTCCATGACCATGTTCTTCAACACCTTGATAGACGGAAGAAGTAGTGTTGGAGAAACATGGTTTGCACGACTCCTGAACTGACGTATTCAGGAGTCGTATGACCATTTCTCAATCATCAACTAACATGTAGATTAATATTCACCCTTTCCCCCCCTCAAAAATTGCATATGCCTGCCAACTGCAATTTTTGATGATTGAGCTAGTGAATATGAATACCATCAATGATAAGTAGCTCCACTTGATGGTTCTTGAAGACTAACATGTTGTTTATTCACCCTTTCCCCCCCTCAAAAATTGCATATGCCTGTCAACTGCAATTTTTGGTTGAATACGTGAATAAAAGTATACTCCAATATGCGCCGATCCACTTGAAGATTGAATAAGCACGGAAAGAGCATGAATCTTGTTGATGAGAATGGCCATAAATATGAAGATTTCTCTTCTTCCAAAGATAAAGCGCACTAAGCGTACACCTTTCTTTTCTTTGAAGAACGAGGCCTGAACTGATGTGTACAGACGTCATTATGTTGAAGAGCGAGGCCTGCACTGACTTGTACAGACGTCATTATGATGAAGAGCGAGGCCTGCACTGATGTGTACAGACGTCATTATGATGAAGAGCGAGGCCTGCACTGATGTGTACAGACGTCATTATCTCTCTTTACTTCTTCTCTCATCTAACTCGTTGCCAACCCCATTATCATTCTGTCGGCTTGATGTCGTGACCACTGATGGAGAAAAACCCAATATGATGAACTTGATACTGAAGTAATATCACCCGAACTTGTGACTTAAACTTGTACTAATGCGTGACAAAGAGCGGTGTAAAGACTTCGTGCAACATCGAATCCCTAAGTACTCTATACTCTTCAACCAACCAACCATCAAGTATGAGACGTACATCACCTCTTGGATATCCACAACTTCGTGTGACACTGAGCACTACAACGTGACTCCTTAAAGTGATAGTTATTTTGCAAAAGAAAAAATAACTAGATATCCAAGTCCTCGTCATTCTAAATGTTGAAAGCTCGAACAAGGATCTCGAAGAATCTTCATCCAACCTCCCCGATATCTTCAGATACTAAGTACACGCACCCATGAAATTTCACTTCAGCCTCAAATAAATAATACTGAACTAACCCCGTAGTCACATCTTGTCGATTAAATGCCTCGATCCAGCCATTTGTGATGTTATAGCTGAACTTTGATAATGGTTTTAACCCGATCATGGTCAAGAGTGCATAGACCATCATCACGGGATTTTACAAATCTATGATTTAAACCGAGAAATAAGTTCTTTCGCGGGATTTTACAAAACCAAGAAGAAACCGTGAGACAGTAATAGATTGAATGTGGCATGAATCATTTGATTTTGGTTAACCTCAGTTTGGGTTAAGAATATCTTGTGAGAATTACAGATCACATCACAACTTTTTAAAACCTTTGGCCAACTAACCAACCTTGTACACAGATTAGTGACCACTTGATGAAGGAAACCCAATATACCAATACTGAAAACTGAAGTAGAAATCCCCAAATTTGTTACTTAAGCTTGCACTAATGTTGGAAGAACGGTGTAGAGAATTAATGCTCCAAGCAGATCTCTAAGTGCTCAATACCCAACCAAAGTATGAGACATTAACACCTCTTGCGATTATCGACATCGTCATTGACGTGTGACACTGAGTACTCCAATAACTATTAAGTGATAGTTACCCCGACTGCTGGTAACTAGATAACCCAAGTCTTCAACTTAAATTTTAAGCACGAGCAAGTTATCATTGAAGGTCATGCATCCAACCAACCCCGACTTCAAGATAAAATAAGTAGACGCCTTCGTGAAATTCAGCTTCAATCTCAAATGAGGAATACCAAATGAACTTCGTGATCATCTTGTGCTGTTGACTAGTCAAAAGGAGAAGAAACATGCGCTAATTCTTAACAGTGCCCATGACTCATAGTCAGTCCTATCAAACAAAGCTGTCTGACCCAGCTACTTGGATGTTGTCAGGTGCAGTGCATGGAATAGTTGTCATACTGTGTACAGGATTTTACAGTTCTTGAGATTTATCCGAGAAATAAATTCAAGAACAAACTGCACAACAGTAAGTATCAAACTGCTGAAATCTTAGGCAATTAGCTAAGACCTTAACCACTGAAACTGGAACCGCTAAAATTCACATCGCTGGAGACGGAACCGCTAGGAAACTCGCGCTAATTCTCCCCCTCAAAAAGGGCATGTAATGACCTTTTTGCCAAAGTTAAGAGTCTGTGATGATCGTGAATTTGACAGGCACAAAACATGGAAAGAGACAAATGAAACAACTACAACGAAGATGGTGATTAAGACTCTCTTGTAGTAACCCCTTGCTTTCCTCCTCATCAATGGTTTAGCAGATTAATAATTCACTTAAGCTCGTAATATGCCAAAACCGCTTAATGAAATGCGTATAACTTTAAAGTGAGTAAAAGGTTAAAGCATGTCTCCAAACAAATCACCTCTTGTTTTTAAGCCTGACTACCTCTTGAGAAGATCTTGAACAACAATCTCATTAGAAGCTTGAGAAACAACAATCACTTGATGAAGCTTGATAAAGAACAAGTCCGCGACTTAAACTTGCACTAAATTATGATTTAGAACCTATATTGAGCACAACAACGTAACTCCTTTAAATATAGGTAGTGATATATACCCAACCTTCCATCCTTTATTGTATATATCCACTTCGTGAACATCCAAGTCTAATCACCTTAATCACCTTAAATTGCAAATTGTGATTTAGAACCTATATTGAGCACAACAACGTAACTCCTTTAAATATAGGTAGTGACATATATACCCAACCTTCCATCCTTTATTGTATATATCCACTTCTTGAACATCCAGGTCTAATCACCTTAAATATGCTTGAGCAAGGGTCATCAACCATCGTGCATCCATCCACCCCGAGATGTTTGTGACACTAAGTACACCAACCCGTGAATTAACAAACCAACCAAGTTACCATAATTTCCCAATTCCTGCTGATCTTGAAGCACAAACTTATCCCGGAAAGAATAGTCAAACCCCCTAAGTTTTATTTTGTCTAAATCCAAGTCCCGCCTACTTGTCCAAAATTCATCTCACGGGATTTTACAGCTCTTGAGATTTAAACCGAGAAATCGAATCTTTCGCGGGATTTTCTAAAATCAACAAGAGAAACCGTGAAATCACCCAGAATACCCAAGAGTGAAGTGCAATGCTAATCTTTGAAATTTAAGTCACAGAAATCAAGTCACAACTTGATCAAATCGCAACAAATCAAGTCACAGTTTGTCAAGATGCCACAAGACAAATCGCAATCAACCATATCGCAATAAGTCGAATCGCAAGTGTTAACTCGCAACGTCAAATCGCAACTGGTAGCATCGCAATCAGTCGAGTTGCATCAAGTCAAATAACAACTTGTCAATTTGCAATTAATCAAATTGTAATTAGTCAACTGTAACTTAAACTGAAAAATATCAAATTGCAGGCTCACTCAAATTGCAGGCTCAATAGGACACTGCTGCCAAATCCATACCTCTGAAACTACATTGATATTCATAAACCCAAATACGAGTCGTAAAGTATATATCCTCGTGAGACTTTGTGGATCACCAAAATACCACTCTTTACACCAAAAATTATTTCGGATTCGTTAAACATTTAGTCCAGTTCAACAGTGATTCACGATAGTATTCAAGCCCATGATATCCAACGATTTGTTTGACAATTTCAGTCCATGAAAGAATATAGCAATAAGCCCAAAGCAGCCCAACACTACATTAATCAATACACAAAGGCCCAAGTCCATGTCCAATACACTTAACCCATGTGAATTATAAAACTACACACTCTATGTTGCAGTAGACACAATGCTATATATTCACGCCACTAACTGACAAAAAGGCCAAAGTCAAACGAAGAGTAGACTAGCTTGAAAAAAAATGTGATCACGTGAATCTTTACTGCTGACATGTCCTTTCTTGAAATGTATACTCAACCTATTATGAATTCACGCCACTTTAAAGAATCTTAATCATTAAAAAATCGTTTTGCACACAGACACGTCCTTGTCATATTTGTCTAATTCAATCACAGTTAACTTGGTCCAAAAACTTACTTGGCCCACAGACCAATCCGACAACCAGAAACGCTTAATCCAAGTCAACCAATTAAGCCCACTTAATTTACTAAGACCACTTAAGCCCACTTAAACCAAGTTTTTCAACCCTAATCTCACGGGTATATATGTAAGACTTATAACCCTAATCACCATTCAATCAACAAATCCGCCCCCAACTGCTCGTCTTCTCTCTATTTGCAGTCAAACACAACCACAAACCGATCATTATCTCCTTACGATGTTCAGGCCGGATCAAGATATACGTCTTCAAGATCCATTGTGGTCTCGGGTAGGTGTTATGATGTACTTTTTATTATTATTACCGAATCAAAAAGAAGATTAAAGCATTTGATTGTTTTGATTTTTCTTTTAATTGTTTGAATATTAAAACGAAGCTAGCTTGACAGTGGATCAATGAAGATGTTTCATTCATTTGTGATGAGGTCTTTAAAGATCTATGGTTTTAGTTGAACCACACGAATGAAAGGAACGACTGAGATCATTTTCCGTTTTAATTTTCATTTTACTGTAGACGTGTGTTGGGAATAGATGTGAGTTCATGGGATGATATTGGTATTGATGTTGTAATGACATGGGGTTAATTAGATTGTTGTTATTAATTTGGTTGGCTCGGCTGTGATCAAATGGATTGTTGCTGGCTTGGATTAAGACTGATGATGGTTATGTAACTGAGGTCAACGAGTCAGTGGTTGGTCATGAGTAGACAAGCCGCATCCATGAACACAGAGACAAACAGCATCCATAATCATACAGACAAACCGCATTCGTGAGCATTTAGACAAACCGCATTCGTGATTATACAGACAAACCGAGTTCGTGAGCATATAGACAAACCGAGTTCGTGAGCATATAGACAAACCGCATCAATAATCATGCAGACAAACCGCATCTTTGACCAGTCAAAGCTGTCACTTTCACCTATTTTTGTCTTTATGCCGGTTTTAGTTAAAAAACCAAAACAATATGCTTAGACCATACAAACCGCATCCTCTTTTTGCAGCTACAATCCAAACTACAATCCCAAGATGACACAAACCGCATACAAGAACATAGCATTTTTACACAAACAGCACCCAAGAATACATCATCACCAAGAACAACCATATCTGCTGCTGCATACTCCAAACGTATGCCTTAAAACCCAGAAGCAACAACAACCAAATATCACCACAAGTCACCAACTGTTACATGCTCACACGTTAAAACAAAGTGTTGTTAATAGCCCACTTGTTAACAAAAGAAGCCACGGATTTAACTTGTATAAGAAGAATAAAAAACGAGTGGACTTTTACAACGAGTGGACTTTAATGGACTTGAATCAGTAACACAAATGAAATAGTGGACTTTTACAACCCATAAAAAGGACGTTAAAACAATAACATAAAGGTGAATGACACCGAGAAGAAAAAAATGAGTAGTACAGTGATTCGAACCAAAAACAATGAAACCAACACACAATCAAACCGAACCTAACCATGGCTCTTGATACCAATTGTAGGAAATAACCATCTTGATTGTGTGGATGATTCGGGTGGTCTTGGGTTGTGGAAGATTAGATCCATAGTTAGAGAGATGAGATGAACTAGAGAGAGAGGGAACCCTTTGAGAGAAAAACCTGGATCTATTAGATTCAATGTGAAATTGTGACAAGAGTTCCAACCCTTCCCAAGTGTGGGAAGGGGTATTTATACTTACTAATATTATGCCCCTAGTGGGCTGTGGAGTGAGCTGACAGTGGGGAAAGCCCCGACCCACTCCACAAATATAAATACGACTAAACTAATAATACTAATACTAATATTGCTAAGCTAATATAAATAAGCCTATGAGCTATGTAGATGCTAAATAGATGCTCGGGGTGACCGAGCCTTCATCTGAATATTTATATTCCTAACATTCACAATCCTCATAAGGTACTCATTTAATTCAGAAAACTTGATGATTTAGGGTAAATAACAAGTTTAGGGGAGGATTGTTAGGAATTAAATGATTGAAGACTTAGTACTGCTGAAGATTACACTAACAGTACAAACCGCTAGTGTTTGACTGAAGACTGCTGATATAACTAACAATACAAACTGCTAAGTTAGTACTACTAGTATGGATGAAGGTACTGCTGCATGATACTGCTTTAGAAGACGTGTAGAAGATAAGTATGGAATATATTTTATGTATATCACAATTAGTTTGAATTATATGGGTAGATACTTATCTTGTAAAGGACTCCTTGTGATATAAAAGGAGTTCCTAGGTTATACACATCAATACGATTTTGTTAAGATTCAAGGTCTTGTAACCCTAGTGATATTGAGATCACTCGTATTATTGCTTAATAATATTGAATCGTTTGGAGTTACTTTCTGTGTTCATTGTTCATTAAAACTATGTTACTGTTACATCAAAACCAATCTTCTAAGTATTATCAAGTAGATTCCGCATACTTAGTAATATAAACTCAAAGTATCATTAACACATTCTAAAGGTGTTTTGATCCTCTCATCAAGGACTGTTGTTGTCAATTGTCAAAAGATTACAACATAACGACTGCGTTTGAATTGAATACGGGTTAAGGGACTTAAATTGACAAAATTCCAAATTATACCCTATATAAGCAACCAACTCAATATTTTAAAAAATACACAAACTCAAATATCGTATCTACTTACCGCCATTTTTACACATTCATCCAAGCTTTTTGAGTTTCTCTAATTTTACGATTGTAAGTGTTATACTAATTCATTTATGCATGATTAACACTCGCCTAAATTTTTAAATCATTTCTATGGCTTAATTGCTTAATCGAATAATTAGGGTTTAAGGCATAAATTTGGGCATTTCTTGTGTGTTAGGTTTTAGTCTAATTAAATTAGTTCTTTAGCTTAACATCATAATTAGGATTGCTCTATTGCTTGCTAGTGGGTATTTCAAACATCAGTGAATGAAAAGTTGAATGTTTTAGGGTTTAAGTGGTCGTATGCATTGCTTCTACTTCTGCGAGTATTGTGTTTGTGTTTTAAGTAGTTGGTTATGCTTATACAAGTCCTTAAATAATGCACCTTAAGTCTTGTAACCTAAATCAAACATATGTTCTTAGTCGAAGAAATTCACATTGCATAATAATCTTTTGTGGCCAATGTGTTTGTTTGCTTAGATTTCTAGGTACTAGGATTTGTTTAGAATGTGTTTAGGAAGATATTTGATGCTTGCATGGTCCCTGAGTCAGTTTAATATTGAATTTTATTAAGTATGAAATTCTTAGAGTAAGGAAGAATTTCTTCGACTAAGGATGAATATCTTCGAGTTAGAAGAAATATTTTTCTTACTTAGAAAATTTTATGAAATTCTTCGAGTAAGAGATTAATTTCTTCTACTTAGAAAAGTTTTATAAAATCCTTCGAGTAAGAAAATTTCTTCGACTTAGAAATATTTTCTTACATCCTAAGAGTAAGCAAAATTTCTTCGACTAAGAAATTTTTCCTTACATTCTTCGAGTAAGGAAAATTTCTTCGACTAAGAAATTTTTATTAAACTCTTCGAGTTAGGAAACATTCTTCGACTAAGAAATTTTTCTTAAACTCTTCGAGTAAGAATACATTCTTTGACTAAGAAATTTTTATCATACTCTTCGAGCAAGTGTTCAGTTTCTTCAAGTAAGGATTTTATACAAGTTCCTCCTACTTAGGAGGGTTTCAAAATTTCCATGTAAGGAAAATCGCTATCTCCAATTAAGAGAGGTTCTTTTCAATTTTTTTTTAAAAAATCCTTCGAGTAAGGAAGTTTATCACACTTTCTTCGAGTTAGCCTATTTTACTTCGAGTAAGCAAATTTTTTCAGACATGTAAAATTTTTCCCAATATAGAAAAGTGTCAAGTTGAACAATTGTGTTTGCTCTTATATGGTTGTTTGTCTATTGTGTTCCTATTATTCATGATCATCATATCACTTAGGTACAGATCATGTAACAAATGACTTACACTAACACAAATATGCAATTTCCATTGTGTCTCTTTGTTGGTGTTTGTACTACTCAGTTTCACAATGTCTCAAGGATCCGTTGCAAGGAATGAATTGATACCCGAAGGAGATGAAAGAAAGATTGGAGAATCCAACTACAGAGTAGATTTGTAGACATTACCATGCCACCCTTCCTGTTAGATCAAGGTGGAAATTCTGAAAAAACACTTTTGCAGACATGTTCTGACAAGATCCGCTACAGTTCCTGAATTCTACCTTAATCAGTTCTGGCACTCATTATTCATCAGTCAGGACACCAAGACCATAGCAGTCACCCTGGACACTAAGAGGATCAAGTTCGATGTTCATCTTCTTCGCAACGTTCTTGGGCTTCCTCCAACTGTCTTTGGCAAGTACACAAAGTTTCTAGATGATCCAACTTTTGAACGTATAGTCAAGTCCTTAAAACATCTTGGCTATGACGATTCATTTGAAGAGATCACATCACATCCAAAGGTGGACAGAAGATACATTCCTCAACTGTGCTTGACTATGTACACCATCCTAAGTCATTGCATCACAGGAAAGGAAACAGGTCACGGGCACCCCAGACTTGAACATCTGCAGTTCTTCTGGGGAGTCATCAACTTGGCCCATATTGATTATATTTGGACCGACATGATTTATCAAGCTCGACAATTTGGCCAAAAGAAGAGCTACAAGATTCCTTTCCCTCGCTTTACCAAACTCCTCATTGCTCACTTCATGGAACGAGATCAAGACATTGACAAACTCCCAACTGAAAAGGCTCATACTGTACAGATGGACCATGTTCTTTCTCGTGTAAGAATTCATTCCACCAACACCACCAAACAAGGTCTAAGAATTCCATGCGCATTAATTACAGAGACGGTGAGGGAAACTGAAGCATATGAAAGGAATGATGAAGCAGAGAAAGCAGGATCAGTGGGGATAACGGTAAAGGGAACAACTGGGACAAGAGGAAGAGGTAGCGGAATTAAAGACGGTACTACAAAAATAAAGAAGGTTTCTCGAGCTACTAAGAGGAAACCAATGCTTAGAGATGAATCTACAGAAGAAGAAGATGAACCGAGCTTGAGGGAAGAGAGAAAAAGAATCATGAAAATAAAGAATGAATTACATGATGAAGGTCTGGGAAAAGGCAAAGGGAAATCACTAATGCTTCAAGACAAACCCGATGACACCCTACAACCACTAAAGACTAAAGAAGAGGAAATTGCACACCTCAAGCAAGCCCTACAAGAGAACAAAGCAAAGTATATGGCTGATCTTGAGAAACTCAAGCAAAAGAAGAAAGGTGAAGGGTCCGGATCAAAGGTTAGTGAAGAAGAAACCTTGTCTAAGTCTGATGATGAAACAGAAGCTACATTGTCTTGATCAGAAAGTGCTTCACTGTGTGAATCTGAGGGTGAATCTGAAGAATCAGACCAACTCATTCACTCACCCTCAGTATCTGATACTGACAAAACTGATGAAGAAATGAAGGAAGATAATGAAGATAAGGAAAAAGATGATGAAAGTGATGATGACAAAGACAATGATAGTAATAAGGATGACGATAACCAAGATGATGATGATCAAGATGATGACCTTATACCTACTCCACCTGTTATAGCATCATCTGCTGATCAAACTTCCAAAACCAAGCCTCCCTCACCAATACTTACACCCTAACAACCAGAGACAAGTGAACTCCAGGCTCTCAAGGAACAACTCAGCGCGTTGCAAGCTCAAGTAAAGACGTAGCAAAATGACATGAATGAGTTCAAGGCATATGATGTGTCTCTAGCAATGGAAGACTTCCTCAACAACAACTTACCAAAAGAGATAAGAAGACACCTTCAGGAAACACTTCCAACTCTTTTGAAGGAATATGTCAAGAGAAAGCTTGAAGGAATTGTAGCTCATCATATTCAAACAACACCACTCACAATTCAAACAAAACCATCAAAGCCTTCCTCCGTAGATCTCAAAGGACAATTGCTTGAGGCCATCATTAATGATCAAGAGGAAAGTGATCTTCGCAAGGCTTTGATCAAGTCTATGAAGAAAGCTAAAAAGAAGGATGATCCTTGTAAGAAGGTCAAGTCTAGCAAGCATCGTCTTGATGATTCTGACAAAGACGACCAAGCAAAGCCGAGCGAAAAACGTACAAGAGTGACTGGACCTACAACTACACTGCCATCATCCAACATTCAACAGACTGGCGAGGAAGAACTAGTTCCTCAAGATACTGGAACATTTGATGATGCTGAACCTCACGATGACATCACATATAACAAAGCTAAAGCTGTTCCTGAACCACCTGCGGATGCACCACTAAAACCTGCTCCTGAATGGATTAATCCAGCTGCTGAGAAGTTTGAATGGTTTGAAGAAATGGTGGATGCATACCCCGATATTCTAGAAGACGAAGTTCCTGCAGAAGGCTCAGTTGTGGACTTCACAAAGAAACTCAAGAAAGTGATGAAGATCCAGAAACTACAAATTTCTGAGATTGTCAACATCCGCAAAGCATGTTTCTCACAATTTAAGACTTCGATTACTTCTCAACTGGAATTCGAATACAACCTGGAACAAGTCGCAAGAGCCTTATCTGAGAATGTTAGATGGGATGTTGCAAGTTCTTCTCGTGAAACCGAGACATTCCAGTTTCGAGACTACTCACAACCCTTACCCCTCATTGGTCAAGCTCATAATCCCAAGATACCTAAAGCATATTTCTTCAACAATGACTTGGAGTATCTGGTATATAGGAACACTAATCCAGAAAAATGATATGCTACATCTCTCACCAAGTTCAGGCCGCTACTTATGTGCAAGAAGGACTTGAAGAACATATTGGAGACTTGTTCAGCACCTCAATTGCAGAATATAATGATGAAGCTGTTCTAGGAGTCTTTCACTGGCCTGAGATGCGCAAATGGTTCTACAAATGGAAACTAACGTTTACCTCAAAACACAAGGTAAACTACAAAGAGAAGATTCTTTCCATCAAGAGTGCTGAAACAGAGTCAAAATATGGATACAACTTTCTGACTAAGATCACGGTTCGAAGACAAGATGACAAGGAGTACTCGTTCAATGAAGCAGAATATCCTCATTTGAATCTAAACGATATTGCAGATATGTACCTACTCAAGATACAAGGAAAACTCGAGCATCTCCCTGGCAGCCTTCAATACGACATCATCAACTCTCTACTTCTTTACATCCGAAGAATAGTGATAAAGACAAGAGTCAAAGATGTTCATCTCGGTGTTGAAAGTGACCAGAAAAAACTGAACCTCAACAAACCTGATCTTAGACCTCAGAGAATCGTAGAAATACAACCATATTCTTCCATCAAAAGACCATTTGGAGTAGTGTATGCTAGATCTGGAAGACCAAAGTTCATGGGCTACGAAGATATTCACAAGTTCAGTAATGAAACTTTGATACAAGTCAGGTCTGAGCTTGATCACATTCTAGAAAACCACACACAAGGGCGGAAGCAGGGTTGGTTAAGACACATGACTTGGAGACGAAATGATGTGAAGCAGGCGGTCAAGTTCTTGGCACGGATTGACTACACACTCAAGCATCGAGTTCAGATGAGAAGATTGGAAAACTATGTGGGGGGAAGAGCTAAGGATCTGAATATTCTCACATTCTGTCATCCGGAGTAAATCACTGGTATTATTGTCAATTGTTTTTCATCATTCAAATTTGTTTAGTATGACTATGGTTTGTGTACATATAACTGTGCATAACCCGTACTTGTAAAGAAAGGACCCTGAGGTACGCTTCAGTGCCTCAATCCTAATATAAGGAGCGAAAGCTTCTTACTTTTTAATAGAATTAATCAAAATTTTGATAAGTTTTTCAAAATTTTGCTCAAAAGAACATTACTGAAAAATGACCAGGACGGGTAATAATTTCAAGCTAGTCTAACTAGTGATGTAAGCGTGTCTTGCAACGGTCATATTCACTAAAAAATCAATCAATTCAAAAGTGCTAACTCCACCTGACATGTTCTAATTTATCTTAAAAAGTTATGAGCACATGTGAAGGGGGAGTACTTCTGAAAAAGCAAAACTCTCAAAGTGTTAAAAAAATTTGTTTTATAATCATAAACACTTTGAGAGATTTTCAAATAAATGGTTTATGGTAACATAGGATAGTCATGGAGTTATAAGGTGACTAAGGATAGGAAATACGTCCTATGATCCGCCAGAACCGAAGGGATCTACCCATGGACAATACCAATAGTTGAGAACTAGAAAGTCCTTAGGTATGATTGGAAAAAAAAGAGTAAAGAAATGAAAGGAGAAAGAAGGGGTTGAAGAATTAAAAAGAAAAGTAAATGAAAGGGTGAAAAGAAATAGCCCTACATATGTTCAACTTTAGGGCAGAAAGCGGGATCAATTCATATGCTACTGGATGTTACTACGGTGACATCGGTATTGTAGATTAAGCCGTCATGAACCTAGTGACGCACTGAACTAAACCTTCTAGCCACTCAAGTGTCTCTCAAAAGATACTTGTTTCGTTCCTCACGGAGAATCCTTCATATTCTATCGACCTCTCACTCCGAGATGAGTTGACATTGAAAAAGAGGCACTCTGCTCCATGCCTCTGATGACTAAAACCAAAAATGCACTAAATCGAGTCTAGAGAAGCGAGATACATCAAAAGATCTCTTAGGAACACTTAATATTTCTACACCGGTTGTTCAACAATAAGGACACCAGTTGTAAATAATAAGATTCCTACACAGATCTTAGCAATCTGCCAAGAATATTCATGAGGGAATTCACATTTGTGATTTTCAGTGATTGAGTGGAAATTCCTGCCAGGGTCAACATCAAACAGCCCTAACAGCAGGTCACTTCAGTAATCCCTTGTGGATTACGCTTAGGGTTCAAGGTGGTTCGAAACGGTCTATAGTCGTGGAGTGATACTTCGGTATACTTTAGCGACTCACCCTGAATCGTTGATACACTTCGGTGTACCTGTGTTAGCTCTCTTGGGGGCATCCGATTTAGGAACGACCTTAGCAAGGATTAGAGAAGGTTTTCACACTATGCTGATAACCATCTCGAAGTCTGAACCTGTAAGTGCCGGATGCTTTATTACTAACTGTTTTCATGCAGGTATTAATGGAGACCAGGAGTTCCACCACCACCATCACCATCATGCTAATACTAACATCACAAAGAAAGTTCTCACAAAGATCAAAGCAAAGGAAACGTTCAAAAGTCAAAAGATCAAAGCTAAAGAATGAGAATACTTGAAGTTTAAAGATCAAAGTCAAAAGAAGTATGAGCATGGTGGAAAAGACGTACAAACACTGGAATTAAAGACGTTGATGGAAGGCAGATCACTATATTACCATATCACACACAACAAGAACAAAGAACAAAGATATGAAAGACGTCAAAGCCTATGAAGCAAAGAAGACGTCAAACAACCTTGATGACCAATCCTTAGGGGGAGATTGTTGGGAACACATTTCATAATATCAAGTATTGGTCATAGTTTATGTAATAGGTTGCTTTTCTATTAAGGCCTTTATGTTTGTTTTAAGGTTCTGCCTATGTAGAAGGCCCATGGGCCGTAGCATTTTATTTATTTTCTAGTTATTAGGGCAACACCCCTTACATGTAAGACTACTATAAATACCCTTTCTCTTGATGAGAAGGGTGTTGGTTCTTGTTGGTTATTGATTAACAAAGTTTATTATTCATTTACAAGTTTCATCCATTCTCTCTCTCTCTCTCTCTTACTTTCTCTCTCTAGATCCGTGACTTGTGTGATAAGTTTTGTGACCTAACATGATTGATGTTTCTCTATCTAAGCCTGAACGAGTGGTGAAAAGAATCAGGTAGAACCTGAATCGTGGGTATGAAAAAAAACTCAGGGAGCTAAGAATTGAATAGCTCTTGTGTTAGTTGTGGCATAACTCAGTAGTGTCCCTAAAAAAATTAGGCTCAAAGAAAGTGACTGAGATAATTAGTAGGTCTGATAAAATCAGGCAGATTGGTTGTACTTAGGAAGTGTTAAGAATAGGAGATGAAAAATAAAGGGGTAGAAGCTGTTGGGTTTCAGGATGAGTACTATTCTTGCAACATCAGGAAGCAATTGTGATAAAAATCATGAGTTTTGATGTGGTTGTTTGACATTAGGGAGTAGAAAAGGATTGAAAATGTTAGTGGTTCAGGGAGAGGGAAGGGTGTAATTGCTTAATTCAGGCTCAGTCTGATAGTGTCTATCATAATGAAGCAGCAGAAATGTGGTGGGAGAACTGCTGTTAAAAGAATGATGAGGTGTGTCAGTGGTCTAAGAAGAACACGATTGATGTTACTCAAGGAATGTGAATGTGCTCAAAGAAAACATTGGTCTCTGAATCTGAAAACCTTACAAGTCCCTGAACTCGTGTGATTTGTAATCTTAGTCACTGAATGAGTTATAATTCTCATCTATATCCTGAAAAAGTCAGGTTGTAATCAAAAAGACTGGTGGGAAATAAACAATGAGGGAGGACCCAGATGTATCAAAACTGAACCAGGCCCCCCTTACTCACTAAAGCACAAAACTGCACCCCTGACCCTGAACCTTTGTCCCTAAACCCCTTAGCCTGAAACCCTCTCAGTGAAACAAGTCACTAAACCCTCTCAGTGAAACATGTCACTGAACCCTCAAATTTGAACCCCCTGAACATTACTCACTAAACCCCTGGTCCTTGAACCACATGTCACTGAACTCTTACTCACTGAACCCAGTCGGTGAACCCTTGTTCTTGAACCTAGTCCACCACTTACTATCAAATCACTCAAGGCTATTTGTATATTCAAATAGGGGGAGACTGTTGGGTCAAAAATTGACCCAATTGCCCTCAACAAGGATTTGAAAATAAAATAGCATGTGGTACTCACTGATAAAGAAATTAGTAAGTATTGTATAAAGCTCTTTGTACTGAAGAAACACTTAACTTACTGATGCGGTATTAGTGAGTAAAGTATATGAACTACAAACAACTCCAGTGTCACTGAGATTTGACAAATTTCTAAGTGACCCTGAAGACGCTATCTCTACCAACAAACTGAAAAATATAGGCGGGAACTTCCAAAAAGGGAAGTAAGACAAAGTACAAGAAATTGCCATAAGAGTTGGAATATTTGTTATGATTGTTTCAAAAGGATGGTTGGTGCTTTTCCAAAAGAGGAAGATGAAGAGGGACCACTTGATGCATGACATCTCACCAACCATCACATGGTGTCTTTGTATTTTTACCTATATATATGTTTAGTTTGTAATAGGGATAGTATGGATTCTAAACAAACAAAATAATACTTAGTTAGTTTATAGGATCATCCTCTCATTGAATCTCAAGCATAGCTTGGATCAGTGAGAGTTTATTTGTCATTCAATGGGGAAGATATTATTAGTTAGTCATGTGGGTATTGAGTAATCTTGTAATTTTTGTTTATTATGAATAATGAATTTGTTCTTCATTTTATCAAGATTTACTCAAATTTCATGGACCAACACTTACAACAACAACAATACCATCAACAACCACAATTCCCAACACAAAAATTCCCAATGCATCCTTTGCATCTTCCAGCAAAACAACCACATTGGTTTGATCAAATGTGTGAAGCTATCAGCAGTCAACAATCCATCCATGAAGCAGGTTCACTAGAACGACGTCCAATGCTCACACCTGATAATTATGTTCAATGGGTAAGCCGATTCTTAGGGTTCATGGAACTCCAAAAACCTCATGGCAAGTACCTGAAACTAGTTATCCTTGAAGGACCTTTTCAAATGCTAACTTTAATCGTTTCCGGTGATGCAACTGTTGTTCCTCCAAGACCTGAGACTGTTACAACTCTACTAGAGAATCAACTTACACCAGAACAAATCCTACACCGTGAGGCCAATGAACTTGCCATGAAGTATATTCTTCTGGGAATACCTAATCTGATTTACCGTAGTATTGATGCTCAGAAGACTGCTAAGGATATGCGGGAACATGTACATCTTTTGATGGAAGGCACTGAACTAAATCAAGAAGACATGGAATCCAAGCTTTATCTTGAATATGAAACATTCATGATTGAACCAGGGGAGTCATTAGAGTCATACTATCATCGCTTCACAAACATCATCAATGACTTGGACTGACACAATATCATCTTACCTAAAATTGCTATCAACACCAAATCCTTAATTTTTTAGGTCAATATTGGCAGAAATAAGTCACATTTGTTCGTCAAGCCAATAATCTTCATAATGCAAAGTATGGGTTGTTGTTTGATTATCTCAAGCATCATCAATCTGAAGTTGACAATGATCGAGCTCTCCGTGGAATGTATCAACCCTCACCACCTCCTCCACCATCGAATCCACTTGCACTTATGGCTCAATATCACTTGCACTTATGGCTCAATATTACCAAGCTCCATATCCACAATCAAATCATGCGTTTGGTCAACAAAAACATCACTTTACTTATCCTCAATAATCACCTTCCACTCAGATCGTTCCATATGATTCTTCACAACAATCAACTGACAATCAACTTGTTCCATATGAACAACAAGACAACATGTTCTATGCACATGCACATGATGAAGAAGAAGAAGCGTTTAATACATTGAATCAAGGATTTGCCTTTATTGCTCGAGCCTTCAGCAAATTTGCAAATAAGTCAAACAATCGCCTTCGCAATTCATCTAACCCAAGGAATCAGGCTGTTGTTCAAGGGGGACGAGTTGAAGTGCATAATCGATCTTATGGACGTCAAATGGGAAATAGTGGTTGTGCAGGGAATTCAGGTAATGGCCAAATGTCTAATGCTGCTAGTGGAAGTAGGAACAATGTTGGTACTTCTCAGAGAAGGGATAAAATTATGGAAACTGGTACTGCATGAACTGGGAACTTGGAGATCAGATGCTACAACTGTAACGACAATGGTCATTTGGCTAATGCATGAATTAAACCAAAAATTAGAGGCAGTGACTTCCACAAGCAAGCATTACTTCTAGCACTCAAGGATGAAGCAGGAGGAACTCTCACCGACAATGAACAAAGCTTCATGGCCTCTGCTAATTCAAATGATGAAATGGAAGATCTGGAAGCTAATGCTACAGTGATGTTAATGGTAAACATGCAGGAACTTCACATGAGTGATACAGGCCCAGTGTGTGACACTGATGGCCTGTCTTAGGTACCTGATGCAACCGCATGCCTCATACATGAAATAGCTTCTCCATCTGCAATCGAAGAGGAGCAAGTTATTCAAGATAATACATTGTTACCTCTTCGAGACGATGATCATGTTAGCACAGTTGTTACATTTGATGATGATGATCAAATTAACCCAATTGATACAATTGATGATGATGATCAAATTGATGAATGTAACAATGATCAACTTGAACAAATTGAACCTTCGCCTGGTCCAGATCTAGAACTAATGACCTTACTCATGACCACCTAATCCCAAGTTGAACAATGCAATGAAATAAATGGTAACTTAAAATCTAAGATTGCATCATTAACTGCGGAACTTGAGAGTTGTAAAACTCAACTTACAAACTTTGAAACACAAGCAAAACGAGAAAAAAGGTTTGAAGTTGCATTTCAAAATTCTTATGTTAAAAAGCAAGAATTACAACATCAAATGCGAGAATTAATTGTTTCCAATAACAATCAAATTTCAAAATTAGAACAAGAAAAGCTTGAGTTAAAACAACAAGTCGAACATCTTGCAACTGAACTTTCAAAAATTAATTTGGAGATGTCGGTTTGTCAAGCAACGCTTTTAGAATACAAACAAATGTCAATGAAACAAATTGATTCTCACGTTGATGACATCGTTGAGTTAGAAAGACAAATAAAAGAATTTCAAAACGTTGTTTACAAAACTGGTGAGTCGGTCACAACCATACAAAAGTTCACTTTAAAATCATATCCAAATGGTTCAAAAGGTTTTGCTCTTCGTGACGATAAACCACGTTTTCTACACACAGCTCTCAGAGAAAATCCAAAGTTATATAGTTCAGAACAATTGTTTGATGATACTGTAAAGCGTATTATTGTATATAATTGTAGGAAGAATGGGAACAAGAAGACGAGAGTCGATTGAAAATGAGTAAAAATGTAATGGTTAAACCATTTAATTATTCTAAATTACCATCTATCCATGAAACTTTTGTTCTTCAAAAGGAAAAACCAGAACAACCTTGGTATGTTTTAGAAATTCATGTATCAACTTCTGATGTAGGTCCCGTCAAATCAGTGGCACAAATAAATGGCCCTTTACCATCTTCTGTTGAAATTAAACCATTACCTAAATGATGTCTTGTACTTCAATATTTTGATAAGTTTATGGAAGATATCAAACTTTTAGAACAAGCAATTGAATGTAATTTTGAGATAAAAATTTCTACTTTTCAATCCGCTTACGCAAAAGAACAAAGACAAAATTTTCAAACGCAATTTTTACCTCATGTCTAACATTTGCGTCTTTGTGCAACACAGTGGGAACGGGAACTACAAAATGAAGTTTCATCCATGATGAACATTTTCAAAGCAACTGAAAACTCGATTTTAAAACGAAAACGTCAAAACAAAATTCTTCAAAAAGAAGTAGATCGACTCTTGGAAGATGTTCTGAGTTCTGACATTATATCTGTATTTATGAACTCTGCTTATTTGTCATGCAATTCCATGCTCATATCTGACCACAATGTTGAAAATGATACGTTGAGAAACGGGATTGAGATTTTAAAAGCAGAAAATGAGAGAATCATGACTTATAATGATAATGTTCAAACAAAACTTTCACTCGAGAATTCTCAACTTCAAAAGAAAATTCAATGGTGTCAGGCTCAAAGACTTACTTTTGAACTCGAATTGCAACGTAAAAAAGAAAACACGTCTTTTCAAAACCATTCCACATCCAAAGTTGAGAATCTTGATGATGAAAATGCGTTTTTAAAATGTCAAGTTTACAAATATGAAAAAGAAATTGAGCATTTAAAAGATGAGTATAAAACAATCAACGATTCTTTGAAAAGATATGTTCTGAACTTTTGAAAGAAAATGATGAATGTCGACAAAATCGCAATGACACTATTCATTTAAATAGAGAACTCGATGCAAAAATGCAAGATCAACAATTCATCATTAGTGAGCTAGAAGAGAAAATACGTACCCTTAACAAAGGGAAATTAGGAAACACAAACGTAATCACACCAGAAATATACAAAATTAAAACATCATCTAGGTAAACAGATACAAACCAAAGTCAGACCACTAATTTGAATGCTTCCACTTCTACAGGACTAGAAGCCACTATTAGCATTAGCAGATCAGAGCGTAAGAGCACAAGAAAGAAGAATAGGATCTGGAAACGTAGGAGCGGACCTCTAGAAGAGAATGAATTAGAAGATCAACTTAGGACTTTGAATAAAACGCATGTTGCTCATGATTTAGATTTGAACTTAAAAACTTTTAATTCTAATATCAATGTAACGAATGCTATGTCGTTGAACGTTTCAAATGTCAATGCTTCTTATATCTTTTGTCGTAAAAGTATGATGTTTAGTTCGCATGATCGTTGTGTTGCTAATTATCTGTTATTACGCACTAGAAAACATACTAATGGCATTCTTTGTAGGCTCACTATAGCTTCTAAGTCTGCGTTAGGAAAAGAGCCAAAAGTAGTTTTTGAAATTGTGTTATGTGATCCCATAGCCGACAACACAAGTCCTAAGAAAATGGATTCACCTAGTGCATTCACTAAGACAAAAGACCAAAGTAGTTGGATATGGCAAAAGTGGTTACAGTATACACCTAGTTTTAAGTTGTTACCTAAATCTAGAAACATGTGTAATTCTACTATAACGGAACCCATTACTTATACGGGTTCCAATTTTAGCTCTATTCCATCTTCGTCGTCTTCAAGTGATGCAGGTAATCCAAATCGTACTCTGGATCGTTGATAGCGGATGTACCCGACATATGATAGGAAACCTTAAACTGCTCGTTAATTTTGTTTCAAAGTTCTTTGGTACTGTCAAATTCGAGAACGATGATTTTGCAGCTATCATGGGTTATGGAGATTATGTTAGTGGTAACATCGAAATTAGTCGTGTATATTACGTCAAAGGCCTTGGTCACAACCTTTTCTCATTCGGTCAATTTTGTGATGGGGATTTGGAAGTCGCATTTAGGGAGAAAACGTGTTTCGTTCGTGATTTACAAGGAAATGATATCATGTCAGGCTCTCGTGGAACTAGTCTTTACATAATCTCCATGTCTGATATGATTGCTTCTTCTCCAATATGTCTGCTCTCCAAAGCAACTTCGACAAAATCATGGTTATGGCATAAACGAATTTCTCATTTGAACTTCAAAACCATGACTGAACTTGCACGACACAAACTTGTTGACGGTCTTCCAAGATTTCGTTACTCCAAGGATCACTTATGTCCTGCATGTGAAGAAGGAAAAAACACTCGTGCTCAATTTCCTCCAAAAGCTGAACACAGTACCGATCACGTTCATCATCTTCTTCACATGGATCTATGTGGCCCAATGCGCGTGCAGACGATGAATGGCAAACGCTACATTCTGGTAATTGTTGATGATTACTCCAGATGCACTTGGGTTTATTTCCTTCGAAGTAAAGAGCAAGCTCCTAACATGATTATCACTTTTCTCACGAAAATTCAGTCAGCTTCGCAATGTCAAAAGTTAGAACTACACGAAACTGATTCAAACAGTCTCTCGGGTTACTTAGAGTGGAATGACATCACATCATACACGAGTCCAGAACAAAGATTTGAAAGACAACAGAAACTTGGAAGCTTCAAGAGAGCATAATGCTCAGTCCCATTATTCCGTTCGTGCATGTTACACTCAAACTTTTATGATACAAGACACAACAAAACTATGGCTGTCATAACGTAAACAATATCAAACACTTTCATGCATGGTGCCTTTCTATCAAAAGTTCGTGAAGACTGAACCAAAGCAAAGCAACATCGGTGGTCATTGATCTAGAAGTAAGTTTGCAAAGATGGGAAACACATGTAATCACTTAAGTGGAAGAAAAATCTAGACGTACAACCGTAAATCCTGACAATGCACATCATGATTACTTCAAAATGGAAACATCCTGTATAACACCGAAGAAACAATCCAACAATGATATTAAGATGACGAACACATGAACTGCAGAACATGCTTATTAGCTCAGTACTGATTATTTATGCATCTCGATGCAGTTACACTCAAACGTTCTATGATTACCAAACGACACAACAAAACACCTTATGAGCTTGTCCATAACAGTAAACCAAATATCAAACCTTGCATGCATTTGGTGCCCTTTTCTATCCAAATAATGATCGTGATGACCTTGGCAAACTCAAAGCAAAAGCAGACATCGGTGTGTTCGTTGGATACTATGAAAATTCAAAAGGCTTTCAAATTTGGAACTGTCGCACTAGAGAAATCATGGAAACCATTCATGCTAATTTCGATGAACTTACAAATATGGCTTATGAGCAAAACAGCTTAGGACCCGCAACCAACCGTTTAAACTTCCCTGAATCATCAGCTGCACCATCTCATGTGTTCACTCGTCAACAATTGGAAACCTTATTTGCTCCTCTATTCAATGAGACAACCGAAAGACGTGCTCCAGATGTATCAATGTTTCCGCTGCACAACCTAATCAAATTCCAATACATGATACACTTGCACAAACAACAACTGCTATTGCAACTGATGCACCTCCACTCCACTCTCCAACAATAGAAGAACAAATTGCTTACAACATCAATGATGTAGCTAAAGATCAACAAGAACAACAAGTACCCGCACCTGCAGATTATGACGAAAATGCTTTCTTCAATCCATTTGCTCCGGCTCCAACTATTCCTGATATTGCTGAGTCGTTAACCCGCAATGTGGTTCCGTCTAATATGTACACCTTTTATCAACATCGCCCTTCAACACATAAATGGACAAGAAATCACTCCTTAGTAAATGAGATTGGAAATCCTTCAAATCCAGTAATGACAAGACAACGACTTCACACAGACGCTGAACATTGTGTTTATGCTATTACCGTTAGTCAAGCTGAACCAAAGAACATTAAAGAAGCAATGACTTATGCCAATTAGATTAAATAAATGCAAGAAGAACTTGATGAATTCAAACGTCTTGAAGTCTGGGAATTGGTTGAAGACCAGATGGAGTCTATGTCGTCGGACTTAAATGGATTTGGAAAAACAAACTTGATGCTGATGGAACAGTAATTCGTAACAAATCGCGTCAGGTTGCCAAAGGCTTCAGCCAAGAAGAAGGAATTGATTTTGAAGAATCCTTTGCACCTGTGGCTAGACTTGAAGCAGTCCGAATGTTTCTAGCGTATGCTGCCCACAAGAACATCATCGTTTATCAAATGGACGTGAAAACTGTTGGGAATTATATTTGAGTTGGTATTAACAAAACATGAAAGATGAAGGAAACTTATGAAGACAAAGATGAAGGACTAATTATGTATATGTTAAAGTCTTTGTAACCCTAAATCTCTATTATATAAAGAGATGGGGCGTTAGGTTTAGAAGTACAGATGTTAGAGATGTAACATCCAGGAAAAGGTGTGTGTGTGTCTAGGCGTCAAGTTCTTACAATGAACGCCTAGGTTTTGTATTGTTAGTAGTTGTTAGAGATGATGACGAAGAAACCTTGTAGCAATAATAATGATACCTTTCTTTATTCCGCTGCATACATGTTTATTCATTATTATTGTGTAATCCCTAGATGAGGTCTAACCAACCTCGAGCTATAAACGATCTTCACAATTGGTATCAGAGCCTAGGGGCTTGTGATCGTGGGATTCACAAGGTTTCGTTGGTTGAGGATCGAAGAAAACTAGTAAAATTCGTAACTTGTTCGTATCTTCAAAACTCAATGCAGAGCTGTTTTCAAACGACGATAACTCTTTCGTTAACCGTTGGATCGGGCTGAAATTTTTACTGGAGATTCTCCATACATCAAAGAAGATTTTCACTGGAGGGATCTTCGATCTGAGTTCTAGATTGTCAGGTATAAATTTTTGAAAACTGCTGCAGAGGTGTTCATAATTTTTGAATTTTTATGGTTTTTGGCATATTGAACTTCCAAAATTCATGTTCTATTCGTATCATTCATCATGGAATTTGTTTATATGTTGTTCGTTGTCAATTATACACTCACGAAACCAGATTTGGATTGACTTTACTCACTTTGGAATTAGGGTTATGAATGAACATGTACCTACTGCTTATATCAGATTTGATTAAAACCCTAGTTCACTTTGTTCTTGGATTCTGGTTGCGTGATCGGTAGTTAATCGAAGCTTAATGGTAGGGTTTATTAGAATTGTGATTTTGCTTGTCATTCATTAAACACACCATTACAATATATAATTCCTAATAGATGGTTCTAGATACGAAACATTAAACGGGCTAGGCTTATCACTAAAAACAAAGCCCAAAGGCTCTAATAATAATAATACTCGTCTAACACTCCCCCGCAGTTTGAGCGGGAGAGGGGCGAACACTCAAACTGGAACGAAACTCCTCAAATAGCGCAGACGGTAAACCCTTGGTGAAAATGTCAGCATACTGGTAACGTGATGGCACATGAAGAACACGAACCTGACCACGAGCAACCATATCACGCACAAAATGAATATCGATCTCAATGTGTTTGGTCCGCTGGTGCTGAACCGGATTAGCAGTCAAATAAATAGCACTAACATTGTCACAATAGACAATGGTGGCAGAAAATAATGGTGTATGAAGCTCACGAAGAAGATTACGAAGCCAGGCAGTTTCAGCAACTGCATTTGCAACACCTCTGTACTCAGCTTCGGCACTCGATCTAGAGAGAGTATGTTGTCGTTTAGAAGACCATGATAGAAGATTATCACCCAAGAAAACACAATAACCAGAAGTAGAACGTCTATTAGTAGGGCAGCCAGCCCAATCAGCATCAGAATAAGCAACAAGAGAACCAGTAGAAGAAGCATAAAGTTGGCGCCCAAAGTCCAACGTGCCACGAACATAACGAAGAACTCGCTTGAGAGCTGAAAAGTGAGGCTCTCGAGGATCATGCATATGAAGGCACACCTGCTGTACTGCATAAGATATATCTGGACGAGTAAATGTTAAGTACTGCAAACCACCTGCAAGACTACGATATAAGGTAGGATCAGAAACATGATCCACGTCAGTATCAAGCTTGGACTCTGTGCCAACCGGAGTCCGAGTTAGATTACATGTAGCCATATGTGCCCGGTCCAAAAGCTCCAAAGCATATTTCTTTTGAGAGAGGAACATGCCTTTAGAGTCACGGGTAACAGAAATCCCCAAAAAATAATTAAGGGCCCCCAAATCAGTCATATCAAACTCCTTATGTAGAGATGAGATAATACGATGAAGTAAATCTGTAGAGGAAGCCGTTAGTACAATATCGTCAACATAGATCAACAAATATGCAACCTCAGTACCACGCCTATATATGAACAAGGACGAGTCACATCGACTTGACAAGAAACCAACCCTTAGAGCATAATTTGCAAACCGTTGAAACCAAGCACGAGGTGCCTGTTTCAAGCCATATAACGACCTCTGCAATCGACAAACATGATGTGGAAAACGAACATCCACAAACCCTGGTGGCTGATACATATAAACAGACTCTGAAAGATCACCGTTAAGAAAGGCATTCTTAACATCAAGTTGGTGAATGGGCCAATTCCGAGATAATGCAAGACTCAGAACCGTACGAATAGTAGCCGGTTTAACAACCGGACTAAAAGTATCACCACAATCAACACCAAGTTGCTGAGTACTACCGTTAGCCACAAGACGAGCCTTATACCTGCTCAAAGAACCGTCGGCATGATATTTGTGCCGAAACAACCACATAGACCGTACCACATTAACATTAGGTGGTTTCGGAACAAGAATCCAAGTACCATTTTTAATTAATGCATTATATTCATCATGCATAGCATCTCGCCAATTAGGATCAAATAAGGCAACAGAAGGAGACTTAGGAAGAGGAGAAATATGAGAGACATGGCCATGAAAACGGGGATTCGGCTTAACCGTGCCAACTTGGGCACGTGTGACCATAGGATGAGTTCGGGTAGGGGGGTTAGGAGCCGGAGTATATTGGGTCGCAGGAGGGGGGTTGGGTTAGGAGATTGGGCTATAGTGGGTTGGGTCGTAGGTGTTGCGGTTGGTGTAGGTGTCTGGTTATAAATGATATGAGGCATAATAGAAGATGGTGTAGGTTCAAGAAACGTGTAAGACGGTGGGTTAGATGGAGTTATAGAACCATACGGGAATTGAAGTTCATCAAATGTTACATGGCGAGAAAGAATAATTTTATTTGTGGAGAGGTCAAGGCACCGATACCCACGATGATAAGCGGGATATCCCAAAAATATGCAAGGAGTAGCGCGAGGTGCTAGTTTGTGAGGTGAATCGAGATGTGGGTAACAAAGACAACCAAAAGTGCGTAAACGTGAGTAGTCGGGTTGTTTGTTAAACAATTTTGTGCAGGGTATTTCATTTTGAATGGCGGATGAGGGAAGTAGATTAAGTAAGTAGGCGGCCATATGTAATGCCTCGACCCAAAAGGTTGGTGGAAGGTGAGCTTGGAAAAGTAGGGTGCGAATAACATTATTAATAGTGCGGATCATTCGCTCCGACTTTCCATTTTGTTGTGAGGTTTTTGGGCAAGAAAAACGGAATTGAATGCCATTTTGAGCAAACAGGTTAAGGAGATTGGTGTTGTCAAACTCACCACCATGGTCACACTGAAAAGCCGCAATATCACACTTAAATTGATTATTTACATAAGAACGAAAATGTAGGAATTTTGAAAAACTTCGGATTTAGTACGTAAAGGATAAATCCATAAATAATGTGAATAATGATCAAGAAATAACACATAGTATTTAAAACCACCAGAACTGACAATGGGAGAAGTCCAAATATCTGAGTGAACAATCTCAAAACGACGAGTAACAACGGAATCTGAACTAGAAAACGGAAGTCTCACATGTTTTCCAAGCTGGCAAGCATGACAAATATGAGGAGACTTTTCTTTATTACAAGAAATAAATTGACGAGAAACAAGAGAACGTAACACTTCTTCCCCGGGATGCCCGAGGCGTTGGTGCCACGTAGAAGGACTAATAGAAAGCAAAGCATGAGGAATAGGAGAAGGTTGGGTGACTGGGTAGAGATCTCCTGAACTGTCACATCTGAGAAGAATATGACGGGTCAAGAAATCCTTCACAGAGAAACCAAATGCATCGAATTCAATTGTACAATTATTATCCCTAGTAAATTGACGAACAGAAATAAGATTTTTGATGATATTAGGGGTGACAAGAACATTATGTAAGTGTAAAGGACGATTGAGAGTAGGTAAGATGCTATGACCAGTATTGGTAACAGGTATGGATTTACCATCACCAACACAAACAGATGGATATAAACATTTATTATAAACGGTATTTAAATTACTTGTATGTGAATTGAGATGAGATGATGCACCTGTATCCATATTCCATGTAGGATCGCGAATAGGCATGATGCTAAAAGCACGTGGGAGCCTAGATGGAGCTAGGCCTAAAATCCCCGCCTGTGTATTGAACATATTGTTGGACCGAATAAAACTTAAATAACTCTTCTTTTTTTCTTTCTTTTCTGACGTGCTTCAGCAAACCACAAACACCAAACCAAGAATAAAAAATTAAATATGCTCCCACGAATTGTTTCTTCTTTCAACACCAAACCAAGAATAATATACTTGTATGCCGAATTAATTTTGCCGATTTTTTTTTTTGAATGACCGGATGAGAGATGGATAGAGAAGGGAAAAGATAGGGTAAAAGTTAGGAGAGGATCGATTTTGCTCTTGATACCATATTAGAATTGTGATTTTGCTTGTCATTCATTAAACACACCATTACAATATATAATTCCTAATAGATGGTTCTAGATACGAAACATTAAACGGGCTAGGCCTATCACTAAAAACAAAGCCCAAAGGCTCTAATAATAATAATACTCGTCTAACAGGGTTTTGTGAACCCTAGATTTGATCTCAGTTAGCAAATTAGAGTGCTATCACAGTAGGAGTTTGTACACATGATGATCCTGCTATGCTTCTTTAGTTGGTACTGTTTCGATGTTCACATAGGTACTGCTCGTTAATAGTTCATGAGACTTTGTACTGTTAGCTTCTACACGATGGTACTGTTGGCATGTTTGAGTTTACCTGCCGTTCAGAAGTGCACGCAAGAATGACCTTTGTACTGGCTGTTATTATGTTCTCAATCGGAGTTGGTACTATTCGTAGTGAGTTCATGTTCTCCACGCAAGGTTTGTACTGCCGAGATACTTTGTACTGCCAGGACAAGAAGCTCGAGTTCGTACTGCTCGTTTACCCATTCGATGGTTTGTACTGCTCTTATTCTTTTTGTACTGCTATTGTTTCTCATTGGTACTGCTCGACATTAATCTTTGTACTGCTATGCACTGAGTTCTGTGTGCGAAGTGTTTGCATGATCTAACGTGCATGGAGAAAAAAATATATCAAAAGCTCATGTTTAACTTCCTCGACATGCATGCATAAGGCAAGATTTGGGTCAGTGGACGTTAATACGTGTTTTGCAACCTTGGAATAGAGTGGAGGATGCTTTTTATATTATGATTATGCATGGTCGATCTTTATTGTTTCAATTCTTTTCTCCATTGGTCCCACGGATATTATGGTGTCTATCAGATTTATTTTTGTGAGCAAGTCGGTGGTAGGGAACACTTTTCTTATTATTTTAGAATGTATCGTTGGACGGTGAGCACATTTGTTGGATGATCACAACATGCTAATGGGAAGGTGACCTTTATTATACATATTTGCATGGCAATTGGATGGTGATCAGGTTTGATTCAAGACAATAGTTTAATGGTCGGTGTTCATGCATGGATAATGGGTCGGTGACTTAGCTTGTGGCAAATATTATGGTGTTCTTTACTCTATATTTGGTGTTATTATAACTGGTGACATATATATCATGAAGTTTTTACCAGTGATTAGCATGAGATTATCCAAGTGAGGGGAAGCATGAATATTGTTGATTTGGAATAGTTGGTTCCAAAAGACACACCAGGGGAAGATACACACACACGAGAGATTTTATTTTTGGATTTTCGGTTTCGTTTCTTAAAGAAAAGCTTATTCGTTACTTCAGCATCGAATTGGTAATAGTTAGTTTTCTTCACCAGTACATACAACCTACCGAATTGGAGATTCAAATGGTTAACATATGGGTTTCAGGGGAAGCTTATTGTTAAAATGATTAACCATTTATATGCTACATCGAGGTGAAGGTTTTTATGATTCCTCATTGGTATTTTTACTGAAGATTTAGGATTTTTCTGTCTTGGGTTCATTTATAAAATAAAGCATTTTGGTGTTCGTTCATGGAGGGCGATTCAAGACATTGGAAGACTAAATTGGATGTATGGTACTGGTTCGTGGTTATGAAGATCAAAGATGCATACTTTTGTCCCCTAATTGATGATGACAAAAAGGGGAAGAATATTTTGAAGATTTGCAGCTTGAAGATCCTTGATGATATGCATGGATTAAGGGGAAGACTATCTTTCGTACTAGGTTTTGTCATTATCAACTAGGGGAAGATTGTTTGGAATTATATTTGAGTTGATATTGACAAAACATGAAAGGTGAAGGAAACTTATGAAGACAAAGATGAAGGACTAATTATGTATTATGTTAAAGTCTTTGTAACCCTAAATCTCTATTATATAAAGAGATGGGGCGTTAGGTTTAGAAGTACAGATGTTGGAGATGTAACATCCAGGAAAAGGTGTGTGTATGTCTAGGCGTCAAGTTCCTACAATGGACGCCTAGGTTTTGTATTGTTAGTAGTTATTAGAGATGATGACGAAGAAACCTTGTAGCAATAATAATGATACTTTTCTTTATTCCGCTGCGTACATGTTTATTCGTTATTATTGTGTAATCCCTAGATGAGGTCTAACCAACCTCGAGCTATAAACGATCTTCACAAAAACTGCATTTTTGAATGGAAACTCCGTGAAGAAGTGTATGTAACTCAACCAGAGGGCTTCATCGACCCAGATCATCCTAATCATGTGTACAGACTCAAGAAAGCCCTTTATGGCCTTAAATAAGCCCTGAGGGCATGGTATGACAAACTGTCTTCATTCTTAATTGCTAATCACTTTACCAAAGGATTAGTTGACCCAACTTTCTTTATTCAAAGACACGGGGAGGACATTTTGATTGTTCAAATTTATGTCGATGACATCATTTTTGGATCAACAAAGAAAAAAATATTCAGTCGCTTTTGCAAAATTAATGAAACAAAACTTTGAAATGTCCATGATGGGTGAACTAAAGTTCTTCTTAGGACTCCAAGTTTATCAATCCCCCGGGGTATTTTTCAAAACCAGTCCAAATATGCTCTTTAAATTCTAAAGAAACATGGCATGACCAATTGTGATACTTATAAAACTCCCATGTCTGCCTCTTCACCAAAGCTGGATGCTCATTTACATGGGACACTAGTTGACCCTACCAAATACCGAAGTATTATTGGGTCTCTCATGTATCTAACAGCTAGCAGGCCAGACATAGTATTTGCAGTATATCTTTGCTCCCGCTATCAGTCAAACCCAGCTGAAAGACACCTCTCTGAGGCTAAAAGTATTGTTGATCCCAAACAAACGAGCTTGTATTAGAAACTTTGAGAATACTAAAGAGTATGCGGAATCTACTCTTTAATACTTAGGAGAATATTAATGTAACAGTGAACTCTATGAACAATGCAAAACTGTATAAACAATAATTTATGAAAAGCTTCAATATTGTTATGATCAATAATACGAGCACTCTGTGTAATACTAGGGTTTACAAACAAACTTGAAGCTATGAATAATACGTACTGAGATTCCTAACTTCATAACCTAGGACCTCCTTTTATAGACTAAGGAGTCCTTTACAAGATAACAACAAATCTTCTGGAATATACGTATCTTTCTAACTATATAGAATATACGCTGAATAATCTCCATACATATCACTTCACACGTCTTTATCTTCTTAGCAGTACTATCTTCATCAGCAGTCTTCATCAGTATTAAGTTAGTCTGGCAGTACTAACTTATTAGTACTGGTAGTTATATCTTGACCAGTACTAACTGTTTTGGATTGAAAGTACTAAGTGTTCAGACATTTAATTCCCAACCATCCTCCCCTAAACTTGTTATTCACCTCTAAATCATCAAGTTTCTTGAATTAAATCTTTGATTATGAGAGGATTCTTCCAAACACTTCATCTTCGTTCATCCTGCATAAATACCTTCCTTAGCAGTTCTCTTGCCATCTCAGATTACTCATCCACCAAGAACTTTGCAGCCAACATCAAGGTGAGTGTTCCCCTTAACAGTGGATATTCCTTCTCCACCAGCATATAGATATCAGTTCCAGCTTTTGTAGATACATGATGAATACCACATGTATCATACAATCTCCATTGCAAACCTTGATTTCCTACCTGAAACTTCCATATCTTATCATCTTCATCTGGCTCAAAAATCCTTTTCAATTCTACCCATAACATTCTTTATTTATCATCAGTTGGCTCTGTTGAATTGAATCTTTCTTTCACCAATTCCCATAGCTTCACCAGATCATCCCTGTCAAAAGCCTTCAATATATCATCAATGAATTGGTATACCTCGGAATGGTTTCCAAATCTTATTATCTTCCAGAATTTCCCTATGTCATCAGTATAGATCTCCCAGTCTATGATTGGATATTTGGTCTGTAAAGCTTCTACATTCAACCCTTCTTCAGGAACTATGATCATCATCTGATTTAGCTCTTCTTCAGTCAACTCTTCTTCTTGCTCTTTTGATGTGGGTAGGTCTTCACTGACTTTTTGTTTCTTAGAAGATTCTGATTCCATGGTTATTCCAGCTCTCTTAACTCTTCTGCGTTCTTCTTCAGTTTCCATAGGAATAAAATCTTGAATCTTCTTGTAAGCCTTAAAGTATAAACCTTCCATTTCTTCATATGATCTGCCTGCAAGTTGACTAGCAGTCCAATGATCTTTGTTCTTCAAATAAGTAGTCATATGCTTCAACTTTTCTGCTCTTGTTGGTGGTTTGTTCTTTCTTGCTGCATCCCTTTTTTGCACTCTGACTCTTCTTAATCATCTCTAGCAGCTCTTGAAGGGCATTTTCTCTTTCTTCTTCATTAATACTTGCCCTGTCCTATTCATATATCTTCTGAGCTAGAAGTTCATCAGCTTGTTCTTGTTCTATTCTCTCTTCTTCTTCACTTGCAAGCTTTTGTTCCACCAGAAATCTTGCAATCTTTTGTTCTTCTTCCAATTTAGCCTGTTCTTCATCATAAACCCTTTGAGCCAATTCTTCATCAAGACTTATCTGAGCTTGAACCCTCTTGCTAACCTTCTTTGATGGCTCAGACTCTTGCATAAAGCTTTTTCCTTTATTAGCAGCACTGGTAGTACTAACTGATGCACCAACAGTACTAACTGGCTCAATAGTACTAACCTATTCTTGAGCAGCAGTAGAAACATCTTTAGCAGTATCTTCAAAGCCTGTATCTTGCTCATGCCTCCCCTGAATCTCTGCATCTTCTTCAACCAATGTGATGTTTGGATCTTCATCAATTCCAGCAATTTTCCTCTCCTGTTTGGAAGGATCCTCCAAAGCATCATCTGAATCATCTTCTTCACTATCAGACTCCACAATGTTTGCTCTTCTCTTAGCTTTGCTCGTCTTGATCTTTTGTTCTAACTTCTTCACCTTTTTGATCAGTTTGGTATAAGCAGCTCCATATAATCTCTTTGTCTGCTTTAACTCCAGCTCCAAGCTAGTAACTCTGTTTGACAATTTTGTACATAGTTCCATCAATTCTTTGAGTTTCAGACTGCCCTCATCACTTCCAAGTGTGTTAACTCTTGGGAGAGGTGAATCATGGGGCATGTAAGACTCATTCTCAACCCAAGGTTGATCAGCTGAGCCCCCCATAGTATCATATTGACTGGGGTGTCCATCACCTGAATCAAGCTTATGAGAACTTGACTCATTAGATGTTGCCATGGGTTGGGTCTTATTTATATTATCACTAGCCTGTCCAGCTTCTAAGCCAGAGACAGTAGTGGCAGCCCTCACCATTCTATCACCCTCTACATTGACAGCCTCATCTGCTACATTGGTATGAGTAGGAGATTTGGGCTGAGGAACCACAGATTCCTGTCTGATTCTCCTCCTATATGTTTGTGTTATTTGAGGTTGTGAGGAAGATAGAGCACTGATAGGTGTGTGATGGAACTCAACTGGGATTGTTGATCCTTCACCCTGAATGTTTTGATCCTGAAGAAGCATTTCTGAAAATAGTGGTACTTCTATCCCAGAATAACCCTTAGAACTCATCCTCATATTACTAAAAAGCTTTTGAGTAAGGGTAGGAGTTTTATAAACAGTTTTGTGAGATAGAAGCAGATTTTTGTGCTTATTCAAAAATAGTTGAATAAATCTTGGATTCCTTAAATATTTGTATTTGCTATCCAAGTTTTTCACCATACCATCAAAAATCAATTTTGAAAAGTTAAACTTTCTTTTTGTGGCTAAGCAAAAAATAGCAGTTGCAATATTACTACTAAATTGCTCCCAAGGAGTTTTCTTTGAACTTAAACAGTGTAAGATGGTATGAATGAGAAATCACCATTGAGGGACAAAGTGTCCTTTTTGAAAAGTTAATTTGTCAGAATTTAACACATACCCCATCCAGGAAAGGTTTTCAAAAATTTTAGTATTAAGAAAAGAACTAATACCATCATCATCTGCTAGTTTGAGATGTCTCCTAACAGATGAATCGGTAATAGTCATGACTTTGCCATCAACTGTGGCAATTAACTCTTGTTCTCCATTATCAAGTGTTCTAGCAGTAGCAGTCTGCCAAAACTATTTGATTAGAGAAACATAGATAGTAGGATTCTCTGTTAGAGCATACCTTATGTGAGAGGTGTTGAGAAAATCCACTATCTAGTGAAACCCATGACTTCCCTCAGGTTTCTGCAAGTAGGCGACCGTGTTATGTTTATCACAGAATTCCAAATTCGCCATTGAGATTGTTTGAAAGAGAAAAGTGTGATTAGAGTTCGGGTTATGTTCTTTGATGAGAGAAACTGTGTTTCGATTTGACCAACTTAAGAAATTGTTTCTTTATCGTGAAGAAATCTTTTAAGTTAAAGAAATTAAGTGAATTATCAAATTTAGGAAACCTATAAAAAAGGTAAGTAACGAAAATCTCTCAATGACAATTATTAACAAAAAGCCGGTTACTCCTAAACAGAACTAACGGTTACTCAGCAGTACTAAGTTTTGCCCAGCAGTATAAACTTTTGCCTAGCAGTACTAACTTTTACAAAACTTTTTCTCAATAGTATTAACCCAATTTCCTTTTAAAACAATACTGCACTCATACATTTTGAAGGGATTAAGTGTAAAGGAAGACACTTAATCATTTCGGTTGCATTTAACCCTGGTTGTGTGAGAACCAATAATTTTCAGTATAAATACTGCCAGTGATCATATAGACTCATTAAAATAGCCTTCTTGATAGGGTTTCCAGCTCGTGGCAGGTGTTACCTCTAACACAAATGTATTAGATTCACTTTTGCTCGCTGTTCTCTAAACCAGATGTCCTTAGACTAACAGACTATCAAAGGATAGAATAGTAAAGAGTAAGGTAGATCAGTTACTATCTGACTAACTAAAAACTATCAATTCATGTTTAGTATACCACCTGATAAACATGGTTGATTTCAAGAAAAATATTTTAAGGAAATTCCCAACTCAGGTGTTAACCCTTGTCAACTGATCCCTAAATCATCTCTATCATTAATCAGCAGCATCACAACAAATAATCCACCACTTTTGCTTCTCACACAGCACAAATTCCAATCATACTACTTAGCTTATCCGGCAAATGTTAGTCCAAAACCAAGAAAACACAATCCAGAGCATTTTCTTTATAACAGTATTAATTATGACTAACAGTATTAACACAACAGTATTAATTTGCACTAGCAGTACAAACTTATACAACTAATCGTACTAATCCTGTACAAAACGTTACAAAGACATAAAGAGATTAAACGTTTAAGGATTTAGCATTCCAATACTTGCAACCAAGTACTGAAACCTTCCAACATCATGACATTTTGTAAGTAAATCTACAAAATTGTTATCTGTATGTATTTTAACAACTTGAATCAACTTTTTATCATTGCACTCTCTTATTAAATGATGTCTAATCTCTATGTGTTTTGTTTTGGAGTGTAAAACAGGATTTTTAATAATACATATAGTGCTATTATTGTCATATTATCATGGTGTGCATAAAATTATACTCATAATCCAACATTTGATTCTGAGTCCAGAGTACTTGTCCACAACAACTAGCAGCAGCCACATATTCAGCTTCAGTTGTAGAGTTGGCAACCACATTTTGCTTCTTACACTGCCATGATATCAATCTGCATCCTAGGAACTGACAAGCTCCTGTTGTTGACTTCCTATCTAAACTTGCTCCAGCATAATCACTGTCACTATATGCCACCAGATCAAATGGAGAATCTCTAGGATACTAAAGACCTAATTTAGGTTGGCCTTTGAGATACCTACAAATCCTTTTCACAGAATGTAAGTGGGAAACCTTAGGTGTAACTTGGAATCTGGCACATGCACATACAACAAACATAATATCTGGTCTAGATGATGTACTTATTTGAGTTCATCAGATACATCAATGAACCAATCATTGACTTGTAAATCTTTGAGCAAAGGTTTCTCTGGATCCATTGGGGTGCTAGCTGTCTTGACATCAATATACCCAAATTTCTTCAAAATGTCCACTGGTACAGATTTGCAATTTCCTCACACCAAAAATGTGTGACAATATGCATATAGTCACACACGTTTTTTTTTGTGTGTGTCACCAAAGGTCGCGCCACCGTAGGTTGCATATGGTCACATTGTTTAGTTTGTGGCCGTTTTCATTGAAAAAGAGTGACTAAAACCCGAATTGTGTGAGAAATTAGGGTTAAGTTTTATTGGATTAATCAGTTTTGTGTGACCGTAAACACTTTATAGTCACACAAATGTTTTTTGAGAGTAACTATTGTTCGTTCTTTGGCCACATAAATATATAATATATGTGACATTTGAGATGATTTATTCAAGTAAACGTGTATTTTGTGTGACTATTTCCCGTCCTATGGCCCCATGAATATATAATAAATGTGAAATTTGTGATGATTTAGTCACACAACGTGTGTTGTTTTTTTGGAGTTAGTCACATACAATTTAAAAAACAGTGGCCAAAAAGTGTTAATAAGTGTGACCATATGCTGTTTAAAGTGAAGAAATGTGTATTTTGTGTGACTATTGTTCATCCAATGGCCACTTGAATTTTATGTTTGTGTGGCCTTTTGTAATATTTAGTCACACAAACCATGTTTGTTTTGGGTATTTAGTCACATACAATTAAGCAAAAAGTGGCCAAAAGTGTTAATAAGTGTAACCATATGCTGTTTGAAGTGAAGAAATGTGTATTTTGTGTGACTACTGTTCATCCAATGGCCACTTGAATTTTATGTTTGTGTGGCCTTTTGTAATATTTAGTCACATACAATTAAGCAAAAAGTGTCCAACAGTGTTAATAAGTGTGACCATATGCTGTTTAAAGTGAAGAAATGTGTATTTTGTGTGACTATTGATCATCCAATGGCCACATGAATGTTATGTTTGTGTGGGGTTTTGTAATATTTAGTCACACAAAGCATGTTTATTTTTGGTATTTATTCACATACAAAAAAGCAGAAAATGGCCAAAAGTGTTAATAAGTGTGACCATATGATGTTTAAAGTGAAGAAATGTGTATTTTGTGTGACTATTGTTCATCCAATGGCCACTTGAATTTTATGTTTGCGTGGCCTTTTGTAATATTTAGTCACACAAAGCATGTTTGTTTTGGGTATTTAGTCATATACAATTAAGCAAAAAGTGGCCAAAAGTGTTAATAAGTGTGACCATATGTTGTTTAAAGTGAAGAAATGTGTATTTTGTGTGACTATTGATCATCCATTGGCCACTTAAATTTTATGTTTGTGTGGCCTTTTGTAATATTTAGTCACACAAAGCATGTTTGTTTTGGGTATTTAGTCACATACGATTAAGCATAAAGTGGCCAAAAGTGTTAATAAGTGTGACCATATGTTGTTTAAAGTGAAGAAATGTGTATTTTGCGTGACTATTGTTCATCCAATGGTCACATGAATTTTTAGTTTGTGTGGCATTTTGTAATACTTAGTGACACATCGAATTAAACAAAGAGTGACCAATAATGTTGATAAGCGTGACCATATTATGTGAGTGCATCTTTTAGTCACAGGGTTACTATTGCTATTACTAAGTTAGTACTGTTGGAGCAGAGTTGCTACTGCAAGTACTAAGTTAGTCCTGCTGAAGCAGAGTTACTACTGCTAGTACTATGCTAGTGGTGCTGGAATGAGTATATATATTTAAAACAGAACTAAAAACAAAAAGAAATTTCAAATTGAATTAAACTCGAATGTATATAACTGAACAGAATATACAATTGTAATGTCATACATAATCAAATTCTCAAGTACCATAATTTAAAGACTTTTGACTCTTCGTCGGCTTAGGTTACAGTTGCTTTATGTCCTTAATAGATACATATTTGCGCTTCGATGGTACTGGTGGTCCACATTTAGTCACAGGGTTTGTTGGTGTAACCTGTAGTAAACAAAAGACGCTTGTATCAAACATTGAATTAAATATGAAGAATTACATATATGCAGGGTCAAAAAACACATGTATGTACCTCCTCTTCAACAATAACTTGATCCTCTGGCCATGCAACGAAACCACCTACGACTTCCTTAACTGTTTTAAACCCATTATTTGATACGTCCGGTATGCATGTTGCATCCACTAACGATGAATCAATTGACACTCTGTAGTAATCATTTGGGAGTGGTTGGTTATGCAGCATTTGCTTTCCATGAGACTTGTATATGGTACCCAAAGCAACGATATTTGCTCTCTTTAAGTGCCACAGTTTGCACTTAAATGTCTAAAAAAAAGAATTTTTCCATGTATATCTCAGAAATTATTTAAACAAAAGAATAACAAGAAACATGTTGAAATACATACTGTTGGCAGTTGGAACACCCCCAAATTACCGTAGCGGAACAGTAGAGTCAAGGGGGTATTACATCATAATATAGATCAAGGTATAGAAAACGACCTCTAAATGAGACGTTTTGAAATATTATCATTCGAATTTATTAAAATCAGAGTTAAACAAGTGATTCAAAGTATAACGTTACATATAAGTTTTCAAAGTATATCGAATGATAAAGATAAGATATGAGTCTTCAAGTATGTAAATGACTCTAGAATCCATGCATCCACTATCGCCTTATAACCTGAGATAAACATGCTAAAAATTGTCAACCAACGGTTGATGAGTTCATGAGTTTCGTGCAGTACGGACCTTAGACTTATTTTCAATAATCGCTAAAGCTTCTTTGACAGTTTTGCTCAAAAAGTTACCTCCAGAGGAGGCATTGAGAGAATCTTGGTCAGATTGGCTCACACCATTATAGAAAGTGTCGATTTGCATCAACTCGGTAAAACCATGATGAGGACATTTACGAAGCAATTCTTTGAAACGATCCCAGCGTTCACTAAACGATTCATCAAATCTTTGTGTAAATTTGATGATTTCATTTTTAAGACTTGTCGTTCTAGACGGTGGAAAGAATTCGTTTACAAACTTTGTAACTAAGTCCTCCCATGTCTCAATTGAACGAGGGGGTTGTTTTTCAAGCCATATCCGGGCTTGTCCCTCAAGAGAAAATGGGAATAGAAGAAGTTTGATTGAGCTAGACGGGATGTTCTTGTATTTGATGGTAGATGTAATCTTGTTAAACCATCGAATGTGAGCATGAGGATCATCCCTCTCAAAACCGTAGAATTGGCTAGAGGTTACAAGATTCAGTAACCCGGTTTTGAGCTCAAAACTCTCAGCTAGAATAGCTGGAACAACAATGGCATCTCCATCACCCTCGATGGGTGCTTGGAGAAGCTCATTCATCGGCAAATCTGCCATGACGACAGGATCAGTACGTTCCTCAGATACGACTGATGGGGCAGAACGTCTACGATGTCTTCGAGGTATGTTTCCAAGCTCACGGAGAGGGCTTGATGACCTAGAAGAACGAGTGCGCATGCACTAAGACGAGTCTAAGAATCCTTTATAGTGGAGGAAACTCAGAAAAGGGGTAAGAGGATTCTTTTTTTATTTTATTTGTTTATTGAGAAGTTAAGATGAAAACAAAAAATTTTAATTAAAATCAAGATCGAGAAAAAACACAAGTGAACTTAAACCAATAATCAACAGGCGTACGGTAGCTCTTTAAAAGATAAACGCACAGAGTGGCGGAGAAGCAGAGGTGGGCAATTAATGCTCCTTAAAAACCCGCTTCTTTCAGTCCGACAATTTAATGTCAGACTATCCTAGAACCTCCGTTAGAGTTTGTTTATCAATTAAAGGTGAGCCGATATTCGCAAGTGATACAAAGGCAAGTTTAAATCCACTCAGTCCCAAGCCCCACCCATACAAGACTTGCAACCTGTGTGTTTACAAACCCACTGCCAACATATTATGAATATCATGAGACATCCAAATAAATGGACTTCCAACAATTGCTATGTCAGGTTGATGACTGAAACCCAATATAATGGTCTACCGACATTGCCATGTCAGGTTAATGTAGGTCTGAATCGAGTCTAATTACAGTTATCAATAGAAACCAAGAAAGCGTATAGTATCATAAAAGTATAAATGTCTGAGTAATTTAATCACAAAGCAATTCATGTAGTTGATAAATGAGTAAAGTATTTCTAAGCATGTATCTCCCCCAAAGAGTATAAAACAAGTATTAAAAGAGTAGGGGCTACAACTCACCTTGAGCGTATCTGGGAAGGTGAAATGTAAAATCTAGTAAGTTATGGGAACGGCTCCAACACACGACCTGAATACATAGGGAAGTCTGAGAATTTGACTTATACGAATAGTGAGTGTGAAAGTGAGAAATCGTATAGTGACGTGAGTGTGATATGCTTAAAATGCCTAAAGTTAAAAAATAATATTATATATAGTATTATCTCGTTTTTATGTCATTTTAATACAAAAATACCGTTTCCTCAAAAATGGTGAAACGAAACGTGAAGTTAAATCGTTTAAAAATCGTTATATAAAAACATAACGAACATTAATTATTAAGTAAACAAAACATAGAAAAATGCACGTGACGTGACGGGAAATCGTAAACTGAAATATAGAAATGAAATTTCAAATATATTATGTTGGTCCTTGTCCTTTTCCTGTTTTTACACTTTATACCATAACGGTGTTAGGGTTGCACCGTTAGTCCTTAATTAAATATAAATTGCATTTATAGTCCACTACTTGTCCAAAATTACATTCTGAGCTTTGAATTCAGTATAATATCTGTTTCTACCTTAAAGTTTCTATTTTGGCAGTTTCAGTCCTTGTTCTTAAGTGTTGGCAGTTTTAGTCCTTAAAAGTGAAACTAGTTTGCAAATTTAGTCCAAAAGTACAAAAAAATTGTGGGAAAAATTATCCAAATTTTTCTGTGGATTATTAAGGCTTATTAAAGCTTATTTCAACTATTTATTCGCCAAGATGGCTTATTTTTCAATAAATGGGCCTTAACGAGCTAAATTAAAGGCCCGTTAATGTTTAATGAACCGTGGGCTTTGAGACAAGTTGGGCTTATCGTTGGGCTTGTTTTTAGTGTTCTAAAATCATATCAAAACAGCTTATAAGGCTAGCATATTCAGATTGCTTATAATTTGCTTAATGGGCTTTTGATCCAATATCGAATTTATTAACAGTTTTTTAAAAGTGTGTGTGTCCATTCACTTTGGCATTTTTACGTGTGTTCAAGACCTCAATTTGGGTAAAGTACAAACATGAAACCTTTAGCTTGTAGTAGGGTAAATCAGGTCGTGTAAAAAATATTAATTTGTTGTTAAGGCTGATTTCATTTTACATGGTCATTTTGGGGGTCGAATGGAGCACTTTTTATAGTAAAAGACGTAGTAAATTTTATTGAAATGCATGATATGTACGTGTGATACAAGGATCAAATGAGGTTCGAATAAGGGTTTAGCCATAAAATAAACATGATGTGTGCATTTTTTTGTGGTTCCTAGGCCTTCCATAAGGGAGGCAAACCAAATTATGTGTTCTAGTAATAAACGTGGTACATAAAAATTAAAGTGAAACATATACGTTCGAAAATAGTGAGTATGTGATGTATGGTATATCAAAACGTAATAAAAAGGATTTTAAATTATACGAGGGGACTTACTACACCTCTAGGGTGGTGAGTGGACGAGTAAGAGTGATTAGAACACAAGAAATTAATTCACAACTCGCTATAACCCAAATTACGATTAATATGAATCATCCCTAGCTTCGAATGGACTTCCAAAGGAGATGGGAAACCTTCCCCTGGTCATTTTGTGGCTCGTTTAACTGATTGAAATGAACTAGGGAAGGGCTAAAATGGCTAAGTGTGAATGGGAGTGAGTGTGGAGAAGTTTATATGTGTATATATACACTCGTAATGTATATATGTGATATAATATGTACACAACTTGTGTGTACAGTAGAGTGGCAGTGAGTATGTAAGAAATATGGAATTTAAGAGGGATTTACTGACAATAAAAGATCAAGGGAAGGTTTACATGAACAAGGCTTGATTTGGTTAGATTTGTTCACACAAAAATATGTCGACATATTTGTTTTAAGGGTCCAAAGATAAATTTCAACGTGTGATACCATGAACCAATTTCATCAAATACACTTTATAACTCACGAATGATCAAATAAAAATATTTGAACTAGGTGGAAACAAGTTTTGGGTTGATTTGGAGAAGTTGGTGAATTTTTTATATATCGAATGGGTTTGTTGCAATGGAAATTCTCTTTGCCCAATTTAAACGTATAAAACGTTGATATTAAGAGCTGAAACTCGACACCTCAATTCTTTGGTGGGAGGACAAATAAGTGGTACAAAAATCCATATGTGTCGTGTTTCAAAATTGGAAGAAACCAGGTTCATTTGGAGTGCATGTGGGTCGATTTGAATATGTATTATCAAGTGAAGTTGGGCTTTGTGTGGGCTGTTATGAACAGTAGACGGGAAAGGGGTAATTCGGCTGACATTTTAAGTCCATTTGATAATTGTATTGTTTATAATTTAATTCGGTGATTCGCGTGTGAGCTCGTCCCGTTATTTGGTAATTTACATGATAATGTGTTCGTGTTAGAATAAAATAATAAACAAAAGTTCAAATTTGCTCGTAAAAATGGTTAAGTGAATAGTAACGATGTGCTAATACTTGATTAACGCTGACTAATGACTAAGGAATTTTACGGATTAGTACAGTACCTACCCCTTATTTTTGAATCTCGTCCCGAGATTCAGTCTGTGTTATCTTTTGAAAGATGTTAACGGATAGTCGAGGTGTAAAGTTTTGAGAAATCAAGCAAAAACTTACGTATTTAGGGTAGAATACTACTTGTCTAAGGAAAACGTACCCATTATTTGTTAGCTACATCCAAGTCACCCAAGTAGTAAGCTTTACCACGAGCTGGACCAATATGGACTCCAGGGTTTGGGTTATTTCCTTCAATAGCTAAAGCTAGTTTTCCTTGTCTCTGCCCAGGTGTTCTATTCAACCTAGGACACGCATTCATGAGGTGATCCAGGCTGTTACATTCATAGCATGCCCTTGGATTATTCTTTATGTTTCCTGCATTCCTTGGTGCTCTACACTGATCTGTAAAATGACTGAACCGATTGCAGTTTGTACATTCACGGCAAGGTGCAGACCCCGGGTGGTGATAAGCACATTTAGCACACTTGGGATGTGGGCCTACATATGCTCTCTGACCGATACCAGTAGCCATAAAGGTTCTTGCTTTCTTGTTGTCGATCATGGGGACTATCTGCTTGTCTAACTCATTCGTTCCCTTCCTTTTGTCACCGTTCTTTAAAATTCCATTCCTAACCATCTCATCTGTTAGGGTTCCAGCTCTCAGTATTGCACTCTGAATTGTAGACGGCTCAGTTGCTTTCACGGTTCCACGAATTTCAGAGACAAGACCGTAGATGTACCTCTCGATCCTCTTTGACTCAGGGGTAACCAGATAAGGAACTAGTTTTGCTAATTCATGAAATCGATCTGTGTAGGTTGCATGACCAGCCTCTATCATAGCGTGATTCCAAATTTCACCTACCAGCTTCTGCATCTCATTTTCCGTACAATATTCCTCTTTTAGTAATGCCTTGAAGTCATCCCATGTCATTCCCACAGTGGCTTCTCTTCCTCTAGCTTGAATCTGCGTGTTCCACCATGTTAACGCCTTTCCTGACAGCGAGCATGCCGATTACTTCACCTTTGATGTGTTACACAGCTACTGATGTTTATCACTGACTCCATCTTTTCGATCCATCGGGTATACTCAAAAGCATCTCCGTTACCATTGAATTCCGTTGGCTTGCATGCTGTAAATTCCTTATACGTACATCCAGTTGCGTGGTCATTAGTGTCATTTCCACCCACACCATTGGTGTCGTCATTTCTGCTTCCGTGGTTTCCCGAGTTGTTGATGTGATTGCCGACTTGGGTGATAATAGTAGGTAGCAAGGTTTGAAGTTGTTGAGCGATGATGGCGGTAAAATCAGGGTTTCCACCGTCGTTTTTGTCGTTGTTGCTGATGCCTCGACCGCCTCCTCGACCTCCACGCTCACTAGTCCTTCCACCTCTTAGTGTGGCATTTCCTCGGTTAGCGTTGCGAGCTCATCTCCTTGTTGCCATTTCCTCTCTGCAATGAAGGACATTTAGTGAACGTCAGAGATGAGGTAAAAGTCGTTTGAGTTATCGATTTATACTTAACGTTCTTATAAAACCCCGTTACTAGATGTTATCCTATAGGGTCAATGTCGATTAACGTACGCATGGTTACATATGTCCACGTGAGTCGTGACGCACTTATAATTATGTTGGCCACCATAATTATAACTTCCTCCTTTCATACGTGTACATATTAACAAGCAACACAATACTCGACGTTACTTAAATGGCGAAAGAGTAGGGTGATTATCTCTCAAAAAGTCCTCGAGTGAACTCATCAAATTTCTGCGGCCGAGTGATAACCTTTATTTAACTTAATCCCATGTCTCATCAAACAAGAACTGTCACAAGAATAAGTTAAATATCTAGTTATCACTAAGCACCACACTTTTGATGTCTCGACTAAATTCTGAGTTTTTCCCCATCAGTACCAATACTCTAACATCCAACAGCGTGGATAATAACGGAAAAAGTTCCACGTATGCAAGGCGATAGTGATGAGAGTCTTAGTGTATATAGCAGTTATAGTCTAGGTACCTAAATGCAACCTAGTTCTCTATAACCAAGTCTCTGATACCAATCTGTAACACCCCCAAATTACCGCAACGGAACAGTAGAGTCAAGGGGGTATTACTTCATAATATAGATCAAGGTATAGAAAACGACCTCTAAATGAGACGTTTTGAAATATTATCATTCGAATTTATTAAAATCAGAGTTAAACAAGCGATACCAAGTATAACGTTACATAGAAGTTTTCAAAGTATATCGAATGATAAAGATAAGATATGAGTCTTCAAGTATGCAAATGACTCTAGAATCCATGCATCCACTATCGCCTTATAACCTGAGATAAACATGCTAAAAAGTGTCAACCAACGGTTGGTGAGTTCATAGAGTTTGTTTAACTGTAAAGTATTTGAATAAAGATTCCACCGCAAAGGCATTGTAAATCCACTCATCCCAACCTCACCCATACAAGACTTGCAACCTGTGTGTTTACAACCCACTGCCAACATATTATGAATAACATGAGACGTCCAAATAAATGGACTTCCAACATTGCCATGTCAGGTTGATGACTGCACCCAATATAATGGTCTACCGACATTTCCATGTCAGGTTGATGTAGGTCTAAACGGTCTAATTACAGTTATCAATAGAAACCAAGAAAGCGTAAAGTATCATAAAAGTATAAATGTATGAGTAATTTAATCACAAAGCAATTCATGCAGTTGATAAATGAGTAAAGTATTTCTAAGCATGTATCTCCCCCAAAGAGTAAAAACAAGTATTAAAAGAGTAGGGGGCTACAACTCACCTTGAGCGATCTGGGAAGGTGAAATGTAAAATCCAGTAAGTTATGAGAACGGCTCCAACACACGACCTGAATACATAGGGAAGTCTGAGAATTTGACTTATACGAATAGTGAGTGTGAAAGTAAGAAATCGATAGTGATGTGAGTGTGATATGCTTAAAATTCCTAAAGTTCAAAAAAAATATTATATATAATAATTATCTTGTTTTTATGTCATTGTAATACAAAAATATCATTTCCTCGAAAATGGTGAAACGAAACGTGATGTTAAATCGTTTAAAACTCGTTTATATAAAAATATAACGAACGTTAATTATTAAGTAAACGAAACATAGAAAAATGCACGTGACGTGACGGGAAATCGTAAAATAAAATGTAGAAATGAAAATGTCAAATATATTATGTTGGTCCTTGTACTTTTCCTGTTTTTACACTTTATACCCTAACGGCGTTAGCGTTGCACCGTTAGTCCTTAATTAAATATAAATTGCATTTATAGTCCACTACTTGTCCAAAATTACATTCTGAGCTTGGAATTCAATATAGTATCAGTTTCTACCTTAAAGTTTCTATTTTGGCAGTTTCAGTCCTTGTTCTTAAGGGTTGGCAGTTTTAGTCCTTGAAAGTGAAACTAGTTTGCAAATTTAGTCCAAAAGTACAAAAAAAAATGTGGGAAAAATTATCCGAAATTTTCAACTGCTTATTTGCCAAGATGGCTTATTTTTCAATAAATGGGCCTTAATGAGCTAAATTAAAGGCCTGTTAACGTTTAATGATCCGTGGGCTTTGAGACAAGTTGGGCTTATCCTTGGGCTTGTTTTTAGTGTTCTAAAATCATATCAAAAGAGCTTATAAGGCTAGCTTATTCAGATTGATTATAATTTGCTTAATGGGCTTTTGATCCAATATCGAATTTATTAACAGTTTTTAAAAGTGTGTGTGTCCATTCACTTTGGCCATTTTTACGTGTGTTCAAGACCTCAATTTGGTAAAGTACAAACATGAAACCTTTAGCTTTTAGTAGGGTAAATCAGGTCGTAAAAATATTAAGTTGTTGTTAAGGCGGGATTTCATTTTACATGGTCATTTTGGGGGTCGAATGGAGCACTTTTTATAGTAAAAGACGTAGTAAATTTTATTGAAATGCATGATATGTACGTGTGATACAAGGATCAAATGAGGTTCGAATAAGGGTGTAGCCATAAAATAAACATGATGTGTGCATGTTTTGTGGTTCCTAGGCCTTCCATAAGGGGGAGGCAAACCAACTTATGTGTTCTAGTAATAAACGTGGTACGTAAAAATTAAAGTGAAACATATACGTTCGAAATAAATGAGTATGTGATGCATGATATATGAAAACGTAATGAAATGGATTTGAAATGATACGAGGGGACTTACTACACCTCTAGGGTGGTGAGTGGACGAGTAAGAGTGATTAGAACACAGGAAATTAATTCACAACTCGCTATAACCCAAAATATGATTAATATGAATAATCCCTAGCTTCGAATGGACTTCCAAAGGAGATGGGAAACCTTCTTGGTCATTTTGTGGCTCGATTAACTGATTGAAATGAACTAGGGAAGGGTTAAAATGGCTAAGTGTGAAAGGGGAGTGAGTGTGGAGAAGTTTTATACGTGTATATATACACTCATAATGTATATCTGTGATATAATATGTACACAACCTATGTGTACAGTAGAGTGGCAGTGAGTACGTAAGAAATATGGACTTTAAGAGGGTTTTAAACTGACAATAAAAGATCAAGGAAGGTTTATTTGGACAAGGCTTGATTTGGTTAGATTTGGTCACACAATATATGTCGAAATATTTGTTTTTAAGGGTCCAAAGATCATTTCAACGTGTGATACCATGAACCAAGTCATGAAATACACTTTATAACTCACTAATGATCAAATAAAAAATATTTGAACTAGGTGGAAACAAGTTTGGGTTGATTTGGAGAAGTTTAGTGAACTTTTATATATCGAATGGGTTGTTGCAATGGCAATTCACTTTGCCCCAATTTAAACGTATCAAACGTTGATATTAAGAGCTTAAACTCAACACCTCAATTCTTTGGTGGGAGGACAAATAAGTCGTACAAAAATCCATATGTGTCGTGTTTCAAAATTGGAAGAAAACAGGTTCATTTGGAGTGCATGTGGTTCGATTTGAATATGTATTATCATGTGAAGTTGGGCGTTGTGTGGGCTGTTATGAACTGTAGGAAAGGGAAATTGGGCTGAGATTTTTAAGTCCATTTGATAATTGTATTGTGTATAATTTTAATTCCGTGAGTCGCGTGTGAGCTCGTCTCATTATTTGGTAATTACATGATAATGTATTCATGTTAGAATAAAATAATAAACAAAATTCAAATTTTCCCGTAAAAAATGGTTAAATAATAGTAACGATATGCTAATACTAGGTTAAAACTGACTAAAGAATAGGGAATTTTACGGATTCTTACAGCAGTGCTTGTATTGGAGACACATTTTGTTGCGATTGGGAATCTGGAGACCCGTTTTTGTTGTGACCTAGGCGTTTTTCTTAGGTCCGACAGTTTTTAGCAGGTTCCTATATGTATATATAAAACACGTTACATTATTTAAATAAAAGAATAACAAGAAGCATGTTGAAATACATACTGTTGGTACTCCCTGTGTTGGAGACACATTTCCTTGCGATTGGGAATCTGTAGACCTGTTTCTTCGTGACTTAGGCGTTTTAGTATGTTTGATAGTTTTAGCATGTTTCTATACGTATATATTAAACACGGTAAACATTAGTCATGTATGTAAAATTGAAAAATCAAAGGGGGATGTTTTATTACTTACCATTGTTTCCATTACCTTTTCCGAAGTTACAAGCCCATTAGACTTCTTCTGATCAATTCTCGCATCTTTATCACGTGCAACATCACTTGACTGAGTTCTGTCCACCTCATAAGCGCTGCCATCTATATTATCAATGGCCATTGGAGTCACCTGCAATATAAATTAAGAAATACATTGACTCATCAGTTTATGTTCAATGCCTGCTATCATTAGCATCAATGGTGTTAGCATTAAAAAAATGAAATTGTTAACAACATAAAAAATGTCTTACATCTGAGGCTACTAGCAATTGAGATGGCAAACTTAACTGCATCCCTTGTTTACTCAACTGTGCCATCAGTTCAGTAAGCATTCCCTTTGTTTCTTCCATAACACTGGACAATTTCTTGACCAACACATCTTTTTCGGTCATCTCGGTGGATAATTTCTTGACCAATATTTTCTTTTTCTTGACGCTCGCGTCTCTCATTATCCATTTGATTTGAAGTAACTCAAGTCTTTCATCGGTTTCTTGTTTTCTTCGAGGAAGGCCAAAATACTTCTTGTATGTTACTCCACCTCCCACTCCTCTTGCATAACCGTCCTTTTCCATACCAAAGACAACTTTTCATGGCATCAGTGCCATTATCAAGACTCAAGGTTTCCTTCCTTTGATCTGGTCATCAGCTTATTTCTGCACAAAAAATATAGGAAATGTTTGGATTAAAAGTCTTCTTGATGCTGTTAGAGTAACTGCTGCTTATAATTGTGTCAATGCTGCTCAGCTGGAGTTAGTGCTGCTCATTAACTTCAATGAAAAATATGCTAAGTGTTTACTACTGCTAGTAAACAGTTACTGCTGTTAGTACGCAGTTAATACTGCTGGTATACAAGTTACTACTGCTAGTACACAGTTTAATGCTACTGGTATATAAGCATAATAATAGAATTTGCAGTCAAACTTACAAGTTCATCATCTGGATATTCGCCGTCTTTGTTTACCCTTCCTTTCAACCACATTACATCACGCGGGGGTTCTTCATCTGCTTCAATCTCTTTATTTTCGATCTACTAAACATCAAATGCATACACATGTAAAGTTAAACCAAGATAAACGAAAATATGAGGATGCATACACATGTACAGTTAAACCAAGTTAATCGAAAATATGAGGGTATTAAATGCAAATGTGCAAATTGTGCAATGTAAACAGATTCAATTCTCATACTGATCGTCTCTCAACCTCGTCCCATTTTATGCTGATAAATATTTTTTGAACGAGCCATTTTAGCTTTATCAGATTTCTCCTAAAAACACAAAATCATAAAGCGTTTAGATGCGGTAATGCTGAAAACTGAAAATTATGAAATGACATATAGACTTAAATAAAGATGACTAATTAAAACCTTGTATGCATCGGTGGTCGTGTAGTTTACAAACTCGACCCAGTCTTCTGATTTCACAATTGCACTATACTTAGCCGGGACTTCAGTCAGTTTCGAAGGTGTATTTAGGTTGGGCAAAATGCATTTTTCTCTGAGCTTCATTATGAAATTCCTTAGCAGTTGACCAAGACGAATCATTACCAATTTTTCGAATGTCACGTCAACATTTAGAATATTTTTGCAAAGATTAACACAATGTTGTTAATTAGTTGCACATAATGTAACAGCATGGATAAACTTATGTAGTACTGGGTTACAAAATAATATATATGTACCGTGATTTCAGCCCATAGTTTATTTCTTGATTCTTTATTCACCTTCTTCCAGGAAAGAATCTTCAAACCTATGTGCTCACGAACCAGATCTCCTAAAAAACTTGAAAAAAGTGCTCTGTGTTCCGCTGATACCCTACTTAATGTATCGAATGTTACCTTGAGGTTTATTCCACCAGGTTGGCCATACTTCAGGCGAAACATTTTTAGCCTGGTTATGCCCCTCTTAGCTTGTATCCTATCTGGTTGGTTGGTTCCAGGCACATCTAGATCTTCATCATCAGAATACTTTTCGGATTCATATTCTAAGTTGTTATCATCATGTTCAATATCATCAGGAAGCAAAAGATGATTATCAACAATAGGTTGAATTTCCATGACTCTTGAGCAACAATGGGTAAAAGAAAATGATTATGGCTTAGCTTGGAGAGTAATGGTGATAGAAGATTTGATTTTTGTGTTTTCTTTGCAGTCTTTTTTTTTAGGAGAGAAAATAGGGTATATGAAGAATATGAATCATTATTCTTGGTAACTGCTTGTAATTAGGTGATTTAAAAAAATTGGATCAAATTTTGGCTCCAAGTTCTAATTTGAAATTAACAATTGAATTATTTGAAAATTTTGCCTTTGAACCTGTTAATTAAAGAATAAACTTGAATAAATCAAAATTTTGGCTCCAAATGTTATATATCATTATCTTAATAATCGCAAATGTACCATCTAACTGTGCAACCATCACATCAAGAACACAAACTGCTACCCATTTAACAAACCAAAATACTTACATAATTACTAGTTATTGTACCCTTAATAATTATATTTAACAAAACACAAATTGCTACCATTTTTTTGAACATTGAAGACTTTTTATTCATATATTGAAAACCAAAACCAGCAAGTTGCTGGAGAATACAGAAAGGAGAATATTGAAAACATAATACAGTACATACATAAGGGAAAATCAGTATTTCCCAAAATTAAATGTCATAATTGAACCAAATACCATTTACAAAACACAAAATTTGTTAATGTATATCCTAAACCCCTAAACCATCTTCGTCTTGCCTTTCCCATGGCTGCTAGAAGGTGCTCCAAAACCTATAGGATTCTTCTTACACGACATTCCCAAGACAATATCCTGAGTAAATTTCTTTTTGTGTACATTTTCAACTGGTATTTGAACTTGCACAAGGAGAGCCAGGATAGGAGCTTGAGATGGGAGTTCCTCTGGAAGTTCAATGGATTGGATAGGTTCCACTTCCCCAAGTATCAGTACTTGCATTAGAATGTTGCTTTAGATAATACCAAGCAAGGAGGCCAGGAAGGATGTTTAGAGCACCATCATTTGATTCTGAACTACTTGAATCAGAAGAAATTTCTATCACATCTACAAATAACAACTGTTAGATCAGTTTTATTGATTCAAATGTTAAAATATATCACAATCAAAGAAAAACCTTTTGATGGTTTACCATTGCAGAAGAATCCATTGTGTTCTCATATTTGGTCCTCTTTTGTGGTATCCCAAACAATGAAGCAATGTTGCACAAATTAGGCTGCATTTCAAGTCTCATTGGTGGCCAACTAGGCTGCAATTGAAGTTTCAATTAGACCTCTCAGTGTACTCACAAACATTGGACCTCTCAGGGTACTCACAAACAGTTCAAAAGCCTGTATTTGTAGTCTCAATGGGCATCTTAGTGTACTCTAATAGGCTACATTTAGACCTCTCATTGGTGGCCAAGCACAAACAAGTCTGCTAGGTACTCTCATTACTAGCCAATCACAAACTAGGCACATTCCAATGCTCTCATTGATTTAGACCTCTCAGTGTACACACAAACAGGCAACAAAAAATACTCAGACACAAAACACTTAGTTAGACATAGCATAACAACCATTATGTATATGAAAATCAGAGTATGGAAAACAAAAAAAACAGAGCATACATTAGACATAGCATAACAACCATTATAAAATACAAAACAACCTCATTTTACATTAGAATCGGTAACAACCACTAACATCACCATTTATAGATCAAAAGCCTGATACTAATTATTGTACAATCAATCATCAACTGATATGTGAAAACATTAAAAAATATACCTTTGTTGTTATTTGGATTCATTGTTTGCGTGTTTGTGTTTTCCAGAAGAATGTGTGTGTTGATTAGGGTTTATTGATTATTGTGTGTGTTTACAAATGATCGGGTAAAGGGATTAATTGCCGGTTGACAATTGAATTTGTGGTTTGGTTTAACTATAACTGACGTGGCAAGATTTGTAAAAGAAGAGAAAAGAAAAGGGCTAATGGTGCTGACGTGGCGGTGAAAACCGGCTATAGCCGGTAACTAGGGATAGCAACGGTTTGGGTTCGGGGCGGGTTTTAGTGTACCCATACCCGAACCCATTTATAATATACTCGTACCCGCCCCATATCCCACCTAATACCCGATTAATATTATCCATCAGTTTTTCGGGTTTCCCCGTGGGTATCGGTTATCCGTAATTGAATATTATTTTGACAAAATTGCCGGTATTAAGATTAAGTCACACTAAAATCCACCGACAAAACAAAAGAAAATACTCTAATATATTCAAATTTTTTAAAAGTTAAAGAAAATGAATATCGTATCAAACGATTTAACGCAATGTATCACAACGCAACGTACTCGGTACGATATTCAACAAAAAAATAAATGCACAAGAGTTTTCAAAAGTTAATCATTCTCATTTCCAAAAATAATCTCGTTTTAGCCTTTTAAAAGGGTTGGTTATCATCATTCGTGTAACGGTAGAGAACACGGACTCACGAGTACTCACTCCAAAAAACCGAATAACCGAATAGTCGAGAAGAGTATTGACGATAACTCGAGTCGAGACGAGATGACGGAAAGAAGTCAAAGATATAACTAACAACAAACATATTCAAAAAGGAGAGTCGATTGGTAATCGTCGGTATTTTCCCATAATCCCATTTTTTAGTACAAGGTATATATACTTGTTTTATGATTTAAAACAAGTTTGGACTTACGAAAAAATTAATCTTTGGAAATAACAAAATTTCGCCATGACTCTTTCATTTATCGAACGTTTCCAAGTCAAAATACTTTATTGAAAATCAATTTTCTGAGTAATTTATAATATAACGAGTATTTATACAAACCCTAAACCCTGAATGCTAAACCAATCCGTAACTCAAACAATAACCAAACAAATAGTCCAATAAATCCAAATATGTTAGTCTACGGGTAGCATGACTCGAATAGTCCAATAGCCATCGTGTGTTCCGTTTTTATCCCAAATGTCTCACAAGGTTTTCAAAATCGGGTTCCTACTTAGGATCGATTTCGTCTTTGCAAGATCGAGATTGTAAGATCGGATGGGGATCTTAAGATCCTACTATAATGTCATTTTTTTAATAGTTATTGTAATATTATACAAATCTATCAATTAATATATATCATAAACACAAATTATGTAAATATTTCATAGAAATGTTGTCTTAAATTATGATTATGAAATTTTTAAGAATATTAACATGTTGTTTTTTTTAAATTCTAAAAAATACATTCCATATATACTTTTTTAGTTTGTGGTTTGAGAAAAGTAAGATCGGATCGTATTAGATCTTAAGATCCTATGGTAAAGATCGGGATCCTATATGATCTTAAGCTTTTAAAGATCCTTTGTAAGATCCGGATCATTTTTGCTTTGCAGTATCGTAAAATCGTAAGATCCTAAGATCAGGATCGGGATCCTGACAACCATGGTCTCACGTACACATCTAATTTCCTTACTTCGTTATTAACCAAATTTAAGAGCATTCCCAATGGTCACTCAATGTTAAAGTTTAACACACTGCCACGTCAGCTTTAACCTTTTCACCTTTAACTCAAAAAAAAATACCCGCAATCATAACGCACCCTTAACTCACCTTTAACTCAGCTATTTTCAAAATCAACCCCTAAACTATAATTAATACTTCATTTAACAAGGGGGTGTTTTGTAAATTTTTTTTAAACACAACGGATACATAGTACTCTAGAGGGGGTAGAAATGAATATATATATATATATATATATATATATATATATATATATATATATATATATATATATATATATATATATATATTTTATTATAGCTCACCTTAACGTGGCGTTAAGGGGTTAACGCAGGTGCGTTAACGCACCCTTAACGCACACACTTCCAATGGTTAACACACCTTAACGCAGTGAAAGTTAAGGTTTAACGCACTTGGTGCGTTAACCATTGGGAACAAATGAGTTACTATTTCCTTTAGAGTCACGGTCAAACATTTATTCCCTCGGGTCAATAATATTGAACCCGATCCCAAATCATTCCAAACATTTCCTGGGTTTTATTTTCTCGAGTCAACCCCTAATCAACAAGTCAATTAGTCAATCCAACACCAAACACAATTCCAAATCAACTACGCTAGTCAATCCAAACCAAACACACACCAAATCGGACCAATATTATGCATCTGTTTACTTTTGGCGCATTTCCATGGTCCCTTTTCCCACCTAAAGTATTGGGAACCGTTCATATATCTCTCCAGCCTATTTATACCTATCGTTCATAATCAACCGTTCATATACAACTCCTTTGATATTTTCATTAGATATTATATTTCAAATTTCAATAGCTGAATCCTCTTCAACTCTTGTTTTAAACAAAAACAAACGCACAAGGGATGATTCTCCTCCTCCAATCCCTGAAAAGTTAAAGAAAAATTTTGACATATCCCAAGATATTTGGGAGAAATGTCATTCTGGCAAGTATGGTACTGAAAAAACATTAATAGAACTTTACAACAAGCTTATAAAGAGGCTTGAAGAAAAGAACAAGGAAGATTTTAAAGATCATTTTGGAGCATCAGAAGAAAGTAGATGATCGAAACAAAGAAATAGAAGATACAAGAGAGAAAATAGTTGGTGTTTACAAAAGTATTGAAGATAGTTTATATATTTCTTAATATATCTTTTGTTTATATATTTTGACTATGTTAATGTAAACTTATTTTGACTTAGTCTATATATTACTTAACTTTTCCAATTCATACAAGTTTATGATATTTGAATGCAGTTATTATTATTAGTTTATGATATATGTGTGTCCCCTGATGTTAAAGGGGTGTTTGGTTTCTTGGATACTTAGACTATTAAAACTGAAACAATAAACTGTGTTGTAATGCAAGAACAGCAATATCACCAAAACTGATTAAGTGTCTTCCTTTACACTTAATCCCTTCCAAATGTATGAGTGTAGTATGGTTTTAAAAGAAAATTGAGTTCATACTGCTAAGAAAAAGTTTTTGCACAAAGTTTGTACTGCTAGGCAAAAAATTATACTGCTAGCGTAAAACTTTGTACTGCTGGGTATCCGTTAGTACTGTTTGGGAGTGAAGGGTATGTTTGTGTCACTTTTTACTTAAAGGGTATAAATCCTCAATTGCGGAACACAATCATATTCACGCACACATTACTCTCTCTCTTTCACGGCCTAAACGAATTTTAATCGTCATATTGCAAAACCCCCAAATCAAATCATAATGTCGAACCTAACTTTTACCGACCCTCATAATAATTATGCCTTTTTAGAAAAATCCAATGATTCTGTAGATTTTACTGAGATCATTGATTTCCTTAATGCAAGCTATATTAAGTTTGCATTAACAGTAAAACCTACTACATATACTTCTAACATTATCCAGTTTTGGTCGTCTGCTAAGGTCAAAACTATTAATGAGGAAGTACAAATCCATGCCCTTGTAGATGGGCAGAGGATTATCATTACAGAGGCGTCTATTCGAAGAGATCTTCTCCTAGATGATGCTAACGGAGTTGAGAATCTTCCAAATACTACAATCTTTGAAAAACTTTCACTGATGGGCTATGAGAGAAAATCAGATGCTTTAAAGTTTTATAAAGGTAATTTTTCTCCTCAGTGGAAATTCTTAATTCATACTGTCTTAGTGTGTCTAAGTCCAAAGACCACTGCGTGGAATGAATTTAGCAGTAATTTAGCTTATAATATAATTTGTTTGGCTGAAAATACTCAAAGATTTAATTTTTCAAAATTAATTTTTTATAGTATGGTTAAGAACTTGGATAGTTCTTCGGGTAAATATTTTCTATATCCAAGTTTTTTGCAACTCTTTTTGGACAACCAATTTGAAAATAATAAAAGTCACAAAAAAGTTTATTCCACTCCCTGCCTTACCAAAAAGGTTTTTGCTAATATGAGGAGGGATGGAAAAGATTTTTCAGGGACAGTGACACCTTTGTTTCCAACAATGGTGGCACTAGCCCAAACCCAAATGGGTGAAGGTTCAGCAATCCCAGCTGGTACCCATCACATACCCACAATTTTGGCTACATCATCTAAACAACAACAAAAGACCTATAAACGTAGGACTCACACCAAGAACACTGAGCTACCTCAGGCTAGTGGTTCTATACCAACTGTTGCAGATGAGGTTGTCACTGGGGGGGGGGGGAGAGTGACATCTTGGGAAGGGCTGCCACTATTGTGTCTAGCTTAGCAACAACACAGGACAGTGGTAACATCATTAAGAACCGAACCAAGACAACTTCTAATGAGTCCGGTCCACATGGAACTGATTCAGGTGAAGGACCCAGTCACATGGAAACAATGGGGGGGGGGTTCAAATGTTCATCCTAGGGGTGAGACTGAACTTAACTTTTCCAATGATCCACCTCTCGGGCTAGGTAACACAAGCCGAAGTGGTGAGGATAGTATGCAACTTTTGAATGAATTGAAGGATACCTGTACCAAGCTGTCTGCACAAATTGTTGATCTGCAAAAACTAGCTGCTTCTCAAGATGGACTCATCAAAGCTCAAGGTAGGGAAATAAGGGCTTTGAAGAGAAGGGTTAGGTATTTAGAAGGAGTTAAAGGATCAAGAATTACCAAAAGCAAGGTTAAATCTTCTGAAGCTTCTAAGGATGCTCCCAAACGGGGGGGGGGGGGGATGAAGGTAAAGTTTCAAGGGAGGCTAAAGAGAATGAAAGTAATGGTGCAGATAGTGATCCAATGGAATTTTTAGTTGCTGATAACCAAGGGAATCAAGTGGTGATTGATAGCTATTTGGGCAAGGTTACAACTGCTGATAGTGCTACTGATCAGGGTATTAGTGCTGCTAGTGGTCCAGTTATTGCTGCTAGTGAGCTAGTTACAGCTGCTAGTACTGCTACACCAGATTATACAACTGCTGTTAGTGTACTTGCTGAGCTGAAGACATCAAAACCAGTAACCAAAGGTGTTGTGATACAAGAGCCATCATCAAAGCCAAAAGCTAAACAATCAACTCCACAAGTACAAGGCAAAGGTAAAGGGATTCTTACTAAAGAGCCAGTGGAGAAACCATTATAAAAAAAAGAGCAATTAATACTTGATGTTGAAGTTGCTAAGAAATTAGCACAAAAGTATGAAGTAGAAAAACAGATAATTTCGGAACAAAAGAGAATACAAGAAGAAAAGGATGCTAAAAATGCAGAGTTAATAGCTTCATGGGATGAGGAAAGGGCTCAGGTTGATGCTGATTGTGAGCTTGCTAAGAAACTACATAAATAAGAGCAAGATCATGTCTTAGTAGATGAAAAAGCCAGGATGCTGAAAGAACTTATTGATGCAAGAAAGAAGTTGTTTGTAGCACAAAGATATGCAGCTAAGAAGAACAAGCCACCCACTCCAGCACAAAGAAAAGCTTTCATGTGCAGGTATTTGAAGAATGTGGACAATTGGAAACGAAAGGATTTGAAATACTAGAATGATAAAAGAATTGAAGAATTATATGCAATTGCCAAGAGAAACACTGAAAGCTTCTTGAATGCTGAGGTGGTGAAGGGCAGTGAAGAAAAGAAAGAAGAGAAAACAAGTTCAAAAAGAGCAGGTGAATAGTTGGAAAGAAAAAGCAGTAAAAAGAAGACGAGTGAGCAAAAAGCAGAGAAAGAACAGAGCAGAGAACAAGAACAAACTGAGCAAGCTGTTGCTAAATTAAAAATGCAAGCTCCCACTGAACTTGCAGTTGTCTCTGTAGGAAAACCTGAAGGAGAAGCCATGGATGCAGAACCTTTAAGTGTTAAACAACCCATTGTTGATTATAAGTCTGGATCTCATGGGAAAATACTTTATTATGATATTAAGAGGCATGATGGTTCTTCTAGAAGGTTTGTAAGCTTTCTTCAAATGGTTTATAATTTTGATAGAGAAGATATGATAGCTCTATGAAAATTACTCAAAGAAAGATTTGGTAATAAGAAACCAGAACAAGCTTATGATAGAGCAGTCTGGAATTACTTGAAGGTAATGTTTGAACCAAATCCTGAGGATGAATGTTGTAGAAGACTAAAGTCACAATAATGTTAAAGAATGGAAACTTTTTCAAGGATGTGGAGTATATGCTTTAACTATAAATGAGTTGGTGATCTACATGCTTGTAGAAAAGGATTACCCTTTAAAGTTTCACAAAGACATTCTAGATCAGATGTTGTGTGGGAAGAAAAAACTCCAGCTTCAGTTTACTTATGATGACATGGCATATCAACTGCTCAAGAAGATGGGAAAGTATCTAGGACCCAAGGACAAGAAATAGAATTAAGACTGCTAGAGTTAGATTTAAGACTGCTAGAATGTATAGTTAGTACTGCTTATGAGATAAACATGTATAGTTGAAAAGCACATTGTGGAGTGTTTGGAATAACCCAGTTTGACTTATAAAGTCAACACTTACAAAAAAAAGTAGTAACCATACTGCATTGTTAATAACATATTAATTACAACATATCAGTTAAATTACATTTACACTGAAAGACAACATAGCATTTCTTGCACGTGATTCACTTGGTTAATTGACTAGCAGGTGAATCACTTGGTTTATGAGTTGGAGGTTCTTCATTAGGTGTTTGACTTGCAGATTCTTCACTTGGTTTTTGAGTAGCAGGTTCCTCACTTGGTGCTTGACTTGGGCATACTCCACTTGCTGTTTGAGTTGCAGTTGGTTCGGTTTCTTCATCACCACTGCCCAAGTAAGCACCAACTCTTGTAGATGCATTAATATGCAAGCCAATTACATATTCACTACTATCTGTTGTAGTTGTGTTTTCCCTTGTAACACTACCTCTACCAGTATAAGATGGGGTTCCCCTTCTTTCAAGGCACACTGGACAAACATACCACCTGAAATCCGTATAAGGGGGACGCCTTGCAAAAAAGGTCAATCCAGCCTTGTTTTTACTTTCAACCCAACAGTCAATGCAGAGCGTTTGACAACCATTTTGTGCATCCATGGTGAAAAGCAATTGATATGATAAAGAGTTGATGATAACTGGGGTATTATATAATGCGAGAAAAAAAGGATATAATATGGTACAATGTGGTTGTTGAACAACTAGATAGGATTAAAGACAACATAAATGCTTACAATGGAGCCAAAACAATGAGATTTTGATATTTTTTACTATTGCATATTAGGACCATTTAGGACAAAGTTTTTGTTAAAATAATAAAAAATAGTCACATGAATATTTCACAATGTGTAAAACCCAAAATTTTGAAACATGAGAAATACCTAAAATACCCTCTAATTTTGAACTCATAAAAGACGTTTAACGCATTAAGGCATTTCATCCCGAATATAACCTAAGTATTTAACGGTTAATAATTGAACGAATAAGAGTAACACAAAAATAAAAGGCTTATGATAAAACGAGTGTTACACATTTAAAAATAATTACACGCCTTCACGTTTCTGGTTAAGGTCCCAATTCTTTTATTTTTCTGTACCCGACTTGCACTACACCAACTAAATAAATAAAACAAAATATTTTAATTTTGGAAAGGAGAAAATTTCTCCAATCCCCTCCCCAAAATTGTCGGCTCCCTCTCCCTCTTATCCTCCCCATCCGGCCTTCTTTTATTTTTTACTCTCTAAAAAAATAAACACACCAAATAAACCCTAACTCCCTAAAACCTACCAATCGGTCGCCCCTTTTATTTTGTCCTCTCTTCCAATCGATCAAAGCTCAAGCAAGGGATTCCGTTGGTGTTCGTACGTGGGTCGTATTCAGGTCCAATAGGAGTGATGATCGTGGTTTTATTTTGGTCCGAGAGGTTGGAGCCGTGTGGTGTCCTTGGTTCCTTGATCTTTGTTTCGTTCGACTTGATCATCAAGAGGGTAAACCGTATCAATCTTTGATCTATTGTCTTTCTTTTGATCTTATATAATCGTATGAAACATGATACATGAACACTTAAATGGATCGGTCTAATAATTTGTATTCATAAAATCATAAAGGTTCACATGAAATCATAAGAACATCACATAAAATGATGAATTAAGGCTAGGGTTTTGATAGAATTCGTGAGTAATTTGATGTGGGATTTTTAGAACATGTTAATAGGGTATTAAAATTCAGGTTGTATGAATTATGAGGGTCGTGGATGTGTTTGGGTGTGTTAACAATCGTTATAGTGGTCTAAAATGAAACCCTAAAACTGGACAGCATGTATACCCGACTTTGTGAATGAGTTATGTCATGATATAAAATGGTTAGATTCAGTTTATTTTCATGAAAACCTAGTTTTATGTCCTAGTTAAGTTCTCCAATTGATTTGGGGTGATTTCGAGTTGGTTTGGTCGTGTTTTTGATTTTTGTGTGATTAAGTGTTGAAGCTGAACTCGGGATTCTGAAAATCAGTCCACTTTGCCGATTTTTCATTTTCAAACCATGAGGATTTGGGTCATAAAACTCTCCAGTATTTAACTTCTCTATGTATAGTAATGTCATGAATTTTTGGGGATTTTTCCTGGGTGTATTAGTGGGTCGTTCAAGTGGATACTTTCTGGGTACAACAGCAGTTAGGTTTTCTGAGTAGTCTGAGTTTGAGTATTTTTCGTGTGGGGTTAAACTAACAAATAAATTCTGGGAAAATTCATGTGCGTTATAAAGACATTGAAGTACATGTGTGAATTTTTGTGAATTTTAGTTTTGAGTGCTGATGTGGTTCAAAAATTCGTCAAGTTGTGACCAGTTCATAGATAAAAGCTGATAAAAAAAAGGTTAAAAGGCTAAATAAGGGTTATTTGTGTATTATTAAACTTACTGGTTGAACTTATCATTTTCTTAACTAAGGGGCTTAAGTTGTGAAACCATGTAACTTTATGACACTTACAGTTCATACCCTAATCTTACAATAATTGCACTATAATCCCTAAATTTGTTATGTTTGCATAATAAACCCTAAAACTTGTGAAACCTACATTATTAACCTTAAACTTATATAATTATCATTATGAAACTTAAACTATTAATATTGTCACGTTGATACCTTAAATTGATTAAATGATAACTTTGGATAATAATGACTAATGTTTCTTAATCTGGGAACCTTCTCAATATGGAAACTTACAATTTATAGAAACTTACTAAAAGAGGAAACTTGCTATTTTAGGAAAGTAACTATTTTTAGAAATCTTCTACAAAAGGAAAGTTACTAAAAATGGAAAGCCGTCTAAAATAAGTAATCTGAATTAAATAACATATTAATAATAAGACGATTATATATTCGTGCAGATTCGCTGAAGACGGAGTTTGATTCCGATCTTTATGTTTCTGTTATGTTTGCACTTGCGGTCTAAGGTACAGATATTCTGACATTTCTCTTAAGGTTTCTCATGATTCGTTCACATCTGTTTGATATTAGTTTGATTATGATACCTATGATCCGAGCCTTCTTATTATGGCATTCTTATATGATCTATGCCTTTGCTATGTTCCCTTACATTGTGAAACTTTGATTATGAACCTTTGCTTGATCCTTTGCCTTGAACCTTTATGATGAACCTTTGCTAGGAACTTATGAACCTTTGATATGATATGACTTTTGAACCCTGCAGTTTGATACCCGAGCCATTATATTTTCCTAGTCATGGGGGTTCCATGGCTGTGTCATTGATGCACCAATGGCATGACTCTAGTGTGGTTGAGTGATGTTCCACACCGTCCCCTTTCTGTTATATGATATGCGCACTATGTTATTATGGCCACTATGATTTCTGCAGGGGCGTATGGATGCATCCTAGATCTGTTATCTGTTAGTGGATTATCTGTTATATGATTTGATATATGTCTGGTGATTGGTACTGTGTGCAATACATGCCCTTCACATATCTGAGAGGTCGCTCCTCTATGGTTAATTATGGTTACTTATGGTTACTTATGGATACTTATGGATTATGATACGATATGATATGATATGTTATGTTTCTGGGCTCGTGGTTGATTACTGTCCTATCTCTCACTTTATCCTTTCACTCATTTATAGCTTATGATATTACCCCCAATGTACCATACTATATTCTTTGTTCTTTATCATGTGATTCGTTTGTATACATATCTGTTCACTGGGCTTTTTAAGCTCAGCCGCATTTCTTTTCCTGCGGCAGGTTTTAGTTGGAAGCTGGGTTATGAGTGGAGAGTACTTTGGACTTAGAAGACTATACTTTGATAGCTATTCTGGATTAAAGATGACTAGAAGTGTTTAAATTTTTAGACTTAGAAGTTATTGTTGTTCTCATTTGTAACCTTGTATTTCAGTTTTTCCCTTTGTAACCTTTTTAATTCATTTGTATTATTTAAGTCATATGCTTGTGTTTGCTTTGATATGTCACCATAACGTAATGCTTCTACCCTTATCGGGTTGGGGTGTTACACAATGTGACTATTTTGAATGTATTGGTCACATATAATACCCTTATAATGTGGCCAGAAACATAATTTAGATACACATTTGTGATATGGTGTGGCTATTGTATAGCCTATAGTCACATGATTGTACTACAATTAAATGTGACCATACACATTAGGATTTGGCAGGCAAACACACACTAAACTTTAGACACACACGTTAACTTACGTGACCATATCTATCGAATTTTGGTTACACTTAATCATGTATGCCTATGGTTTAGTGTGACCATATATGACATTTGGTCACACTGTTCAAGTGTGTGACATATATTTGTCACTTTTAAATGCATATCGTGATTAATGCTTCAAACTTACTTTTCAGTTGTCACACATTTCAAATTCATATGTGGCTAAATTTTCAACAAAAACTAGCAGTCACATTTAAATAATGTGTGACAAACTTGAGTATATGATTTAGCCACATACACAATTACTTCATGTGACCATATATGGATTTTGGTTATACTGTTCAATTGTGTGACATATATTTGTCACATATGTATATATATAGTGTGTCTAATGTTTCAAACTTATTTGTATCCGTCACACGTCCCAAATTATAAGTGACTAAATAATCAAAACAAGTTTTACCAGATACCTCTAGTCACGAAAATATTCAAATGTGTGGTTGTAGCCTCAGATGTAATTCCGAAATGGTCACACAAGTCGGATCATGTGTGGCTGTTTATTTTATTCTGGTACATTTAGTCACATAAAAAAGTTACTGTGTGGCCGTTCAAAAAACAGCATGTGTGAAAAAATCCCAGTTTTGTACTAATGGTCAGCTACATATTTATCCTGACTGATAAATATCCCAACTTCTTTCTACTTTACTTGCAACCCTAAGAAGAAATTGAGTTCTCCCATAGAACTCATTTGAAACTTTTCATGCATAAGTTTCTCAAATTCAGTACACATCTCCTTCTTAGTAGATCCAAAGATAATGTCATCAACATAGACCTGTACAAGCAAAATATCCCCCTTTTGCCTCTTGATAAACAATGTCTGATCTATTTTTCCTCTGTGAAACCCATTTTCCAATAAATACTTGGCCAAGGTTTCATACCAGGCTCTTGGAGCTTGACGCAAACCATAAAGTGCTTTCACCATCTTGTAGACTTTGTCTGGATAGTCAGGATCTTCAAACCCTGGAGGTTGAGTAACATAGACCTCTTCTTCAATTGTACCATAAAGGAAGGCACTCTTCACATCCATCTGATACACCATGAATCCCATAAAAGAAGCATAAGCTAAGAACAGCCTTATTGCCTCAATTCTTGCTACAAGGGCAAACACTTCATCATAGTCTATTCCTTCTTGTTGAGTATAACCCTGTGCAACTAGCCTTGCTTTATTTCTAATCACTATGCCTCTCTCATCTTTCTTGTTCCTGAACACCCATTTTGTACCAATAGCCCATTTACCCTTAGGAAAATCCACTAGTACCCAAACTTTTTGAAGCTTAAACTGTAGAAGCTCTTCCTGCATTGCTTCTACCCAAGCTGAATCAGTTAAACCTTTGGCAATGTTTTTGGGTTCTTCCTGAGATAGGAAACAAACAAACAAACAAGTATGAAGAAATTCATGAGTCTTTTCTTCATAAACATCACTAATAAAACCTTGTTCATTGTTAGTCTTTGTCATTCTCCTTGTCTGTACAGCTGAATGAATATCTCCAATCACTTGGTCTTTAGAAAGATCCTTGTGTATCCTTGTTGTTGGAGTTGGACTTACTGAAATAGTTTCATCCAAGTTGTTCATATCAGCTCCATTAGCATCATCTCCTATTGTAGCCCATATTTCTTCCAGTGCAGGCATTGTTAGAGCAAATGGATATTCACTGTCATCCTTATCAGCATTAACTTCTGGGCTAGCAGTACTAACATTTGAACTGGCAGTATTAACTGTGTTAGTACTGTTAGTGTTGTTTTCTCCTTCAATAGTATTAACAGTATTAGGACTGTTAATATGAACATCCTTCTTTCCAGCATCACTAGAAGATGGTGGCTCATCATTGCTAACATTCTTTGAAGATGTATTGAATAGTGATACATCTTTCCACAGTGACATCACAAGGTAGTCTTGGCTAGATCCTGTCTCCATGCTATATTGACCAGCACCAACACAATCCTTTGAACCTGCAAAATCATTAGAGTTTGTACCTGCAACAACTGGTACATAATTCATTGATTCTGTTAGCACATCAATATCAAATAGCCACTTAGGTCCATCTCCTGCAACACTAGGCTTATTCTCTAAGAACTGGACATGCAAGTTTTCCTCTACTTTCCTAGTTCTAATTTTGTATACTCTAAAACCTTACCATTCATTGAGTACCCAACAAAGAATCCTTCATCAGACTTTCCATCAAACTTGCCCAAATGATCTAAGGTATTTAGGATTGTAACATGACATCCAAATGGTCTCATGAAGCTTAGAGCAGGTGTTCTACCTCTAAATAGGTCATTAGGAGTCTTGTTGTGAGGCTTGACTACTAGTACCCTGTTCTCCACATAGCAAGCAGTATTAACTGCTTCAGCCCAAAATGTAGTAGGTAACGTAGAGTCAGCTAACATGGTTCTAGCAGCCTCAACCAGTGTCCTATTTCTCCTTTCAGCAACACCATTCTGCTGAGGAGTTCTAGCTACACCAAATTTCCTCTTAATACCTTTCAATTCACAAAAATATTCATAACTCTATTCTTGAACTCTGTTCCATTGTCACACCTGATTATCTTTACTTTCCTATCAACTAGATTTTCTATCTCAGTAATAAAATTCTTAAGAATGCCAGTTGTCTCATCCTTAATTGATAAAAAGAATACCCAAGTAATAAAGGTTGAGTGATAGAGTTCTAAATCTTGGACTTACAAGAGGATTTGTGTTGCTTCCCCTTTAGACAAGCAACACAGGTTTGGTCATTTTTAAAATTTTTAAAGGTAAACCTCTCACAAGATTATCCTTAACAATTTTATTAATGGTTTTAAAATTTACACGACCAAGCCTCCTATGCCATAACATTGATTCATCCAATGTGGCCTTTGCAACAAGACAAGTTAAGCTCTCTTTAGGAACAATATTCTTCATATCAACACTGTACATGTTGTTCTTTCTAGGAACTTTAAGTAACACCTGACTCTCACCAGCTAACTTAAAGTCAGGAGACAGAACAAAACATTCAGTTTCAATAAAAAGAACACTGTTCTTTTTGTCACACATTTGTGAGACACTAAACAGGTTAAACTTAAGTCTTGAACAAAGTACACATCTTCAAAATCAAGCATACCTGTCCTGATAGTACCTTTACCAGTAATTCTTCCTCCACTAGCTCCTCCCCCAAAGGCAACATATCCTCCATCAAATTCAATGAAGTCTGTGAGATAGGACATGTTCCCAGTCATGTGCCTTGCGCATACACTGTTAAAATAGCCCGGATCTTCTTTTTCTTGTTGTGGATGATCCTGCACACAAAAATAAGGAAATTAGTATCCTTTGGGGACCCAAGCCATTACTGACTTGGATTTGCCTCATACATCAATATAATTATGTTTCTTCAAAATAATTGATGCACTATCAAGTTTGGTTGGTCTCCAAACCCAACATGCTGAGGCCTTAACAGCATTATTCCCATTTCCCCTAATAGCATTTACTACTGCTGAATTTGGCCTAGCAGTATTAACTCCTGGCCTAGCAGTATTAACTTTTTGACCAAAATTTTTGTTAGTTAATTTTGATATGTTTTGACAGAGCCTCTTTGTAGTTGATTGTGCTGATTTAGAAAAATGTGACATTGGTCTAGCACTATAAACTGTAGTTTTGGGAAGAGCAGTATTAACAGGCCTAACAATATTAAGTGGTCTTAGGCCAGTTTTCATTAAAACTGCTCTTGGAGCAATGTTTCTGTAAGCATTAGGGTGAGCCTTATTAGCATAATAATTGTAATTCACCCTGGTATAACTATTCCCAGATACCCTTGCATTCCCAGATACCATCCTTTCCCTTTGATGGTAATTGCAGCCAGCCTGCACATGGTCAAAACATCCACAGACAAAACAGGCTTTATTGTACATAACAAAATCACTTCCTAGTTGTTGGGACTTCTGATTATTTTAGTTTCTTTGGTTTCCCCAAGGGCTTTGTGACCTGTACATCTCAACATATTTAATTGATTTCCTAACTGGTTTTTCTTGTTGTTTAGTTCTAACAACATCTACCTTAGCAAAAGAGGTATCAGAAGATTCACTAACACACTTACTAGAATATGATTCAAAGCATTCAATCTCAGGTTCTTTTCTTTCAATCTCAGGCTCTTTGAGCTCCTCTAAACTAGTATTTGACAAATCAAGTTTTGGGAGTGGAAATTGTAGAACCTAAGACCTTGATAGATCTTTGAGCACTCTTGGATCGTTAGTAATGTTTATGTAATCACAAACACACTAATAGAAAGTCTCTAATACTTGTATTTTAAAGCGGAAATTAAACACAAGTAAGAACACAAATAACTAAGAACGATTGATCCTCTATGGATCTTTTATTAATACTAAGAACTTGTTTTTTCTAAACTCGTACATCATACATAATAACGTGTTCCTTTTATAGATAAAGAACCCTAACTCCATTTCACTAGAAACCCTAAATCGTTTCACAAGAAACGTATATCCAAAAACTAATAGAAAATATGCTATATAATTTCCTAATAAAACTCGTGCATATCCAAACTAATAACAAAGTACGCTGAATATCTATATCAGCAGAAACCAACTACGCAGAATCTTTACTTCCGCAGAAACACTCTTCAGCAGAATCCAACACTTCAGCAGATTCTATCAGCAGTAACCGTCAGTACAATTCTTCCTTAGCAGAATTCCCAACAATCCTCCCCTAATCTTGAATTTGACATGGTTAAGTTCAAGATTCTTGATAGATCTCTAACACTTCAGAATAAGAGGATTGAAGACAAACATCATCAGCAAAGAATCAAAGGAACCACATCTCTATGAATGGCAAAACTTTAAACTCCAGGTCTTTGCAGCAACAAATGACATAATGTACATCAAAACAGTGTAGTTTCAGACTATTCTCATCACATCCAGGTGTGTAAACTCCTGAGAGAGGTGAATCATTGAAAATAATGGATTTGATGTCTCTTTACCAATAGCCATCACTACTGGAGTAGCCAAATGTTTAAGTTCGAAAACTATGGTACACTGATAACCATATGATTTTTAGCAAATCATCAGCTATAAACGGATTTGAGATGTCTTTACCTGTAGCCGTTTGCTCAGGACTAGCCAATTCTTGGTTTCAACTGAACCTTGGTGAATTGAATACCAAATATGGATATCAAATGTCTTTACCACAAACCATACTTTTGTGGACTAGCCAATTATTGGGATCCCATAAAGGGATACATCCATGGTGAATTGAGAACCATTTCAACTCTTAGGAATGAACCATCGGTGAGTTGAAGTACCCTATAGCTTTGAGCAAGCTATTACAGCTATCAACAGATTTGATGTGTCTTTACCAAAGCTGTACCCTTTGGACTAGCCAACTCTTTGATGGACACAAGTCACATCTGGTGAGTTGATAACCATCAACAGAGTTATACAACAAGCCTGCAGAAAAGTTAGTACAAATATACAATTTTTTTTTTTTTTTTTTTTTTTTTTTTTTTACTAAGAAAAAGAATGAAATAAGAAGTAAATGAAATAAAGAAAAATAAGATACAAAAATAATACACAATACCAGAATCAAGAAGAAGCTTGGTGTTGCATAAGCTTGGACTTGATTAACCCCACCAGTTGTTCAGCATGGGTCTGATCATTGGCCACTGGATCAGGAGGAACTTCCAATTTTCTTCTAAGCAGACGTTTCATCAGAGGAATAGACCAAGGATAATGCTGATCAGAAAACATACATACCCGAATGCCAGACTTTGTTTCAACAACATGCACATTAGGCATAGGGTAAAACCTCCAAGTATCAACCCTCCATTTATGTGAATTCTCCCAGATTGAGTAGCCTTTTCCATTAGGAGAGTGAGAATCAAACAGAACATGCAGATCTCCCAATAAGTACAAACCAGCCCCCTGTGGTGTATGAGAGGCATAGTATTCTGTGACCATTCCATAGAGAGTATGCAAATCTTGCCTATCCACCAAGTGAAGTATTTCTTGTAAGAAAGTAAACTCCATATAGGAATTATCTTGCCTATAGATGGTGTTAATCTGCCCATCTGTCAATGTCCATTTGACCAACACATTGTAAGAACCCTCAGGAAATGTCTCAGAAGAACCCACTTTGATAAAGGTTGTATCAGCAGCATTGAGATCCATATGCTTAGAAGAACTCCCCTTTTTAGACTTATGTGCTCTAGAAACCTTCTCTCTAGCTAACCTCACAGATCTTCTGATGGCAATTTGTCTGCTGTGTGCCATCCTTTTCTTCCTTCTCCCAGGTATATATATCCCCAGAGGACTAACATTTTCAGATGCACCAGAAGCATCTTCAGGAGGAATGGAAGAAGTGGGAACAGAACCACCTTTTGCAAGCAATTTCTCAGTATCTTCTCTGGCCTTTCTAGCCTCAGCAGCTTCTAGTTCAGCTTTCCTCACCAAATCTGCATTGTAGTTGGAAATAAATGATCCCTCTTGTTCAGCAAATGCAGAAGAAGGAATGGCAGCAGCCTCAGCAGATTGGTTGCCTTCAGGAGTTGCCTCAGCAGAAACAGCTTGAGGGAGCAGTTGGTCTTTATCACCAGAAGATGAAGTACCAAGCTCAGCTGTCTTGGTCCTTTTAGCTTCTGAAGCATCTATACTTGCACTAGGCCTCTTCAATTGAGTTTGAGGTGAATGAATAGCCTTCATAATCTGATTATATATTTGATGCAAATCAGATTCAGACAAGGCCCAGACTTGCTTCTTGGTCAAAGCAGAGTTATATACAGAAGTATATTGATGATAAACCACATTTCTCATATAATTCTTGGTGTGTGCCTCAGTCTGAGTTTTAGCTCTCTTAGCTTTGGCCTTCTGTGTAGCTATGGCCTTTCTCCTTTCTGCTGCAGCTTTCTTCCTCTGTTGACCAAGAGCTACCATTTGTGTAGCAAAGTTGTTACTATCAAAAGCAGCTCCTAAGATGCTTTGAGCCAAAGTAGAATTGGAAGCAGCTTGTTGAGTATAAGAATCCCATTGTGCATCAGTAAAATGAACTAATTGCTCATCTAGTTCTCTTTGCCTTTCTGGAGGCAAATCTGTAGTAAACTGAGTTGTCATCTTTTGTGCCAAAGCTTGACTCTTCATCATATCCTCATACTCTTTCACCAGTCTAGCTTGCTCCTTCCTCTCTTTTTTACTCACAAATCTGTACCAAGAGCTTCATCAACCATCACTCCTTGCTCTCTGCCAGAGATGTCAACACTAGGAACTTGAGTAGCAGGCTCATTAGAAGAATCATTATGAGAGATATCAACAACAGGAGCTCTGTCAATATTCTCAGAAGAAACACCAATAGAAGCATCAGCAGAAACATGTTGAGTGGTAGATTCAACATGTGGAGTAGAAACCTCAACAGCAGTATTCAAGACAAAAGATCTTCCAGCAACAAACACTTCAGCAGAAACTTCAGAAGGTGTGACATCAGCAGAAGCCACATTAATCATTGATTCATCTGCCTGAACATGATCACCATCAACTTGTTCTTGAGCAACATTCAAACTTGGCATATTAGAATCCTTGCTCAAATACTGTCTTCTCCTCTTTCTATAGAACTGGATCTGCTCTTTTTGTTGTGATGATTCAGCAGCTTTGGGTGAAGAAGTATGAGTCTGCTGAGCAGCTTCAGCCAATAAATCAAGATGATCCAAATAAATATCCTCCTGCTCTTCATCAGAGGCAAACACAAACTTCCTTTTCTTTTTCTGCCCAAGTTGATCTTCTAACTCCTTAACCCTCTTTTTCAACACCACAATCTCACCACCAAGTGAGGATTTGGTATCTTCAAGCTCCTTCTTCAACTTCTCAATTTCTTGAACATTCCTGTTGAGCAAATTATACAGAGAAGTGAGAGTAATAGGGTCCTCAGCTCCACCAGCAGATTTCTCAGTGGTAAAGGGAGCTTCATTGGGCCTTTCAGAAGAAATATGTATATTCTCAAAAGTAGGAGAGCTATCATTAATTGGTTCTCTAATAGGGCTAGGAGTGGACAGTCTGGTAGTCTCATATTCAAGAGGTGTAGGCACATAAGTGTCAAGAGACTGAAGTGTCTCCTCAACCTCAGGAACAAGCTCATCAGGAGCTTCATGAGATTGTGATGGAATAGGACTGGGTGAAACATGTACAGGTGAAGGTGTAGGTTGGTCAGGAGAAACAATGGGTGCTTCAGCAGTTGTGGATGGGCCCTCATCCCTTTCCACTGATGGATTACCATCAGTAGTAACACTTGGAATTGATGGAGTACCATCATCAGCAGCATTGGGAGATGGTGGAGCACCAGCAGCATTACCCTCATCAGCATCATCATTGCCATGTGGCAACATAGCTGGTAGTAGAGGGTGATGTTCCCCAACATAGTGAGTTTTCATTGAAGCAAACAACTTAGCACTAAGGGCTCCTATGGGATAATGGCCTCTATCTTGGGTGTTTATGTCTAAAATTATTTGAAGAAACCTAGGGTACATGAGAAACTTATGCTTTTTCTTTTGAATATTTTCAACCATATTATCAAAAATAAACTTAGAGAAATTATAAGTTAAACCCTGTGATAGACATACTATACCACAACCCAATTGGGTAGAGAATTGATCCCATCCTCCAGACTTGTTGCTGATGCACTGAAGCAATGTGTGCACCAAAAACCTCCACTTGGGGCAAAACTTGTTCTTGAGCCACATAACTGTATCCATACTTTGATAACCAGCAACTCTCAGCCCAGCAAGTATCTCACCAGTGTTGGTGTGATAGACACCACCTTCATCATCCAACTGCAATCTTGTCCTAATCAACGACTCAGTCACCACATACTCTGCTCCATCAATCTTTGCAACAATCTCTGTATCAGAACGTTTCTCAGCAGATGCCCAAAATTGCTTAACCAAAGATTCGTGTACTACATCTGGATAATGAGTCCGTGCAAAGAGAATCTTGGAACGCTTCAAGAACTCCACCATAGGTTCATACATTTCATGTCCCTTTGCTTTTCCCAGAAAAGCAACTTTGTTATGATCCTTCTTAAATTGTAAGGCCTCCATTGAAGAACTTATGAGAGATAGGGTATGAATTAAGTGAATGGAAACTGGGTTTAAATTGGTCGATGAGAGAATCAGTTGATTTTGGGCGAAGATTATATGAAGTAGGTTATAAATAGAAGTTACCCAATTATGGTCAAAAATTATCGGAACTAATTGTTGACCGTATCTGACGTGTAAAGTAACTCCAACATTCAAAATTAACTCTTCAGCAGAAATGACGGTCAATCTGCTGAAGTGAGAAGTCAATCAGCAGAATCAACTCAAGAGTAATAATATCTTCAGTAAAGATCTTGAGTTTTACTTTGCCACCCAACTCGCATTAATTACCATCAACCCTTGACTTCACCTATAAAATAACCTCAATTCACAATCCGCACAAATCAATTAAACCCAATTTACCATCAAACCCTCATTCAACCTAAATCAATCATCAACACCATGAACAACCAGCCAGAAGTAGTTGATCTCACTTCTGAGTCATCAGCAGACTCAGGAGATAACATTCTCCAATCACCACCAATGCACCAATCCTTCCAATCATCCTTACGACCTTCCCGTAGAAGGTATGGTCTTACCAAAGAACAAGCCCGAAAGAGAAAACATGATGTGGGCTCATCAAGCAGACCAAACAACCCACCCAAAACTCCATCATCATCATCATCTGAGGATAGTCGTCCTTTATTTCGATACCCCTATCAGGATGAACCTCGTCCTTTGAAGTCCCCCTTTCTCCCTTCATCTGAAGATGATAGTGTGGTGGATCCAAATGATTCACCTAGGGGCTCTGATGACTCCACAGAGCGTCTAGAGCCAATCTTCAATAGATTGGTGAGAGAGGAAGAGGAGAGGGAAGCAGCAACAGCCAGGGAAGAGAATCCCCAACCTTCACAACCCCAACCTAGGCCACACACCAGAAATCCACCACTCCCAGTGACAAGGGAGGTGGTTATTGTTTCATACCACAGAGACAAAGGAAAGGGCAAGGGTGCAGAGGTGACCGGTAAAGGAAAGGGTAAAATGGAGTAGGTGATGATGAGATGTTGCCAAGGACCAAAGATATAAAACTAGGTTCTTCAGCATCTTCATTCCTGGTCATGCATCTCCAACAACTTTTGAAACCATGATGATAGGATCTAGATTCTGTGTAGGTTATCTTGTATAGGAATGGTCTTTTATTTCAATTTGAAGTTGTTTGTATGCTGTAATTTCTTTTGAATGAATGAACAACTTCTCTTTTATCTTTCAATGATTATCACTTGAACTGTGCTTCAGCACTTTCATTCAGCAGAAACCATCTTTAAGCTTACTTGACCATGTCCCATTTAACCAATCTTGGCGAACTTCAACTGAAGATCAGCAACTACACATCAAGGCATTCTGCAAAACAGACACTTAACAGCAAACAAACCATACAAAACTTAAAGTACATAAGTTGGTTAGTGTGTTAGCAAATATAATATACAACTTATTACAAATTTTACAACAACAATCCTCCCCTGAGGCATATGCCTCCCCTGAGGCCTATGCCTCCCCTCAAACTAAGCATTTAAGGGTTAACCATCCCAATATGGACAACTAAGTGTTGAAACCTAGGTCCATCAAAAGCCTTAGTCAATAAATCTGCCACATTATCATCTGTGTGAATCTTAACCACCTTAATCAAATGTTTTTAATATGCATCTCTTATAAAATGATGCCTGATTTCAATATGTTTTGTTCGATTATGAAAAACTGGATTTTTGACAATGCATATGGTACTTTGATTATCAATGAAGATTGTGGTGTTCATAAAATTAAACCCATAATCCAATAATTGATTTTGTATCCAAAGAACCTGTCCACAACAATTGGCAGCAGCAACATACTCTGCTTCAGTAGATGAGGTAGCAACAATGGTTTGTTTCTTGCATTGCCAATAAATCAATCTTCTTCCAAGAAATTAGCAACCTCCAGTTGTGGATCTCCTATCCAGATTTGCACCAGCATAATCACTATCACTATATGCTTCCAACTTAAAAGGAGACTCTTTTGGGTACCAAAGACCTAAGTTAGGTTGGCCTTTGAGGTACTTGAAGATCTTATTGACTGCATTCAAATGGGAAGTGAGTGGAGTGACCTGATGTCTAGAACAAGCACTCACAGCAAATGTAATGTCAGGCCTTGAAGCTGTCAAATACATCAATGACCCAATCATGGATCTGTATAGGTGAACATTCACTGCCGGATCTGGTTCAAGATTGTTCTTTGGTTTTGGAGCTTCATAAGGTGTAGTGGCAGTTCTGACATTTTCCATATCAAACTTCTTAAAGATATCCTTCACATATTTATCCTGACTGATAAAGATACCATCTTGCTTCTGCTGAACTTGTAGACCCAAAAAGAAAGTAAGCTCCCCCATAGCACTCATCTGAAACTCTCCCTTCATTAATTCCTCAAACTCCCTGCACCAAGCTACTTTAGTGGAGCCAAAGATAATGTCATCCACATAAACCTGCACAAGAATTATGTCCCTAAAATTCTTCTTAATGAAGAGTGTTTTGTCAATGGCACCTCTTCTGTATCCATGCTTCAGCAGAAATACAGAAAGCCTAGCATACCAAGCTCTTGGTGCCTGATGTAGTCCATAGAGAGCTTTTACAACCTTGTAAACATGTTTTGGATTATTTGGGTCTTCAAAACCTTTGGGTTGAGTGACATATACTTCCTCTTCAATTTCACCATACAGAAAAGCACCTTTCACATCCATCTGATATGCCAGGAAACCCATATAAGAAGCATAGGCCAAGAAGATTCTAATGGCCTCAACTCTAGCTACTGGAGCAAAGACTTCATCATAATCAACTCCTTCCTCTTGTCTGAACCCCTGAGCCACCAATCTTGCTTTGTTTTTTTACCACAATACCCCTTGCATCTCTTTTATTCTTCAAAATCCATTTTGTCCCAATGGCTATCTTCCCTTCAGGTAGTGGTACCAATATCCAAACCTGCTGATTCTTGAATTGTTGCATCTCATCTTGCATTGCTTCAAGCCAACTTGAATCTTCAAGAGCTTGAGCAACACTGGTTGGCTCCACTTGAGAAAGAAAGCAAGCAAACAGACAATGCTTAAAGTCTGTGTGATTGTCCCTTTGCTGATTTGACACATAGGAAAGAAAAGCAACTTGACCATATTTAGAACGTTTCACAGTACTTCTAGTTCTAACAGGTGCTTGAGGATCACCAAGTATATTGGATTGGGGGTGAGCAATGTTGATCCTTTTGGTAGCATTGGGGTTGACATCAATTGTGGTGTCAAGATTATTCTCATTGGGTCCAAAATCACTGTCATAGGAGGTTGAGTTGAAGATTCCAGCTTTGGGTTGGTGATTCCCAAGATCAGAAGGACTTGGAAAACGTGTATATGGCTCTTCAAAGTCTGTGGACACACTAGGAGAAATGGGAGAACCTTCAGGAGAACTGTCAGCAGAATTGGTGATGTTAGGTGAAACAGAAGAACTATCAGCAGAATCCTGGTTTCCACTGACTGGTTGTGCTAATTCCACACCAAGTCTTTCAGCTTCTTGATTGGCTGCATGCTCCTGCTTCTTGAGTCTAGCAAGGTCCTCTGCATAGTGTGACTCATCTTCAATCTCATTAGAAGTTTCTTTAGAGCTATCACCTGCAAAATGGTTAGGAGAAAAAGAAGGTACAGCAATTGGTTGTTCATCATGCTCAGACTCACTATCTGAGTCAACATCCATGGTACCAACATTGTTTGTGGGAGACTCTTGAGAACCTGCAGATTTGTTAGCAACATATCTAGTATAGCCCAAGTAATCAGTTAAGTAATCCAGGTCAAAATACCAAGCATGACCTTGACCCTGAACATTAGGCTTGTCTTATAGGTATCTCAGGTTAAGGGTCTCCTCAATCTTTTTAGCATTTAAATTATATACCCTATAAGCCTTACTATGTGCTGAATAACCCACAATATACCCCTCATCAGCTTTCTCATCAAACTTTCCCAGTGGATCACTAGTATTCAAAATGGTCACTTGACATCCAAAAGGTTTAAGATAATGAATATCAGGAACTTTCCCAGTGAGAAGTTCATAAGGTGTCTTGAAATGAGGTCTAGTGATGGATACCCTATTCAAAACATAACAAGCAGTGCTTACTGCTTAAGTCCAGAACATAGTGGGTAATTTAGAGTCTGCAAGCATGGATCATGCTGCCTCTATTAAGGTCCTATTCTTTCTTTCAGCAACCCCATTTTGCTGTGGGGTTCTTGGATTGCTATAGTCCCTTTTTATCCCCTTAGACTGACAAAGTTCTATTAAAACAGCATTTTTGAACTCTGTCCCATTATCACACCTAATACCTTTAACCTTTTTGTTTAGCTGGTTTTCAACAAGGGTAATGAATTCTTTTAAAATTGGAGATGTTTCATCTTTAGTTTTCAAAAATAATACCCAACAAAACCTGCTATAGTCATCAGTGATTACCAGGCAGAAGTACTTATGATCAATACTTCTGATTTGAGTTGGACCAAAGAGATCCATATGTAGCAACTGAAGAGGTTCTGAGATGGTTCTCATAGCAGTAATGGCTTTGTATGAGGCTCTATGTTGCTTTCCTTTGTTGCAGGCAACACAATTGTGCTCATTGGTGAAGACTTTGGAGGGAAGTCCATGAACTAGACCAAGTTTAGAAAGCTTGTTAATGGTCTTGAAATTCACGTGAGCCATCCTTCTATGCCATTTGGTAGACTCATCCAGGGATGTTTTGGCCACCAAACATGTTAAGTCACCTTCAGGTTGAACATCATTCAAATTGAATGCGTACAAATTGAAACTTCTGGGAACTCTCAGCAGAATTGTTGTATCTTCTGGAAGTTTGAAGTCTTTAGAGAGCACAAGACATTCATCCTCAGAGAAGAATACTTTGTTCTTGGTGTCACAAATTTGTGATACTGAGAACAAATTGAAATGTTGCAGTTCCTTCACATAATACACATTCTCAAAGTCCAAATTAGGTGTTCTGATGGTTCCTTTCCCAGTGATTCTACCATCTCCTCCACCAAAAGTCACATTGCCTCCTCCTTCAATGGGTACAAAATCATGTATCATCTCAATGTTTCCTGACATACTCCTGGAACAACCACTATCTACTATGCCTACTTCTTTACTTTTCAGAGGATGATCCTACAACAACAACAAAATACACAAAATATAAGTACACATTGGAGACTCAAGTCATTGCTGACTTGAGCCTGCCTTGTGGATCATAAGAGTTAGGCCATGTAGATGTATAAGATCCACCATTGTTCTTGGACCTGCTATGAAAATTAGGTCCCTTTTTAGTCCAAAAACAACCTGCTGAGGGCTTAACAACAGTATCCCAATCTCCCCTACCCACATACATTGGGTCAATAAATCCAGGCCAATAACCATTCTGAAAATATGAACTAGTTGGTCTCACATATAGTCTAGCAACACATCTTCTCCAAGAAAATGGAGAAGGTCTATCAGCAGAATTGTTGGTCTTTTGAGTTGCTTGTGGAAAATATGGTGGTATTTCATTAACATTTTTCCACATTGGTCTAGGTTTATTTTGATCAGCACATACACCCATTCTTTGCTCATGAAAAGTACAATCCTTAATCAAATGAAATTTACTACCACAAACAAAACATTTCTTCTTTTTAGAAGATTTATTAAAAGTGAAAGATGTTCCATTACATGCAAAAGTATTCAAACCACTAACATTAACAGAATTGTTTTGGACATAATTAAAATCATTAGTTTGCAAAGAATTAAATGACAAGTCTTCAGAGGAAACTGTCTTTGAATTTGATTCATCAGCAGCAACTCTAACAGGCTTGTAGGGAGTCTTGGGTGTATGCTTTGGTGAGGTCTTGGGTGAGGTCTTGGGAAGGTCTGACTTTTCACTTGAATCACAACTGGTAGTAGACCCTTGGTCAAAGGACTTGTCACTAGAAGAACAAGAGACAAAGTCAGTAGAATTACAATCAGGGTCTGGCAAGTCACTTGACTTTTTGCCATAAAGATGGTGTGATCCATCAAAGTCTGTGGTGGTGGTGTTTGAGGGCATGTGTAGGTCCAGGTACAGCATGTAAGTTTCCTTCTTTAACAAAATTTGCTAATCCTGCTGGTGTAGATTTACCCTTATCATCCCTAGCCTCTAAACCAACATATTTTTTAAAACCTAAACATATACTAGAGTTTACAGGTTGACTATTATAGAGACAGTTAGATAACTTATCACCTGACATTAACCAAATGTTATGATTAGCTATTTCCTTCTCTAATTTCTCTTTCAGAACTTGGTTTTCAGATTCTACATTAGCTTTTTCTTTCTCAGTACGTTTTAAATCAATTCTAGTACATTTCAAATCACTTTCAAGATAACTACAAATCTTCTAGAATATACGTATCTTTCTAACTATATAGAATATACACCGAATAATCTGCATACATATCACTTCACACGTCTTTATCTTCTTAGCAGTACTATCTTCATCAGCAGTCTTCAGCAGTATTAAGTTAGTCTGGCAGTTTAACTTATTAGTAATTGTAGTTATATCTTGAGCAGTACTAACTGTTTTGGCTTGACGGTACTAAGTGTTCAGACATTTAATTCCCAACAAGAATGTAGCAACCCGTAATTTTTCACGTCAACATTTATTTTCAAACGCCAATTTACGACTTTCAGATTTTACAAGAACACTTCTTACGTATAACTATTTGGTTAAATAAACATAAAACAAGGAACAACCCTCTTAAGCACTATGAATTTAGACTATATTTAGTCCACAACATTCCAACACCTTGCTCCTACTCCGGTTCGAAATTTTAAATCCTTTAAACAATTTCCTTTTCTTTAATTACTTACGATAGTTAATTCAACAAACGCTACTCACAATTTAAATTTAACACCCGATATACCCAAAACTCTAACAATTATTTTTAACACATTTTTATACTTCCTAAATTATTACCGAAGTTCCAAAAATATTTTCTTACACCTAATGTAAATTCTTTATTTCTTACGTTTAATTACGTATAAGTTACCAAATTTAAATCTGTTAATCACCAAACCAAGAACCAATACCTATTTCTAATACCCAATACATAAAATATATACACTTTTGTACCAAATTTAAATCTATTACTTCCATCTTTGCTCTTATGCCCCCCCCCCCCTCTCTCTTGTACCCTAATAAGTAAGTAGACAATTTTTCCTACTAGACAAAGACCCAAAAACAAGGAGTTGTATCTAATAGATTTTTGTGACAACTTGTAATTTCAGGTCATTTTTCAAACCTCGACAAGTTACTATTCATCATTTACTATTCACCAATCACTATTCATCATTTCACTATTCATCGTTTTTGAGGTCAGTTTGAGACTTTGAGAAGTTTTCAAAAATTTTACTATTCACAAAATACTATTCATGGTTATCATTCATCATTACGTAAACTAGGTTTACGGGTATTCAAATGCGCGAAACCAGTATGGTTTAGCTGCGTATTCATGCATCATTGGTAAGGACATCTCATATAGACTATAGTAGTCTACATATCATCAGTAACATCATCATCATATTAGGTCATGCACGGGTTTGTGTGATTTTCATTAACGTATGTTTAATTATTTAATAAACGTACCACTCAGTCATTACTACTAACAATACACCCAACACTCTCGACAATGATCATAATACATTTTCAAACTCATTATAATGATATAGAAATTTCATTATTTATTTACCCAGTGTTTTTAAATCGTTTGCTATATTTCTCGTTAAAAGCTTATAACACCGTCGGTTTGCGAAATTTCAACCCGATAATTATTCTAACACCCGATTCTTGCAAGGAATATGATTTTACAATTTTTACAACTTCGTCGCATTTTATTCTAACTCGTCAAGATTTATTTCTAGTTAACTCGGTACCCGGTAACACCTAATGTATACATAAACTAAACTAACACATGCATAAGTGGGAGACAAGAGCTTTAATTAGCCACTTATCTCTTTTTTTCTTCCATGTGCCGCCCCCCCCCCCCCCCCCCCCCCAACACCCCTAATCTTCCATTTTCACTTGATTGCTAAGGACTATCATTAATGTTTCAAGTACATATGTCTTTGATTTAATTTCACTAACACATACACTCCACTAATAAACTAGCTAAAAATAACAAATCCTCTCTTCCTCTCCCACTCATGTGCTTGGCCACACCAAGAACACAAGGAGAAATCTATAAATTTTTCAAGAACAAGTGTTAATCTAGTCTCATTTATGCTCCTAGTTATGATTTTGAAATAAAAATCCCTAGGTTACTTACACATTGACTTCCAAACATCATCAAATCATCAAGTAAGTTGCAAGTAAACTTTTCTAATCTTTTATACTTCCATTTGATATATTTTGTTGTTCTAGTAACTAATCATGCAAAGATATTCATGTTACATACCACTCAAAGCTTAATCTTTCACTATAAACATAGATCTATGGATTTTTAGTTGTATCCTCATGAAATCCACCGTTGTTGGTGATGTTTAGGACCCCATGACACCCTAAGAAGGTGTATGGTAGGATTAGATTAGTTGTGGTGTTGATTGAATGTGTTTTGGACAAGCCTTGAACCATAAAAGTGATTATTTCAAACAATAGAAAAGGTGCTGTCCCTTTTTGTGAAATCTGGAAATCTCAGGAAATATTGAACTATTTTGGCCTTCATATTTAGAAAATACTTTCAAAAACAAAACCGTGGCTGCTTGAATGAGTAAAAACCGACTTACGACGAGAAAGTTATGATTTTTCTAAGATTGGCGACGAAAAACTAATTTCTGAAAATTTGCGTGTTGTTTGCCGAGATTCAACGGACAAAACGAGGCGTTAAACGTGATTTAGACGACCCGACCTACTGAAATTATGTTAGTTCATGTTAATACGAAGCCGTGGATATAAAAAACGTAGAAAACGATCACATAACGACAAACATATACGCGTTTGAAACCCGACAACTTCAATATATATTTTCAGCTTTCTAATAAGGAAAATATTACTAAGTTAAAAACAGTTTTTGCAATACACTATATTGAGAGCCGTATTTCTTATCAATCAAGACCGGTATGATCAAAAGTTAAATGACACGACTTCAAGACATTGTTACAAGGTTTTCAAAGACAACGAGCCTATTCACTAACACTTAACGAGCACACATTTATGACTAGTTTTGCAAGGTCATTTGGTCGTATTTTCAAGTTGTGAAAAATGATTATTTTTACGACGAAAACACAATATTCACCGATAAATTATCAAACGACGATCGTGGGTTATCGTTGCAACATATTTACACGAAAAATGTTTATTAACTTATCAAGACGTCAAAAATGTATTTTTCGACGATAAACAATCACTACAAGAAAAGTGGCTTTTTAGTACCCCCATAAACGTCCTAAAATGGTACTTTTTAGGACCTTTCATTTAATAGGACCAATGATGAAAGCGTTTCATCTCGAGCGGTTGTAATAGGTCCAAAGCGTCCTAACCCTTATGAAACCAATTTTATGGTCGTAATATATGTCTATGAATAACACAAATAGCGTCCTAATAAAACCATATTAGGACACTTTTACATTGTTTTAACATGTGATTACCTACTTTTAATCTTTTGAAACACATAAAAACGTCCTAAAAGTATTGTTAGGACGCTTACGATGTAACATCATAGCTATTTTAGCAACCAAGAAAAGGGTCCTAATAACTCAAATAAGATTATGATACCAATTTTATGGTCGCATTTTACGTCTATAAACAACACAAATAACGTCCTAATAAAAACATATTAGGACACTTTTCCAATGTTCTAACATGTGGTAAACTACTTTTAATCTTTTGATACACATACAAGCGTCCTTTAATGTTAATTCTTAGGACGGTTATCATATACCATTATAGTTACTTTAACACCAAGAAAAGGGTCCTAATATCCCAAATACGATTATGAAACCAAATTTATGGTCGCATAATATGTATATGAACAAGCAAATAACGTCCTAATAACAACATATTAGGACACTTTTACAATGTTGTAAAACGTTGTTACCTAATTTTAATCTTTTGATACACATACAAGCGTACTTAAAAGATAATTGTTAGGACGCTTATCATATAACATTATAGCTAATTTAGGACCAAGAAAAGGGTTCTAACATCTCAAAGAAGATTATGAAACCAATTTTTTGGTCGTATAAAATGTCTATTAACAACCTAAATAACGTCCTAATAACAACATATTAGGACACTTTTTCAATGTTAAGTTAATTGTTAGGACGGTTAATAAGTTTAATAGGACAATTTAAAAGTCCTGACAAGTCATATGATAGTACGCTATTTTCACCATGCACACTATATTATTACGATATGAATAAAACATCAACTAAATATTAAATGAATAAAAGGAAATTGTATTTCAAATTACCAATTGTCATAACAAAAGCACTAAACATAAATAAGGTAGACAGAATCTAACATAAAGTCTGTTAACATTAAACAATACATTAACGCAACAAGAAGCTTAGTCCGTGGTCATCATGCATCATCTCTCTCAATCCTCACAGGCCACCTACAAATGAACACCCATGTATAAGCATTAAGGTCCATGTTAGTAAAATTATTGGTATCACAAGATTAACAAAGACATACCGAGATAAAGGGACAAGGCCATGCTATGGTTGCACCAACACAGTCTTCAATTGTGGTAAATAACCCATAGGGTCTCACCAAAATTTCATCTCTTTTTGTTGGTACTTGAACGTTTACCTCACACCATCCTCGTCCAAGCTCTGCACCACCAACAATATCATTTGGGTTCAAGCTCCTCAGCCATCCTTTTGCTACAGTCTCGGTTGAGTTTAGAATGCTTTTAAGGAGAACTTCATCCCCGACCTAGATTTCAGTTTCCAACAAACATTTATCAATTTATAGTTAACACACATGTATTAGGTTAAACAGATGTAATACTGCAGGTATGGAGTTTCTGACTAACATACCATTTTGACTTTTTGATTTTGAACTTAAACTTTGACTTTAATGAAACTTGTTTGATCCGTATGCACTAATTATGATTATTTAAGCTATGATAACACTAATTTAAGATACATGAACAAGATTTAGACCAAGTGGGTGAGATTTGATCCTCACAGGTCCCAACAGTGGACTGTGAGAGTGAAGGTAATTTGATTTTGACTTTCTGTAGTTCAAACATTGGTTTTATAGTTTTACTAGTTCTAATATCACCTAAGAGGTCAGAGTGTGCAGATAAACAAGTGAAAAGGCAACTACCACAGTTGAAACAACACAGAACCAAACACCCCTTAATAACTGAGTTAACAAATTTAAAAGGCAAATGAGCATTCTAAATCATAATACTGATACATAAGCTTGTAGCCTAGGTTCATTAGCTATCAAAGATAAAATAAGCTATAACAACTAGAAAGGAACATACCCGTAAGCGTGGAGGTTCAGTGGTTACAACAGGAGAATGTTGTGATGTAAGAGGTGGAACAATGGAACTATCCGTCGACCCATTCTTCTCTGATAACTGGGCTCGTAACTTTTCATTTTCACTAGTAAGTTCTCCACATCTAGACTTCAATTCGTTGTTTTCTATATGAATTGCTGAACGACTTGGTGTTACACCCCAAACATCAGAAGCACGAACACCTAGACCATACATGCCTGCATCACCATTTCGATCTTTACCCATAACTGTAGAAAAAATATCATCTGGTCCAGGATTATCAATCGAACCGTTGGGCAGATTATCACTACGTCGTTTCATATCATCCTGCATTTTATATAAACATGAACATATAGGAAAAGCATGTATTACGGAACAAAGCATATTGTGTTTAACTTCTGCTATTAATACACTTTTGCAAACATAAAAGCATATTACTTACAATCGCTTTTGCAGTGTCTTCATTTTTGGTATTTCCATCTTTGTCAGCGAAGCATGCACTAAAAAGATCCAATCGAGTTGGATCTCGTCCCAAAGATGCCTGTATGAATAAAAAGAAAATGAATATTAAAAGTGGATATCGACAGGATACATTAACAATCCCACTTTCACCATACACTTACCTTTAACTCTTCCCTTTTGCGAGCATAACTTTTTTTACCGGTTCTTTGGATCATCTTCTTTTTTGCCCGATTCGCCTTGTTTTTTTCACTTAAACTCTGCAGCAGGAAATTAAAATATCATAATGGGAAATTAACTAATGTTATTTAAAGTGGAAGAGAATTTCACACCTTAGTGTTTTCTGTATTCCAATACTTCACAAGCTTCTTCCATTGTTTTTTTTTGCACTTGCTTTGGCCTAGATTTTATTTGTTGCTTAACTGACAAAGACGGATCATGGTAGAGTTCCTTAACTCTTGCCCTCCAGTTCTTCACCTTCCGCCCAAATGACTGCAATATCCATTTTTCTCCAGCTTCCGGAATATCAAATTTGGTCTAAAAAATGTAATAGCTCACATTAGAAAACAAATACTTAATTCATTAACATATAAATTTAACATTGTGTACCTTTAAGAATTCAAGCAAAGCTTTTTTTTTTTCGACGGCAACTTTATTCCATGGTTTATAAAGCGGACAATACTTTCCACTCCTTGAAAGGGTTCCCATGAAATGAGTCAGATGACTACTTTTGTCGTTAATAGGTTGTCCGTGTTCATTAACTAAAATAGGAATTCTATCCCCTTTTTTTTGGGCCCAAACTTTTGCCATACGTGTTGGTCCTCTCTTTTTATTGCTTACAATCCGACCTACAAAAAGTGAACATGATTTACAATAGATACGTATACATTTAAAATACTAAATAATTGGAAATGGAGGCAATATCTTAGCGTTGTTTTTTGTCTTGTTTTAATTTAACTTTATTATATAATCTACTTATATGACACAATATATGATATATGATTTTTAAAACGATGCAATAAAGTAGACCATGTTAACCTGTATCATTTCGAGCTTGTGTAACTACATGGTTTTCTTCATTTTCAGAAAGCTCAGCTCTAACCTCTTCTCCGACTAGATCATCGCCGTCATTTGTTAAATCGTTCACAATCTCCAAATCATCCTCATTCTCCAAATCATCCATGTATTTATCTACATCATCTTCTGAAGTAGCTTGTTCAATATCTTCATTCATAGGTATGTCTTCGATATCATCATTTTCAACATCATAAAGGTCTTCATTGTTATCTATATTAAAAAAAAAAAAAAAAGTAAGCACCGAAAACAGTTAACTGAATATACACTTAATAGTAATTTATTATCATATATATAGTATTTGAAATTTATAAATAGTTACCATCAGATCTCAAGTCACGCTCCCCGTGGTCATGATCGTTGTCAATTGCAACTAAGTTTCTCGAAGTTGCAGTTAATCTCCCTCTCTTGACAGAAGTTGGTTGATCATTTCTCGTTTGGACTTGGTCGGACTCTTGTACCCTACTACGTATTGCCCTCCCTGTATCAATCTGTTGTCCCTTTTGCGATTGAGATTCTGAAGATGTTAGCCCACTGGAGACATTCGGAGCACCTATTCGTTTTTTTGCTAAATTTTTATATCTAGTCATGGACTGTGGAGCAATGTATTTTCGATGCTGTTTCATGCAAGTAGAATTGTTAGAAAAGAAACATAAAGAAAATATAGTAGCCAAATTTATTATTCGTACCTTTGTATTTTTTTGTGTAGCCGCTTCTTGTGGGTTAGACATATAATCTGCATCTTTCTCACCGGTGTCCGTTGGTTTCTTTTTCTTTTTCTTTGTGTTGTCACTCTGTACTAGACTTGTCAAAGAGTTAGCAATATTTTTCACTCCCAAAGCTTTTAATCTCTGTTGGTTTTCTTGAATATTTTTCCTTCTGGACATTTCATAATCATTCGTATTTCTCGTGGTGACTTGGCGTTGCATCCTGTTATTTTCCATTACATGTGCACAAAACAAATAAAATTATTATGAGATTGCAAAGAACAATAGTCATTTGAGAACAACAAAACTGAAATCAAATCACTATCTGTTACATGTTACAGAATGAAATACATTATCTACAAACAAAAATAGACGCAAATCCTTCGGTTACATGTCACAGAATGAAATACATTAGCTATAAACTGATATCAAATCACTATCACTATCACTACCCAAATCCTTTGACCCAACTTTACACAGGTATATCAACATTCATTTAAATTAAACAGGCCAACTAAAATACAACTTGTACCATATCTCAAATAAGCAGCACTTATGATCACATATGAGACTCATCAAACACACACTTAAGACTCATACCCGAACACAACTTGTACCCGAACCCACCATTTCACACACTTATGATCACTTATGAGGTCAACCAAACACATACCCGAACCCACAAATAAGCAGCACAAATAAGCAGCACTTATGATCACTTATGAGGTCACTTATGAGGTCAACCAAACAATGATAATACCAACCACATACCCGAACCCACCATTTCACACACTTAAGACTCATCACTAACAATGTATAACAATAACAATGTTAAAAAAGTGATAATACCAATAATAATAACAATAACAATAACAATAATAATAATAATAATAATAATAATAATAATAATAATAATAATAATAATAATAATAATAAGAACAACAATAATAATAACAATAAGAAAGGTTTCCATTACCTGTTGAGTCAGATCTTCAATCAAAAGTGAAAACCCACAATCAAAAGTGAAAACCCTAAAACGAAATTGAGATTTTAACCGTATGTGAAAAAACGATTTCCATTAATAAAATCGAATCAAATACTTGATTTCCGAAAAGATATGCTTGATTTTCGCAGCGCCAAAACATTATTATTAATCCGAATTTTTCCCCAAAATTTTAAGCGGGTTTATGAACGTGGGTGGGTAAGTTTTTCAAAAAATTTTGATATACTAGTGTATTTTATGAAATGTGTTTATATTTATTAAGCCTATCTAGCTTAATCCATAATGTTTGTCTTTTTAAAAGTTGCTTAAAATTAGTTTAAAAGTCGATCTGTAAAAAGAAAATCGAAAAAAAAAAAAAAAAACGCAAAACGTGGGGTGTGGGATTCGAACTCAAGACCTCTCGCTAGTATAACATGCGCATACACACCACACCCCCTTCCCAAATGCTCTGGAGCACCAGTTCTGCTAGAGTCTCCACTTTAATTCCTTTTAACCTTGTTTTTTTCGTTTATAGCTTATTTTCTTTTTCAGCTAATATTAGCTTATCCGTATAACTTATTTTGTCCTTTGTATTTTTCTTAGCTTTTTTATTTCATAAAGTATTTTAGATAAAAATTTCAGATTTTTTTGATTAGTTTTAGTATTTATTTCGTATTTTTATTTGTATAATAGTAATTAAATCATAATAAATAAAATAAAATTCAAAAAATATATAATTCTTTTTTCTAAAATTTTATTTTATCATATAGAACATGTAAAAATTATAATTGTACCCATAGTGTTTATATTTCATAAATTTTACGTTTTTATTTGCGCACGTACGTTATTTTTATTAATAACGCTCGTTTTCAGTTTTCTTTATAGTTTTTGTATACGTAAGTTTTAGATAACCGTTTTTCTTACATTTTTAATCGTTTTTAATTATCTTTCACATATTTTAGCTTAGAATCCCAAAACTCTTTTATTTTCACCTTTCCGCGCGAGGTTTTTAGATTTTCTTAAACTTTTATAATAACTTTGTAAATATAGTTATTTATTTTATTTTCTTTTAATTTGCATTTAAGCCGTTAAGGCATGCAAATTCCCTCTTTGGGAATGTTTGTTTTATTTTCGTCTTGTACGTTTACGTTTAATTTAATTTAAACGTACGTTTGTATATCTTTCGCGTTTTTAGGTTTCTGATTGTACGTTTTTAACGATACAGCTGTGACAGAGCTATGACTATTCACATTCCTAGTGTTAGTCAATCAGATTCCTGTTTTTGTATATTCCATATCATTTCAACACGCACATTCGTTATATTACACTTTACACACCTCGTTGGGACATAACGACCCGGGGATGTACTTTTCTGTACTCATGTACTTAACTCCCACGGATTTAAATTGCTTTTTCTCCCGGGCTGCCAGGGCCCTTTATTACGGTTGACCGTTCACAAGCGGTTGGCTTGCGTGATAAAACCTGACGGTTCGGGAGATCTTAAATGAATGAGCCGAGATGATATGCTTATACCTGAGATGTTAAACGAATGAGTGGAGATGATATCGTTATTCACGAGATGTTAAACGAATGAGCCGAGATGATATCGTTATTCACGAGATCTTAAATGAATGAGCCGAGATGATATGCTTATACCTGAGATGTTAAACGAATGAGTGGAGATGATATCGTTATTCACGAGATGTTAAACGAATGAGCCGAGATGATATGGTTGTACACGAGATGTTAAATGAATGAGCCGAGATGATATGCTTATACCTGAGATGTTAAACGAATGAGTGGAGATGATATCGTTATTCACGAGATGTTAAACGAATGAGCCGAGATGATATGGTTGTACACGAGATGTTAAACGAATGAGCCGAGATGATATCGTTATACATGAGACAATTTGCCAGAGGTAAACAACTAAATTATTTTCCAGATGATATAGTTAAACGAATGAGCCGAGATGATATAGTTATACGAATGAGCCGAGATGATATAGTTATACGAATGAGCCGAGATGATATAGTTATACACGAGATGTTAAATGGATCGGTCTATCTTAGGGGTGAGCAAACGGACCGGATGGACCGGACCGACCGACAAAACCGACCGGACCGGACCGGACCGACCACATTCGGTCCGGTCCTCGGTCTAAGCTTTTTGGCTAATTCGGTCCTCGGTCCGGTCGGTCCGGTCCGGACCGACCAAAAAACCGAAAAAACATGCCAAATCTTGCCTAATTGGACCGGACCGACCGAAGACCGACCGGACCGAGACCGGACCGACCACATTCGGTCCGGTCTCGGTCTATGGTTTTTCCGGTTCTCGGTCTTCGGTCCGGTCCGGTCCTGGCCGGTCCGGTCCGGTTTTTGGACCGTGATCACCCTTAGTCTATCTGGTCATGGCCGTTATAGAGTCATAACAGAGGTAAACAACTAAATTATTTTCCGAGGTGTAACAACCGACAATTTCCCAAAATTTTATTCTACGAGCAAAATTAATTATTTTCATGTTTTTTCATACTTTTTCCTCAGTTTTCCTACGTCTTATAATTCTTAGTCGGTTTTTATACGTTTTAGTCCGTGTTTACACGTTCTCGGCCGTTTAATCATGTTTTAGACCGTTTCTACATGTTTTATACGTTTTCCTCATTTTCATATCGTGTTTGTTCATTTGTATGCGCCATGTGGTGATTTTTGCAATGTTTTAAAAACCGGGTTTTTAATTAATCGATCCGGTTTTTACGGTGAAAAGGAATTTTAAACTTGAGTCTGGTTCCTCAAGCCTTTGGAAACTCTTCTTGATATTCTGGTGGATCTCTGACGTGATCACTGTGCATCCTTCCATCCGCAATTATGATTCTGTTATCAATTAATTCATCTCACATCCACATATTATCTCTATATATATACCCATTTGATAATCTCTCTTAACCCTAATCTAATCTCACAGCCACCAAACTAATAACCCTAATCCCAAATGGCAGAAACCCCAAATTTGGATGAAATGAAGGCAGCCACAGAGACCGGGAAACTTGCTGATGCTTTCAAAGTATTGATATTGCATGAGAAAGTCGAAGAGAACAACTTCATTGCTCGTATTGGTGAAGAGAGCAGTCAACTGAGAGAGGTCATACAGAAAAAGTCGAGGACCATTGATGAGGTTGCTCTAAACTTTTCTCGTTGCCATGTTGTTGCTTCTACAGGTCACGATTGTTTGATGGAAATCCAACAATGTGATCGTAGGAAGCTTGATTTGATGGCCCAGCTACTGTTGCTCTCTCGTCGAAGCTTGGAGTTGAAGGATCAGTTGGTGGAGAGGATTGAAGAAGCTGAATCTTCAGATGACGAAGATTAGTATCTTTGGTCTATTTCTTTTGTGTTTTGGGTATCATCAAGGGTAGATGTTTGTGGTGTGTGGATGTTTGTGGTTTTAGTGTTTGGTGAATGTACATGAATGGTTAATGTATTTTGTAAATGAATATTATCTATGAATGGAAGATCAGTTAGTTTTATATCTATAAATGTTTATTTCTTTTTAACATTTTTTTTTTTTTTTTGAACATTGACTTTCATTAAGCTAAGTAAGTCATCATAAACATAAGCAAATACCGGATCTAACCTGCACCACTTGCTGATTCCACTCCAAACACCATAAGCGAAGCCACAATTAACCATCAAATGGTCTAAATCCTCATTCGCCAACCATGAATGTTAACCCGCAACGGAACCCAAGCTTCCCATTTAAAATTAGTTTCCCTCGTCCCATCTCTATCTTTCGTTAACCCCACCTTCACCATCATCTCAATCAATTCACATCCGACAACCGGAAATCAGCAACATCATCAAGAGCAGGTAATACCTCATAATTAAAACCCTAATTGTTTTTGCTAAATTTTTATGAAACAAAATCTGTGGTTAATTGAATTAGGCTCCCTTTCTTTTTGTTGAAATTATATGTGGTTTTATGTGGTTAATTGAATTAGGTTTAAGATGGATACGAGTTGGATGTCTTTACCAAGATTTACCAAAGAATATAAAAAAGGTCTTGACGAATTTCTTGATCATATATTTTATAAGGAGGGTAAAAATGGACAGATTTCATGTCCATGTATTGATTGTGGTAATCAGATATGGGTAGATCGGGAGGACGCTGGAACACATCTGCTATGTGTCGGGTTTATGAAAGGTTATACAATTCCACCTTTCAGTTCCAAATCAAGTGATGCTCCAATGTTGGATGCTGAAGATGACATGCAAGGGTTGGTGAATGATGCCTTCCATCGGTTTGGTGTTGACACACAAGAAGATGACATGGGAACACAAAGTGAAAGTATGAGTATGCCAAACCTAAAGGCGAAAAAATTTTATAAAGTGTTGGGAGAGGCAAAGAAACCACTATATCCTGGATGTAAGTTATCAGTTCTTTCTTTTATCATTAGACTATTTCATGGTAAGTGTGTTGGGAAATGTAGTGATAATGGTTTCAGCAAGATGCTGGATACAATGAGGGAAGCCTTCCCCGATGCTTCTATACCGAAGTCATTGTATGAACTAAGGAAGATAATTCGAGAGTTGGGACTTAGTTATGATAAAATTGATGCATGTCCTAATGATTGTATGCTGTACTGGAAAGAAAACATTAATAAAACGGAATGTGATATATGCCATACGTCAAGGTATAAAGCAAGTGAAGATGATTCTGCAGATGTGTCAACCACAGCTGATACATGTAAGAAGATTGGAGCAAAGGTGTTGCGTTATTTTCCGCTCATACCACGATTGCAAATGTTATTTATGTCATCTAAAACAGCCGCCTCCATGAGATGGCATGAAGAGAGTCGCACGAAAGATGGTTACTTGAGACATCCTGCAGATTCCCCAGCATGGAAAGCATTTGATTTTAAGTATGATAAGTTTGCCAAAGAATCTCGTAATGTCAGGCTTGGTTTAGCGAGTGATGGGTTTAACCCTTTTGGAACAATGAGTGTTTCTCATAGTACATGGCCTGTTGTTTTGACGCCATATAATCTACCTCCTTGGATGTGCATGCAGAAACCTTATTTCTTTCTAACTTTACTTATACCTGGCCCATCTGCTCCTGGGAATAACATAGATGTCTATATGGAACCGTTAGTGGTTGAGCTACAGGAGTTGTGGGATCTTAAAGGAGTAGACACTTATGATGCATCAACAAAAAGTAACTTTCGGATGCGTGCTTGTTTGTTATGGACGATCAGTGACTTTCCTGCTTATGCAAATTTATCCGGATGGAGCACCAAAGGTAAACTTGCATGTCCTAACTGCCATAAACATACAAAATCAACACGCTTGACTCATGGCAAAAAAGAATGTTTTATGGGACATCGTCGATATTTGCCTACTGATCATGCTTTTAGAAGAGATAAAAACTCTTTTGATGGCACAGAAGAACAAGACAGGCAACCCCGTGGCTTAAGAGGACAAGAAGTACTTGATGAGTTAGATGGTTTTGAAATTAAATTTGGAAAACTTGTTAAGAGCAACCCAAATTTACCTTTTAATTGGAAGAAGAAAAGTATTTTTTTTGAGTTACCGTACTGGAAACATAACTTGCTACGCCATAATCTAGATGTAATGCATATTGAGAAGAATGTTTGTGACAGTGTCCTTGGAACGCTATTGAATCTAGATGGGAAGACCAAGGATCATATAAAAGCACGCCTAGATTTACAAGAAATGGGCATTAGACATGAACTTCATCCTATAGTTCAAGATAACAACAAAGTTTATTTGCCACCTGCTTGTTTCTCAATGGATAAAAAAGAGAGAGATATTTTTTGTCGTGTGCTTAAGAAGGTGAAAGTTCCAGATGGTTATGCAGCTAACATATCAAGATGCGTAGAGTTAAAACCTCCAAAAGTGTTTGGACTTAAAAGTCATGATTGCCATATTTTGATGCAGCAGTTGCTTCCCATTGCCTTGCGAAATGTGTTGCCTAAGCACGTGCGCTATACTGTGATGAAGCTATGTCGTTACTATAAACAATTATGCTCAAAGGTTCTTAATCCAAATGATTTGGTTCAAATGGAAACCGAGATTGGAAAAATACTTTGTGATTTAGAAAGGATTTTTCCGCCATCATTCTTTGATGTCATGGTTCATCTTTTGGTTCATCTTGCTTCAGAGGCCAGATTAGGAGGGACAGTTCATTACCGTTGGATGTATCCAATCGAGAGGTGCACATTACTATTTCAGTAAATACCTTTATTAACAAATATTATTGAATCTAAAATTCTTGTTTTTGATATCTCAGGTATTTAGCTACATTAAAATCTTACGTGCGAAACAGGAATAACCCGGAGGGTTCCATTGCAGAAGGATATCTAGCTGAAGAGTGTGTGTCGTTTTGTTCATTGTACTTATCCAGTGATGTTGAGACCGTACATAATAAGACAAGTCGAAATGATGCTGACGATGGTTATGAGGATGTTTTACCTATCTTTTCTATGGCGGGTCGACCGATTGGTGCTCCAAAGGTAGAAATAATGGACCTTGACATTTTGGCTAAAGCACATTCATATGTGTTGTTCAATTGTAGTGAAGTTGATGAATTTCGAACGTAAGTAATTATATTAGTTGTGAGTTTCATACATTATATTATACGATTAATAGTTGTCGTTGTTATCATCATTATCATCTGTTAACACTGCAGTGAACATCTGGCGATGGTTCAACATGAAAATCGGAGAAAACGTAAGCGTGACATTCAACGTTTACATAGTGAGACTTTTGAGTCGTGGTTTCAAGATCATGTAAGGAATATACACAGGTTTATTACTTTTGGAAAATAATTATAATGACATAGCATTTTCGACCTACTAATACACGTGTGTATAACAAAACAATTAACACATCTTGCCTTTGTTCAGGTTGAGGAGCTACATGCTAGAGGGGATCACAGAATCACAGAAAGTCTAAGGAACTTGGCAAGTGGTCCATCTGAGTTTGTGAAAAAATATAGGGGATTTATCATAAATGGTTTCCTATTTCACACAAAATATGTAGAACAGAATAGGAAAACACAGAATAGTGGGGTTATGCTTCAGGCCATGACAAACAGTTTCTCGAGTGCTACAGATAACAATCCTATCGCGGGAGATGTAACTTACTACGGGGTTTTGAATGATATCATTGAGTTGGAGTATGCTATTGACAAGAAAGTAGTTTTGTTCGATTGTGATTGGATTTCGAATGGTTCAAGGAAAAAAGAAGATGAAAACGGGTTTACTCTATTGAATTTTGAAGGATTGAAGGCTCATAACGAGCCTTTTATACTAGCTTCTCAAGCACAGCAAGTATTTTACGTTGCAGATAGTGTTGACAAAGGATGGCAAGTTGTGATCACGCCAACGCCTAGACATGTTTATGACATGGATGAACAAACAATTCTTGATGACGTGGAAACACATTTGCAGGGTGACTCATTTATGGGTCCTCAACATGACGAAACAATGGATATTGAATTGGTTAGAGGTGGTTTCGATGGAACCGTTGTGGACAACAATGACTTAGTTATTGCCGATGAAGAAGATCCAGTTGAAGAAGCTTCATGATTTCAATTAGGTAAATAGTAATAATCCCTCTTTTTATCTTCTTTTGTCATTTAACAGTTCTTATTTCCCCTATTGTGGCTTAGTTGTCCTTTTAGTGTATTATTAGTCATCTAGTTTGCTTTAAATTTAGGTAATTTTAACTTTTTAGCTAGCTACTCCGTACTTTTTAGAAGACCAACATAATAACTACACACCCTCATCACTATTTTTATGGTTCCACTCAATTACTAGAATAGATCTGATAATTTGCATGTTTCTACTTATTTTGATGTTCATTAGTTATATTTGATATGATTTGATGCTTGTTGTTCATTATTGAATCATATATTTGAATATTGGATTTGACTGTGGTGATTTGATTCAATCTGAGTTCTGAATTTGCTGAGTTGTTGTTGTTGTTTGCTGTTTAACTGAGGTTGTTTGATCATATGGGACTGAGTTGGGTGATTATGGTTGATGTTTGTGGAATGATTAAGGTTGAGTTAGTGTAAGTCAGTGGTAAAAGGGGTGTTTGGTTTGCGCTAAATTTATAGGTTAGTTTGCTTGATAAGTTTTGGAATCTGCATAAACATAAATAGTTAAGGTAATATAGGTTAGTTAAAGTCAGTTGGGTAGGTAATATAAGCAGAAAGTCAAAATCATCTTTGATCTCTCATAATCAGCTTAGTAATTTGATTCAGTAGGCCATATTAGATTTATAGGTTCAAATCTAGTTAACTTAGCTTAAATTAGTTCAATTACAGCTTAATATAACTAGTATAAGCACTTAGGAGTAGTATAATTTGGATTTAGTCAACATTTGTTCAAAAATCAAAAAGTCAAAAAGTTTCTTATTGTCTGTTTTGGTCAGGATTTCAAAGAGGTGCACAGGCCTCATTTTTTATTCAAAATACAATTGGAAAGTCGTTTTGAAAATTATTCCAGGTTGTTTTCAAGTTGCAAAAAGAATTTTGAAATTTGGAATTGATTTAAGCCTTTGAAAGTGCTTTTGAAATTGAGTGTTTGCTGAATAGTTCCCCTGTATCACAGTTGTTAAGCCTATTTCACAAGCTTGCACAATAGAGAGTAGACACATAAGCTAGTGATTTCTTGGAGGTAAAACATTCCTGAGGTGATAAGCTTTCCATAGCAGCTTTTGAGGACTTTTTGAGGACTGTTAGATGTTGGAATTTTACCAAGTCTCATGGCTTTAGCAGGTTTGGAGTTTGCTTGGGTGTCATCAAGTACTACTTTGGGTATGGGTCAGTTTGGGATATTGTGTGTTGGTATCATATGGTTTGGGTTATTGTGTGTTGGTGGGATATTGTGTATGGGTCAGTATGGGTCAGTTCAGGGTACTCGAAAGTATCTTGTGAACTGGTGATTAGATTTTTGGCAGCTTTCGACACTGTTAATCTTGGTGTTTGGTGCTGCAACATGTGTTATGATTGCTATGGTTCTCCCCCTGTTGGTATCTCAGATCACTGGAGTTACGGTATGCCTCTCAATGCTCAGTGCTCAGGCTTTGGTTCTAGATATTTTGATAATGTTTCTACCTTCATCAGTTGGGATATAAACAGCAAGGGGATTTTTGGGTTTATGGTTTCTATGGGATCTCTCAATTCAGGTTATGCCAATGTATCTTGTGAGCTGATGATTAAGATTGTCACTATTATTTTGATGGCTCACAGGTCTCAAGATTATATATGGTTAAGGGTAAAAATCAATAGGGATGCTGCTCAGATGTTGATCCTACCTGGTCATTTTTTGGTCTGCAATTTTCAATGTGTCATTTGTGCTGAGAAGTTGTGTCTACTTGGACTTCTTTTGGCCTGCAATTTTGAATGTGTCATTTGTAGCTGTGTATATAGCTATGATGGGTATTGTAATTTGCTTTTGTTAGTTATTAGCAGTTTCAGTCATTGCCATTGTTGGGGGTTGTCCAACATGGCTTATGTTTGTATCCTGTTCTTGGAGTTGTCCAACTACAGCAGTTATTGATTTCCTAGGCAAGAGTTGGTGTTGATAGGGGTTGTCCTATCACATTCCCTTCTCTTGTGCTTTCCCCTGTATATTCCATCTTTTTTTTAATATAATTTACCTTTAAAAAAAAAAAAAGACTTTGTACCATCTGCACTGCTATTCTTGTTGAAAGCAATCAAGTTAGAAAACTCATGAGCACCAGATTACTAACATAAAAGGTGCTAGCCAAATTCAGTTGGAGAAATTTTAATTTTTTTTGAATACTAATTTAACTAAGTATTTTTTACAAGGTAGATGGAAGAACTTGTCAAGTCGGTTGACTAGTTAGAAAAGCATTAGTCACCTGATATGCATTTTTAAGTGTATGAGTTTATAGTACACACCTAAGTAAGTCATATGTATTGCACATCATACGTTCTTGCACCAGATGCAATGTCGTATTACACTATCACATAATAAGGAGTGTTCTATTATGGCGTATGATAATAAAACCACAACAAATAAGCGTACTATAAAGGTTAATGTTAAAAGACACAGGTGTCAAGGGTCCTATTAATTTTTGTTAAAATAAAACTTTTGCAACTAAGCGTTCTATAAAACTGAATAAGCGTTATAAAAAGCGGATGTTTTACGACTCTAAAAAGATGTGCCATATTATGGTGTATCATAAAAAAACCATTATGAATAAGCGTTCTATAAAGGTTAACGTTATAAGACGCTATTGTCAAGGGTCCTATTAACTTTTCTTATAATAAAAAACGTTTGCGAATAAGCGTTCCATAAAACCGATGTTTTATGACTCAAATATCAAGTGTCCTATGATGGTGTATCAATCTATGGTACCCAAGTATCAACTGTCATATTAACTTATGTTTTAATAATACATTTGCGAATAAGCGTTCTAAATAATTAATGTTTTATGACTTATGTATCAAGTGTCCTATTATGGTGTATTGTAATAAAACCATAATGAATATGCATCCTTTAAGGGTCCTATTAAGTTTTGTTATAATAAAACTTTTGCAAATAATCGTTTTAAAAAAATGATGTTATATGACTCAAAAATGAAATGTCCTATTATGGTGTACAATAATAAAACCATTGTACATAAGCGTCCTATAAAGGTTAACGTTATAATACCCACGTGTCAAAGGTCCTATTAAATTTTGCTATAATAAAACTTTTTGTGAATAAGCGTTTTAACTAACTGATGTCTTATGACTCAAAACTCAAGTGTCCTATTATGTCTTATTAGGTTATGTCATAATAGGACATCTAGTGATCAAGTGTCGTATTACACTATCACATAATGGGACACCAACAACTAAATGTCTTATAAAGTAATTTATTAGGATCCATATTTTAAGCGTCCTATTAAGGTTATGTCATAATAGGACATCTAGTGATCAAGTGTCGTATTACACTATCACATAATGGGACACCAACAACTAAATGTCTTATAAAGTAATTTATTAGGATCCATATTTTAAGCGTCCTATTAAGGTATATGATAATAGGACATCTAGTGATTAAGTGTCGTATTACACTATCACATAATGGGACACCAACAACTAAATGTCTTATAAAGTAATTTATTAGGATCCATATTTTAAGCGTCCTATTAAGGTATATGATAATAGGACATCTAGTGATCAAGTGTCGTATTACACTATCACATAATGGGACACCAACAACTAAATGTCTTATAAAGTAATTTATTAGGATCCATATTTTAAGCGTCCTATTAAGGTATATGATAATAGGACATCTAGTGATTAAGTGTCGTATTACACTATCACATAATGGGACACCAACAACTAAATGTCTTATAAAGTAATTTATTAGGATCCATATTTTAAGCGTCCTATTAAGGTATATGATAATAGGACCCCAAATCATCGACCATCCTATTATATAACTTTTTAGGACATTGCCTAAGTAGCAAATATTTAAAAAGGACCCTAAATGCTCATATGTCCTATTAAGCAGTTTTTTAGGACTCCATTATCATAGCGTCCCACACAAAGGGTCCTAAAAAGCCACTTTTCTTGTAGTGAATTGTTTCCAAAATTCCCGAGTGGTATCGGTAACATACGTATTTGCATGTGTTGCTTAAATTCATTGCTTACATTAGATACATCATTCATAATAGGTTGCGGTTAGAGACCGAGCCACATTTCATCATATCCACTATTGTCATTGTGCTATCGCATCAGGTGAGTTTTCGTAGCCCCGTTTTCAATTGATTACTTAATTTCTAAACTCTCGAGGGAGAATACATTGCACCATTTTTACATATGGACCAAAGTATCAAAATTCATTTACATTGCTTAAGTTACATCATTGCCCAGATTAAAGTCCCCTTTATTATCATGAACCATTAATTATGGAAGTAAGCGAGAGTGAGTGAATAGATCTATTGAGGGTGACGCCTCCGTTCGGGTTGGTAGCTCCAACTGGTCATACGAACGCATTTCATTTTAATCATATTAGAGTGTCTGGCAAAGCACTCGGTTTGGGGCATTTCATTCAGTCTAGCTTTGGGGTCATGAGCTTAAGAGCTAATGTATTATTTTTGTGGCATTTATGTCATACACCTCATACTTTTGGTTACCGTAGGAACAATTCATTTACATAAACCTATTATCTCACCAACATTTTTGTTGACCATTTTTAGCAATGTATTTTCAGGTAATTAAGGTATGCGCATCATGGCGTGCATATGGACCTATTTTGGAGTCGTGGTGACGACGCGTCTCACTTATCTTTTATGCACTTATTATCGTTTGATTTGTATAAACTTATTTTCGCAACGTGAAACATCTTTTGGGACCTAACTTTTGTAACTCTGAATGTTTTTAATTAATCAAACGATGTATTTTCAAAACGACACTTTAGGTCGTTCAATATAACTGTGACTGTGGTGCTATGGTCAGTCACGCCCTCAAGTGTTCCATTCCGCTGCAAGTCACCAAATTTGGGGGTGTGACAATTTTGGTGGCTTGACTTCAACCATGCCTCCCCCCAGCCCCCCAATCGGCTCAACCTCATATAAACCAAGCCAATGATAGTTTTTGACCAAACTATTACCACCTTGAAAATCTCTAGTATAAATAGGTATACTTGCATCATTTTTACCCTAGTTCATGAAGAGAAAAAAATATATATATATATATCACCAACCATTTACACATAAAAGTTGGCACACATAAGGGAGCAAGGAAGAAGAGAGCTTCATTGTGGCTAATTCAAGTGTCATTAGAGTATTCTAGTAAGGGTTTTGGAACACTAATCTTTGGTTAATCAAAGATATTGCATTCTCATCACACTAATCTCCCTAAGTAAGTAATCTTGATCTTGCTAAATTCCATACTCTTCATATCATGTTGTTGTTCAAGTTGCATATACTTAGTTTATCACTTTGTACATGTTAACCAAAACCTTATAACCACCAAAAATCTTTTAAAAAATGGTTATGTTTTAGACAAATCTTTATTATGAGTAAACTAGTTGGTATGAATTTCAACAAGAAAGTAAGGATAAAAACATCACATATACATAAACTAGTGAACTTGTAATCTTAATTATCCTTGATGATCATTTACATTCATGAGAAATGGAACTCTTTAATATTGCTAAGTTTAGTGTTAGATCACTATTGATATGTTGAGAAATTGGTGGATGAACTAGGATTAGTTTTGGAGTTGTTGTTAAGTGGTTTTGATAACTAGAAGACTAGGAAAAATGTTTTGACACTTTTAGAAAGTAATCTGTCCTATTCGACCTTCCACAGAAAATTCAGTAGCTTGGTGACAATTTTAGGCTAGAAACATAGAAAATAGACTCAATAACGAAAACGTAGCCGCTTGAATGACTTAAAAAGAACTTATAACGAAGAAGATACGTTAGTTTTAAGTTATGCGGCGAAAACTAAATTTTCTGAAAATGTTAGATGCTGTTAGGAATTTTTGAGTGGTAAAAACTGATGTTAAAAGGTAACTTGACTAGCCGGAACACTAAAAACATGTTAGTATACTTAAACACAAACCCGGGGATATATAAAACTTAAGAAACGGAGTTGCGACGAGAAAGTTACGGCCTAAAGAAGTTATGACGACAAATAAGTTTTGACAGCTTATTATTTTGGCTACTAGAAAGATGATGGAACATTTTAAAGTGAATTTTGGACACTTTAGAGTAGGTTTTGGCTAAAATGACGTAAACGAAAATTATAGAACATTATGTATACTTATTAGGCGCGCTAGAGGTTTTCAAAATACTCATTAACAAGACGACCATAATTTAGTCATGAGATTAACAAGATACGTTTTCTAAAAAGGGTGATTTTGCTTAATAAATGGACACATTGACGCAAATACATTTTTGACGATAAATATTGCAACAAACATGTACAAGTGATAAAATAGCGTATGAACTTGCATGCATGACCTTTTGCCGAACCTAAGACATATGAATCATTTAGGTTGCGGTTAGAGCGTCTGTACCTCAATTTTTGTGTGCTTTCCTTTTGTTATCTTATCGGTTGTTCCAGGTGAGTTCATGGCCCCTACTTTTACATGTTTTATAACCGTTTTGGGGGAGAATACATGCTCGCTTTTACTTAAACTCCATGCTTGTTTTACTTGAAACGTGATTTGTCTTTCAAACAGTACTAATTGGTTGAAACCCTTGATTTGTTACTCGAAAGTATTATGTGTTTACCTATTACACACTTTGATTATTTTCATTTGGACACAAGTGCATTAAAATATTACATATTGCCTATGTTATGAACCGTTAAGCGCGAATGTTGTGAATAGATCTATTGGGATTGAACTCCCCGTCCGGGTGGTGTTCCCCACTTGACTGGTATGTCAAACGAACGCATAATTATTTGAGAAACCTTAGATGTCCTAGGTGGACATCTACCAGAAACTTTGGGTGTCCGGGTGGTTTCCCCACCTGACTGGTATGTCAAACGTATGCTCAAACTAGAAATCTTAAGGCTTCGGTGTCATGAACTTAATACGACAATAACTCTTTCTATATTTAGAATATATTGGTCTTTGATTTATTGTGGTCCATTTGTTACTTGTTGTTTACTTAAACCTATGAGCTCACCAACCTCGTGTTGACACATTTTAGCATGTATTTTCAGGTTCTTAAAGTGTCAGCTCACCTTTGGCGGATTTTGGCATGGCATGGCATGGTTATAGGATCAAGATACTCTGATATTCATTTGGGGACCGCTTTAATTCTTTTATGGGCTTGTATTTTCCGCATTTCATTGAACGATGTAATACAAAATACTTTTGATTATGAAAATTTCTTTTAAACGGAAATGGTAAATCTGTTCTCTTTACTCTGTGTTGTGGTACCAATTTAGTAGCACCCCAGCGATATCATCTTCCGCTGCGACCCGATTTTGGGGGTGTTATCGCTGCGACCCGATTTTAAGGGTGTTACAAAGAATCCTTTGATACATAAAAGGAACAATTCACTTGGGGATCTGGTATCCAAAGGATTCTGGTTTTGAACTAATCGCCTTTTCAGATGCTGACCATGCAGGTTGTTTAGATACACGAAAAGGTACATCTGGTGGTGTTTAGTTTCTCGGAGATAAACTTGTACCTTGGTAGTCAAAGAAGCAGGATTGCACTTCATTTTCATCTACAGAAGCTGAATACGTTGCCATGTCAGCATGCTATGCTCAAGTCATTTGGATGAGATCACAACTGATGGACTATGGATACGTGTTTGATAAGATCCCGATATATTGTGTGGATCCTAATACTCGATCTCCTTGAGCTTTGTTTAGAAACTTTGAGTATACCAAAGAGTATGCGGAATCTACTCTTTGATAGTTAGAAGAATGCACTTAACAATAAGCAATGAAACAGTAAACAAGTTATGAACACAGTTTAACCAAAATGATTCAATATTATTAACCTAATGATACGATTGATCTGAATATCACTAGGGTTTACAACCTTGAATCTTAACACAAACTCTTTTATATTACATCTAACCTAGGACCTCCTTTTATAGGCACAAGGAGTCCTTTACAAGATAACTATCAATATTCTAAACATGCAGAATATTCGTATCATTCTAACTATATAAGATATATACTAAATATCTTCTATAAATATCTTGACACGTCTTCTAAACCGTGGCAGTATCAATCTTCCAACAGCAGTCTTTAGCAGTACAAAGTAAAACTAGCAGTACTAATATTTACACTAGCAGTACTAACTCAGTTAGTACTGTTAGTGTTATTCTTCAATAGTCTCATCATTAGCTTGGCAGCACTAACTCTAAATGAAATAATTCCCAACCATCCTCCTCTAAACTTGTGATTTACCTCCAAATCAGCAAGTTTCTTTGAATTATTCCTTTGATCTTGAGAGGATTCTTCCAAACACATTATTTCCTTTCTGCTTGTGTGAAGATCTTTCTCAGAAAATCTCTTGCCATCTCTGTCTCTTCATCAACTCTGAGTTTAACAGATAACATCATAGTAAGAATACCTTGTCTCAAAGGATATTCTTTTTCAATCAGAAAAAATACATCAATTCCAGCTTTTGTAGATACATGATGAACACTACATGTATCATATAACTTCCATGTTATTCCCAGATTATGAACTTGAAACTTCCATAGATCATCATCTGGATTTGGTTCAAACAGTCTCTTCAATTCAACCCATAATTCTTTCTCCTTGTCATCTGCTATGTCTGTTAGGTTGAATCTTGCCTTGACTAACTCCCACAGCTTTATCAAATCTTCGCTGTCAAATACTTTGAGTATATCTTCAAAGCATTTGTACACCTCAGATATACCTCCAACCCTGATTATCTTCCAGAATATCCCAAAGTTATCTATGTAGATTTCCAGTCAATAATTGGGTATTTGGCTTTCAATGGTTCTATACTTATGCCTTCTGGAATAAGAACCATCATTTGTTGTAGTTGCTCATCAGTCAAACTCTCTTCTTCTTCCTCTTCTTCTTCTATAGGTACTTTTTCACTGATCTTTTGTCTCTTGGAAGACTCTGATTCTAATAACAATCCTGCTCTCTTTGTGCTTCTGCTTTCTTCTTCAGTACCCATAGGAACAAATTGTTGAACTCTTATGTATGCTCTGAAGTACAACGCTTCAATTTCTTCATAAGTCTTTCTCTTTAGTTGAGAAGCAATATAGTGATCTTGATTCTTCAAGTATTCTTTCATATGCTTCATCTTCTGTGTTTGAGTTAGAAGTTTATATTTTCTTGCAGCACTCTTCTTTTCATTCTGCTTTTTCTTTATCATTTCAAGTAAATCATTTAGAGCATCTTCTCTTTCTGCTTCATTCACAAACTCCCTTTCTTGTTCTTGTATTAGACGAGCTAAATGTGCATTTGCTTGAATCTGTGCTTCTTCTTCTTCATGAAAATTCTGAGCTAATTCTGCACCAAGACTCATCTCTTTTGCAATCCTTTGTTCTTCCAGAAACTGAGCAATCTTTTGTTCTTCTACAAATTTTGCTTGCTCCTCTGCCTGTACTTTCTGAGCTATTTCCTTATCAAAACTAATTTGAGCTTGGACACTTTTCTTTACCTTCTTTGGTGTCTCAGACTCTGTCATGATTGCTTTTCCTTTGTCTGCTCTTCTTCTGGTATACACAACACTGGCAATACTAACAGATGCATCAGCAGTACTAACTTGTTGAGCAGTACTAACATCTTCAGCAGCATCACTTTTTTTTTTTCCTCCCATACCAGCATCATCCATATCAACATCATGCCTCCCCTGAAGCTCTGCATCATCTTGAACTAATGAGATGGTTGGATCTGCATCAATATTTTTAATTTTCATCCCCTGTTTGGAAGAATCATCCAAACCATCATCATCATCTGAGCTTTCTCTTGAGCTTGAGGATTCCACAATATGAGTTCTCCTTTTGGCTTTGAGTGACTTGACCTTTCCCTGCAGCTTCTTCTCCTTCAAAACAAGCTTGGTATAGACATTACCATAAAGCTGCTTTGTCTCCTTTAGGTCTTTCTCTAGATCAGTCACCTTGTTTGACAAATTTTTACAAGTAGCCATCAATGCCTTAAGTGTCACACTACCCTCATCACTTCCAAGTGTGTTACCTCCTAGGAGAGGTGAATCATGGGGCATTGACTCAGGCTCAACCAAAGGATGTGTATCTAAGCCCCCCATTATATCCAGTTGGTTGGGGATTCCACCACCTATACCAAGTCCATGAGGACTTGACACATTAGGTGTTGCCATAGGTTGGGTCTTATCTATGTTACCCTTGTCCTGCCCAGCTGCTAAGCTTGAGAAAGTAGTGGTAGCCCTTCCTATTCTGTCAGAGACAGCCCCATCTGCTACACTTGGATTAGTAGGAGATCTGTGCTGAGGAACACTAGATTCCTCTTTGGATGAACTCCTATAGAGTGATGAAGTTGGTGGTGAGGTTGATGGAGTACTTGATGAACTTGTGGATGTGTGTTGGGACTCAACAGGGCTTGTTGATCCTTCACCCTGAATGTTTAACATTGTATCAAAAAGGGGTACTACTATCCCATTAAACCCCTTAGAAGCCATGCTCATGTTACGGAAAAGTTTTTGAGTAAGGCATAGAGTTGGATAAACATTTTTATGGGATAGAAGCAAACTTTTCCTTATATTCAAAATCATTTGTATCAACCTTGGATACATTAAAAACTTGTATTTGTTATCCACATTTTTCACCATACTATCAAAAATCAGTTTGGAAAGATTGTAAGTCCTGTTAGTTGATAAACAAATGAGAGCAGTTGCAATATTACTATTGAATTGCTCCCATGAGGTTTTCTTGGGACTTAAGCAATGAAGGATAGTATGGATAAAGAATTTCCATTGGGGGGCAAAACAACCTTTTTGAAAAGTCAGTATTTGAGAAGATGTGTCATACCCCATTCTGGAAATTTGTTGAAAGATTTCAGTGTTAGGAAAAGTACTAATACCATTGTCATCTGCTAAATGGAGATGTCTCCTAACAGATGACTCAGTCACAGTTATTGTTTTGCCATCAACTGTTGCAATTTACTCTTTGTCTCCATGCTCCAGTGAATTGACAGTAACAGTCTGCCAAAACTGCTTGATTTGAGAGACATAGATAGTAGTGTTGATAGTTAAAGCATACCTGATGTGGGTAGAGTTTAGAAAATCTACTATCTCATGGAAGTCTTTACCTTCCTCTGTTTTCTCCAAGAAAGAAACCTGGTTGTGCTTATCACAAAATTCCAAATTAGCCATTTGAGTAGATAAAAGCTCGATTAGGGTTCTGGGTAATGATCGTTTATGAGTGAAAGAGTGTTTGGTAAAGCCAATTGAGATTTAATAGATAATGCTTAGGGTTTCGATTTGACCGACTTAATAAATATTTTCCTTATCGTGAAGAAATCTTTTAAGTAAAGAAAATATAAGTATTATTTACTTTTAAGAAACCTATAAGCGAAGTAAGTGTCAAAAATATCTCAACGGCTATATTTGAAAAACGGTTATGACCAAACAGTACAAACGGCTACCCAGCAGTACAAAGTTTAGCCTAGCAGTACTAAGTTTAAGCCTAACAGTACTAAGTTTTGCCAGTACAAATTTTTCTTAGTAGTATTAAGCCAAATTTGCTTAAAAACAATACTGCACCCAAACTTTTTGAAAGGATTAAGTGTAAAGGAAGACACTTAATCAAAATTTCGGTTGCATTTAACCTCTGGTTGTGTGAGAACCAATGTTTTCAGCATAAATGCTGCCTGTGATTAGATAGACTCATTCAAAGAGCCTCCTTGACAGGGTTTCCAGCTCGTGGCAGGTGTTACCTCCAACACAAATGTGTTAGATTCACTTTTGCTCGCTGTTCTCAATACCAGATGTCCTTAGACTAACACACTATCAAATGATAGAATGGTATAGAGTGAGTTAGCTCAGTTACTGTCTGACTAACTATGACCATCAATTCATGTTCAAAATACCATAGATTGATTTCAAGAAGGAGATTTTAAAGAACATCCCAACTCAGGTTTAAAACTTTTTGTCAAGTGATCCCCAAATTCCTTCTATCATGAATCAGTTGCACCAACATTGAGCAACATCAGTGCAGCAAACAATCCACCACTTTGCTTCTCACACAATACTAACTCAAATCATACTGCTTGCTTATCCTGCAAATGTTAGTCCAAAACCAAGAAAACACAATGCAAAGCATTTTATATAAAGCAGTATCAATTTTGACTAACAATTTTTACTTAGCAATACAAATTTGCACTAACAGTACAAACTTTGTACTACCAGTACAAACTCAACATACTAGCAGTAGAAACAACTAACAGTACAAATCCTTTACAAAACTTTACAAAGACACTTAGAGATTAAAACTTTATGGATTAAGCATTCCAATACTTGCTACCAAGTATTGAAACCTTCCAACATCAAGACCTTGTGTAAGTAAGTCAGCCCAATTGTTATTTGTGTGTATTTTAACAACTTGAATTAACTTTTTCTCATTACAATCTCTTATAAAATGATGTCTAATCTCTATGTGTTTTGTTTTAGAATGTTGAACAGGATTTTTAATAATACAAATGGTACTGTTATTGTCAATAAATATCATGGTGTTCATAAAATTATACCCATAGTCCAGCATTTGATTCTGAATCCAGAGTACTTGTCCACAACAACTAGCAGCAACCACATATTCAGCCTCAGTTGTAGAATTAGCCACCACAGTTTGCTTTTTACACTGCCATTAAATCAACCTGTTCCCTAGGAATTGACAACCACCTGTTCTTGACTTCCTATCTAAACTTGCACCAACATAGTCACTATCACTATAAGCCACCAAATCAAATGAAGACTCCCTAGGATACCAAAGGCCCAATTTAGGTTGACCTTTTAGGTACCTAAAAATCCACTTCACATCATGTAAATGTGAAGCCTTAGGAGTGACTTGAAATCTGGCACATGCACACACAGCAAACATAATATCTGGTCTTGATGATGTAAGATACATCAATGATCCCATCATTGATCTGTATAAATGAACATCAACATCATCACCATCTGCATCTTTAAGCAAAGGCTTATCTTTATCAAAAGGAGTACTAGCAATCTTGGCATACGTGTACCCAAATTTCTTCAAAATATCAGCAACATATTTATCCTGGCTGATAATTATACCATCTTCTTTCTGCTTGACTTGAAATCCTAAGAAGAAATTCAGTTCTACCATAGAACTCATTTAAAATTTATCATGCATTAGTTTCTCAAAAGCAGTACACATCTCCTTCTTGGTAGAACCAAAAATAATTTCATATACATATACTTGGACAAGCAACATATCACCCTTTTGCCTTTTGATAAACAATGCCTTGTCTATCTGTCCTCTGTAAAATCCATTGTCCAATTGATACTTGGCCAATGTTTCATACTAGGCTCTTGGAGCTTGATGTAGACCATATAGTGCCTTTACCACCTTGTAGACCTTGTCAGGATTATCAGAATCTCCAAACCCTGGTGGTTGTATAACATACACTTCTTCATCAATTATACCATACAGGAAGGCACTCTTCACATCCATTTGATAAACCATGAATCCCATGAAAGAAGCATAAGCTAAAAACCGCCTTATTGCCTCAATCCTTGCTACAGATGCAAACACTTCATCATAATCTATACCCTCTTCTTGAGTATATCCCTGTGCAACTAGCCTTGCTTTGTTTCTGATGACAATGCATCTCTCATCCTTCTTGTTTATGAACACCCATTTAGTACCAATTGCCCACTTTCCATTAGGCAAATCAACCAGAACCCACACATTTTGAAGCTTGAACTGTAAGAGCTCCTCTTGCATGGCTTCTACCCAAGATGGGTAACTAAGAGCATTTTCAATCTTCTTGGGTTCTTCCTGAGATAAGAAACAGACAAATAAACAAGTATGAAGGTCTTCATTAGTTTTTCCTTCATATATTGCACTAATAAATCCTTGTTCTAGTTCATCTATAGACTTGACTTGTCTCCTTGTCTTTACACCAGACTGCATATCACCAATCACAAGATCAAGTGAATGATCTCTGTGAACTCTTGTATGGGGAGTTGAGGGAGCTTCATATGTGATAAGAATATTGTTCAAGTCTACTTCAAAATCATCAAAAAATTAGTCTGTGGAGCAGGATGAACTGTTGGATCAACAGTATAAACATTTGGTCCACCAGTACTATCTTTTGGCTTAGCAGTACCATCATTTGGCCTAGCAGTACCTTCATCATTAGTACTATTTTCAGGTACCTCTTGTTCTTGATCATCAACTCCACTTTCTTTACCATAAGCATCACACGAGGTTGGTGGTTCATCATTCTTTGAAAATGAATCATAAAAATAACCATCTTTCCAAATTGGCATCAAAATGTGATCTTGACCAGTCTCTTTCTCCATGCTAGATTCACCTGTATCAACACTGGCTTTTGAACCTGCAAAATCATTAGTATTTGTACCTGCAACAACTGGAACATAGTTCAAAGATTTTGTTAGAGCATCAAGGTAAAACAGCCATTTTGGACCTTCACCTTCAACATTAGACTTATTCTCCAAAAATTCAACATGCAGGTTTTCTTCTACCTTCCTAGTTCTTATGTTGTATACCCTAAAAGCTTTACTATGTGTAGAGTAACCAACAAAGAAACCCTCATCTGACTTTCCATCAAACTTTCCCAAATAATCTAAGGTATTAAGGATAGTAACATGACATCCAAATGGTCTCATGAAGCTTAGAGCAGGTGTTCTACCTCTAAATAGTTCATAAGGAGTCTTGTTGTGAGGTTTGACCACTAAAACCCTGTTCTGCACATAACAAGCAGTATTTACTGCTTCAGCCCAAAATGAAATAACTACACTAAATTCCCTCTTAATACCTTTTTCTTCACAAAATTCATTCATAACTCTATTTTTAAACTCTGTCCCATTGTCACACCTGATGATTTTTACTTTCTTATCAACTAGGTTTTCTATTTCTCTTATAAAGCTCTTAAGAATGTTACTGGTTTCATCCTTAGTTCCTAAAAAGAAAACCCATGTAAACCTGCTATAATCATCAGTGACCACAAGACAGTACTTCTTATGCATTAAACTACTCACAGATGTAGGACCAAACAAGTCCATATGAAGCATGAATAATGGTTGAGTAATAGAGTTTTGAGACTTGGGCTTACAAGAAGCTTTGTGTTGTTTTCCTTTCAGACAGGCAACACAAGTTTGGTTATTTTCAAAACATTTTTGAGGTAAACCTCTTACCAAACCATCTTTTACAATCTTATTAATGGTTTTAAAATTTACATGACCAAGTCTCCTATGCCAAAGTATTGATTCATCCAATGTGGCCTTTGCAACAAGACAAGTTAGATTCTCTTTAGGAATAATTTTATTCATATCAACGCTGTACATGTTGCCCTTTCTAGGAATTTTAAGTAATACAAGACTTTCATCAGGTAGCTTAAAATCAAGAGACAGGTCAAGACATTCAGTGTCAGTAAAAAAAAGTTTGTTCTTTTTGTCACACATCTGTGAGACACTAAAGAGATTATACTTAAGTTCCTACATAAACTACACTTCTTCAAAATCAAGTTTACCAATTTTAATTGTACCTTTACCAGTAATTTTACCACCTCTTGCTCCTTCCCCAAAGGCAACATATCCTCCATCAAATGCTTTGAAATCTGAGAGATAAGACATGTACCCTGTCATGTGCGTTGAGCATCCACTATCTGAATATCCTTGATCTGCTTCATCATCTTGTGGATGTTGTTGCACATAAAATAAAGGAAATTAGTTTCCTTTGGGGACCTAAGACATTACTGACTTGGATCTGCCTCATGCATCAATGTAGTTATATTTCTTCATGATAATTGATGCACTATTAGGTTTGGTAGGTTTCCACTCCCAACATGCTGAGGCCTTAACAACATTGACCCTTTGTGCCCTATCAACATTCACTGGCCTAGCAGTACTAACTACTGGCCTAGCAGTACTAACTGCTGGCCTAGCAGTATTAACTTTTTGGCTAAATTTTTTGGTAGTTAATGTTGTGTTGTATTGAAAGGGCCTTTTAACAGTTTGTTGTGCTGGTTTAGAATAACATGACATTAGTCTAGCACTATAAACTATTGATTTGGCGTGAGCTGTACAAACAGGCCTAACAGTATTCAAATGTCTAAGGCCAGTTCTCATCAACACTGCTCTGGGAGCAATGTTTCTTTGAGCATTAGGGTGATTATATTTAGCAAAGCCATTTGTGTTCACCTTAGAATTCCCATTTACCACCCTTTCCTTTTGGTGGTAGTTACAATTAGCCTGAACATGATAAAAACTGCCACAAGTAAAACATGCTTTATTGTACATGACAAAATCACTTCATAGTTTTTTGAACTTCAAGTTATTCCAATTTCTCTAGTTACCCCTGGGACTTTGTGACCTGTTTTGTGATCTATACATCTCTGCATATCTAGCTTGCTTCCTAACTGGTTTTTCAATTTCTAGTTTAGCCACATTAGGAACAACAGTTTTCTTTTCTACCTTAACTTCAGACACATTCTCCTCAACCGATGAGGTGTCACTAGCACTCTCAAAAGATTCCTTGATCTCTTCAGACTTCTCTACATGATCACTCTCACTGGTCTTATGTCCATATTCAAACTTAGGCTCTTGAAATTTCTCTAAACCAGTATGTGCCAAATCAATACCTGGGGGTGGATGTGCCCCTTTATAAGGTGGTGCAACAGACTTATAACCTAGACCTTTCTTAAAGTTATTAGTAAGTTGACACTCTACAATCTTTTCTATACTTTTAGTTGCTCCTGCATATCTCTCTATGTTCACTTCAATGTTGTTTTTATCTAGCTTAACCTTTTCTAGATCCTTTTTAAGCTCATTAATTTCTATGTCTTTAAACATAATATCTCTTTTCAAAACAGCTATATCCTCAGTGAATACATATTCATTCTTTTTATAGAAAACAAGTTGTTTTTCTAAAACAACTAAACCTCTCTTATGATTTGCTAAATTATAATTAGACTGGTTAAGCTCTATTCTTTGGTCATCATACTGCTTTTTAAGAGTTTCATAATCTTTTAAAGCTAAATAGGATTTTGAACAACTTTTGACTATATGTACCTCAGATTCAGAGAGACCCATCAGCGCCATCTCTATAGGTGCTTCATCCTCAGCCATAAAGCTCTAATCAAATCCAAGTCCATCAATAGCCACCATTGCCTTGGAAGAAGTTTCTTCCTCATTTTTCCTGGTGCTTTCTTGATTCCTGGAACTTCTGCTATTTTGATTCCTACCCCTGCTGTCCTGGTTCCTTGGCCCTCTACATTCCCTAGCAAAGTGTCCCAACTTATGACAATTCTAACACTCCACTTTTGACTTGCCATACCTAGCAACATCACCTGGACTGATAGTGATCTTCTTTCCTGTCTTCTGATAATACCTCTTGGCCCTCATGCTTAGCAAAGCAATTTTCTACTTCAAATTCATTTCCTCCAGATCATCTTCATAAATTTGAACTAGGTCTTCATGATAAAGCTGAGGCCCACTTGCTTGACTGGCCAAGAATGCGTAGACAATTTCATCACCTAAGCTAGCAGTACTAGTTTGTGAACTAGCAGTACTAACTTTAGGGTTAGCAGTACTAACTCCTGAAACCTCTTCTGGACTGCTATTGCTGGGAGATGTCACAAAAACCGTGTTCCTAGAGCTAGAACTTGAGCCTCCAGTCTTTTTCACCTCTTGTCCAACAATCTTAAGATTGTTGTACAGATCATCAAGACTCATTGTATCAATATCTGGCTTATTTCTCCAAACAACTACATGATTATTCCATTCAACAGATAGACTTCTTAAGAACTTCATATTAAGATCCTCCTGTGGAATCTCTACACCCAAGACAGCCAGTTGGCTTACTATCTTCTGAAGCTTGTTGAACATATGATCAAGAGACTCAGTGCTTGTAGCACTAAAGTTCTCATAATTCTGCTTCAGCAAAGTCTTTTGTGTCTTCTTGGTGGCTTCATTACCACCAAACCTTGTTGTTATGGCTTCAAACAGATTCTTTGCGTCCTTGTACTTGCTAAAAGTTAATAGCTGTTCATTAGGTATAGCCATCAACAACATACTTCTAGCCTTGTGATCATTCTTTTTCTGAAGCCTCTGATCTGCAGTAACAGGACCTGATACAGTTTGAATCTTTACACAATCTTTTGTTGTTTCTGTGACTTTAGGTGTAAAAGAGTTGCCATTCTCTATGATGTCCTATAGAGCACAATCCTGCACTTGAAAGTATTGCTCAATTCTGAGCCTCCACATCTCATATTCATTCTGCTTGAGCAAGGGTAGTTTAGCAGTGGTTGTGGTTTGTGTTAGGTTTTATAGATTTGATGATACAAAACATGAAGAATGAAACATGAATGACTTAAAACGACAAGAAGGGAAACTACAAAAAGATGGAGGATTTAGAAGATTCTTAGAAGAATATTTAGTTTCATTATTGTATTAGGAATTTTTTCTTTTGTAAACCCTAGATGTCTCTAGTATATAAAGAGACATAAGGGGCGTGGTTTTTATTATATCTAGACAAGATGTAGTCGACTAAAGGGGTGTGTGTGTGTCTAGGGCATAGGTTTTGTAAATGCCTGGACTAGGTTTTGTGTTTTATTAAAGGTTCAAGGATCTTATGATTCCTGTTAGATTAGTAACCGTTCAACACCAGATCAAGTAGAATTGGGCCTTATCGTGTATGAAAGATTATGAAGAAAAACCTTGTTCATAATAACGTTAATTCTTGTTTTGAATATTCCGCTTTCGTTATTATTGTTCCTAGATAATATGAGGTCTAATAAACCTCGAGCTATAACGATCTAACAGGTTGTATCAGATCAAGGGGCTCGTGATCTAAGGATTCACAAGGTTTTTAGTTTAAGAAAGAAGAACAAAATCGACTTTAGTTTAATTTTCGTAACTTTCTGCAATGCTATTTTTAAAAGGCGATATCTCATTTGTTAACCATTGGATCTTAACGAAATTTTTACTGGAGGTTCTCTATATATCAAGGTATATTCTCACCTTAGGGATCTTCGATCTGAGCTATCAATCAAAAGATATAAATTCTCAAAGTATGCTGCTGAAAAAGATTGTAGTAAGTTGAATTTTTGTTATAAAATAGGTTAGTGACACTAAAAAGTGTCACTAAAGACTAAAAAGTGTCGTCTTTATACTTAAAAAAAATATAAAAAAAATAAAAATAATGATGATCATAGTATGCTTTATAGATGATTATTGCCGCTGTGCTTTTGAATCTTACTGCTGCAAGTTGAAGTTTTCTGCTGCCACGATTCCTTTTTATTGAGGTTTCTTTTGTTCAAAGATGGTTATGGAGAACGTGGCTTAAGAAGATGTATCTATTATTGATACTGGTGGAGATGCGCTACTGATTTGGTGAAGATACGCTTACTATTCTTGTTTTGGGGAGAAAGGCTACGATGCTACTCATTATTCAAAAGTAAGGTTACTATTTTAATGATGTGTAGAGGGACTGAGGTTGCTGGTTGATTTAATAACTCTACTCCTCTCTATCAATCTGATCGTTTATGCTACCATGGTAACTTACTACTGCTCGTTCATGATTGCTGCTGCTCCATTTAATTACTACTGCTCTTTGTTTTAAGTTAATACTAATATACATTAAGTTTACTAAGTTAGTGCTGCTTATTGTATTAATGCTGCTAAAGCAGATGGTTAATGTTGCACGTTGGTTTTGATGCTGTTGATTGTTTTATTGGTGAATGTGTGGATCTGGTTTATCTGTTTAATGATCATAACGTATAGTGATGGCACTAAAGGTCGAAAGATAATAGCTTGCTCAAGAGTTAATACTGCTTGATGAGGGTTAACACTGCTTTTGATACGTTAATACTGCCAACTCAATATTAGTGCTCCTAGTTCAGGTTTTCAGTTTATACTGCGCATTTGGATTTTTAGTAATGCTAGTTTCACAATATTAATACTGCTGGCTATAATTTGTGCTGCTCTCGTAATTGATGTTGCTGAGCTTCTTGGTTAGTACTTCTCGTATCTATTTAATGTTGCTAATATCCGATAGTGTTGCTTGTTAATTTTACTACTGCTACAATCATGTTAATACTGCTGCGTGGCAATTTGGACATAGTGCTGCTCGTTTAACCTAGCAGTTGTATTGGTCGATTAATACTAATCTTTATGCTCGTTAGTGCTGCTAATTGGTGATTAGTATTGCTTGGTTTTGATGCTACTATTTGAACGAAACTACAAATTTAAAGTTATTGGTTGATCATTCTCATGGGTACTCGTTTGATTTGGATTCACATGCTTGTTTTATAAGAGTTTTATGTTTTATTTATGGCATGCTATATGAGGGTTTGAGATGAGTAATTAAAGGTTTTAATGGTTGACATGCTTGAAAGAGATTTGAGGGTTATTTGAAACCCTAATATGATATTGGACAGTACATGGTTTTGTGATATTAGATGACACACAAGATTGTTTTTGGTTTATTTGTTTTTAAAGATTAAAAAGGCTCGTTTTTGGATTTATTGACAAGTGATTACGAAGAGAAATTTTTTATCTCTTATTTGAGATTGAAGTGAAGTTTCATGAAGGCGCTTACTTATTTCATCATCAATATTCCTAGCTATTGATTGGTGACTTGCTTGTTTATATATGGTTTATGATTGGGACTGATGGTTTATCTAGTTTTCATAGGTCAAGGGGTGGAAGGACGAAGACCTAGTTAACTATCACTTAAAGGAGATACATTGTAGTACTCAGTGTCGCACGATGAAGTCGATGTGGATAAATTCAAGAGGTTTAGAGATTTGATACACCACAACTCTCTATACCATTTTCAATTTATAATAGTGCAAGCTTAAGTAACGAGTTTGGGATATTTTATTTTGGTTTCAAGTTTGGTATATCAAGTTTTCTTCATTAGTGATCATTACAAGGAGCCTATAGATTTGAAGAATCATAAACATGACTAACACATTGGTTTCAGGGGAAGCTTATTCTTATGATGTGTTTAACCATTTGATGTTCATGCACCACTCAAGGGGAAGTTTTTTATTCTTACTAATGTTGATCATTATTACTACTGCTAGTTGGAGTTTCTACTGTTTTGGATTAATTTTTCTTATATATGCGTCATGGAGGGCAATTTGAAACATTGGAAGGCTTGGATTAGGAGTATGGTATTGGTTTGTAGTGGTCAAAATCATATTTGCATACGTTCCCTATTTGATTATAACAAAAAGGGGAAGAGATGTTGTGGTGATATGGCACGGATTAAGGGGAAGACAAGATTGTTTCATTCATGGTGAGATTTAATTATCTTTACTTCTTTAATACGTCTAAGGAAGTTCGTACAAGAACGTGTTTGTTTTGTCATCATCAAATAGGGGAAGATTGTTGGGTTTTATGGATTTGATGATACAAAACATGAAGAATGAAACATGAAGGACTTAAAACGACAAGAAGGGAAACTACAAAAAGATGGAGGATTTAGAAGATTCTTAGAAGAATATTTAGTTTCCTTATTGTATTAGGAATGTTTTCCTTTGTAAACCCTAGATGTCTCTAGTATATAAAGAGACATAAGGGGCGTGGTTTTTATTAAGTCTAGATAAGATGTAGTCGACTAAAGGGGTGTGTGTGTGTCTAAGGCGTAGGTTTTGTAAACGCCTAGACTAGGTTTAGTGTTTTGTTAAAGGCTCAATGATCTTATGACTCCTGTTAGATTAGTAACCATTCTACACTTGATCAAGTAGAATTGGGCCTTATCGTGTATGAAAGATTATGAAGAAAAACCTTGTTCATAATAACATTAATTCTTGTTTGAATATTCCGCTTTCGTTATTATTGTTCCTGGATAATATGAGTCTAATAAACCTCGAGCTATAACGATCTAACAGTTTGAGTTGTTTCAAGATCCATCTTCCTATAACTAAATTGTTCTTACTTGTAGGTTTCTTCTAGAGCAAAGTTTCAGAACCTGTAGCTCTGATACCACTTGTGGATCCCAATACTCGATCTCCTTGACCTTTGGTTAGAAACTTTGAGTATTCCAAAGAGTATGTGGAATCTACTCTTTGATATTTAGAAGAATTCACTTAACAATAAGCAATGAAACAGTAAAAAAGTTATGAACACAATTTAACAAAACGATTCAATATTATTAAACTAATAATACGAGTGATCTGAATATCACTAGGGTTTACAACCTTGAATCTTAACACAAACTCTTGTATATTACATCTAACCTAGGACCTCCTTTTATAGGCACAAGGAGTCCTTTACAAGATAACTATCAATATTCTAAACATGCATAATATTCGTATCATTCTAACTATATAAGATATATACTAAATATCTTCTATACATATCTTCACACGTCTTCTAAACCTTGGCAGTATCAATCTTCCAACAACAGTCTTCAGTAGTACAAAGTAAAACTGGCAGTACTAATATTTACACTAGCAGTACTAACTCAGTTAATACTCTTAGTGTTATTCTTCAACAGTCTCATCTTTAGCTTGGCAGTCCTAACTCTAAATGAAATAATTCCCAACATATTGTGACTCTAAGAGTGCAATTTCCATCTCCTACAACACGGTTCAACATTCAAAATCAAAGCATATTGCTCTCCAATATCATTTCATCAAGGAACATGTTGAAAAGGGTACAATTGAATTATATTTTGTGCGTACGGAATACGAATTGGCAGACTTATTCACCAATGTCTTGCCTCATGCAAGATTTGTGGAATTAGTTCACCAAATTGGTATGCGGTGTTTGACTTCAGAAGATCTGGAAAACTTTATCAAACAAACTTAAAAAAGTCAAACACCAAAACATTTTGTAAATATTATAACCAAAAACACAAAAATATTTTCATTTTTTTTTCTATAAAAAAATGCAAGTACAAAATTTCCATCAACACTTTGTTCAATTAAAACACTTTCACCATTTTTCCCGAACAAGTGTTGAGGGGGAGTATGTAATTTAAAATATTTAAAATTTGTACTTGCATATTTCCAAAAATATTTGTTTTAATATTATGTTGGTAAAATGTTTTCACAACACCCTCCTTGTACTTAAATCTTTATCATAAAAGCTTAAAAGAGTTTACGTCTTAAGCCGAGGGGAGTATTAATATTGTTTTTTTCCAAATAAATGATTAAGTTTTTTTTTAGATAAGGACTAAGGTTGCAAAGTTATGTGGTTAGGGGACTATTCGTGTCAAAATTTCAAAAGTTAAAAGTTAAACAAAACCTAACCCTACACCACATTTAATCCACATGCAAAAAAAAAAAACATTTTCTACCATTGAACCACCAAGATCCACGGCCGAGAATCGTTTAACCAATCCGTTCATTGAATCTCAAATTTGTAAGTTGATAAATGATATTTGTGTTAAAACAAGAGATGGTTTTTCATCTTTTAACCATCCAACGGCTTAATCGTTCTAATTGTTTATTCTTAAATTTAGGGTTTATGTCGAATTAGGAAAAAACATTTATGTGTGTTTTGATGTAATGTTTATGGTGGGTATTTGGTCATAATCAAGTGCTTAACATGTTTCAATAACCCAATCGTACCCAGAAACACGAATTAATGACTTTTGAAATTAGGGTTCATACGAACCAAATTGGGGAAATCTGTTCTTATGTGTTTTGATCTAATATAGTTAGTGGGATAGTGTTCAAACATGTTATGGAACACTTGGATGCCTGTTAATTAAACAAAAAAAAAAAACAAGTTGAGATTCAAAATCAAAGTTTAGGGTTTAATTGGGCACGTTCAGGTTCTATCTTTGATTCTTGTGGTAAAAAATTGTTATAACTTGGACAAAACACTTAGATTATCCACATGAATACTCGCTAACCATTGAATCAAACATTTAACATGTGAATCATTTATTCGTAAAATTTGGTCTAAGGGTTTTACGAATAAAGGATTATGGGATTGTTATGCATAAACCATTCATTTGTTGAGTGTGAAATCATGTTTAGATAAGTTGTTAATCAGTGGTTTGTTGTTTAAATGACAGGATCAAGAAGTTTGTAAGAAATCAAAGGTTAGAAATAAGTCATGAAAAGTTTATGTATAAGCGTCTACAGTGGATTACGAATTTCTTGGAAAGAAATTCGTAAAGTTTACGAATAAAGACAAATTCTTACGAATAAGTCATATTCTTACGCATAAGACTCATTCTTACGAATAAGTCAAATGTTTACGAATAAGGCTAATTCTTACGAATAAGTCTCATTCTTACGCATAAGACTCATTCTTACGAATAAGTCAAATGTTTACGAATAAGGCTAATTCTTACGAATAAGTCTCATTCTTACGCATAAGACACATTCTTACGAATAAGTCTAATGTTTACGAATAAGTCTCATTCTTACGCATAAGACAGATTCTTACGAATAAGCCATATGTTTACGAATAAGACTGTCTTTTACGAATAAGTCACAGTTTACGAATTTGTTTGAAAATGAATTTTTTTTGTCACTTTTATGAATTAGTTCAAAAGATTCTCAAATTGTAACGTTTAAGTAATTAAGTGTGTCATTGAAATCTTAAAATTAATACCTCATCAAGCTTAAACATCACAACAGCAATTAGAGGACTAATGTGACTTAAAACGAGAAACATTCATTACACTGATTAACAACAAACAAGGACTAAGACAATGAATCAGACTTATACCAAATTGCTAACACACTATGATTTTCAATGTCTGTCTCTATGTCTTATGACTTTCATCACAACAATGGTTGCACCACAAGCAAATATTGAGACCCCACAAAAGCTCATAATGAAGAACACCTTTCCAGAATATTATAACAAAGTCATTGGCAAAAACAATCTTCGGGTTGAATTCAACAAGTTCACATGTTCATAATCATCCTGCCAAGTAGCAGTTGAAGCTTTAAAACACCATCCCTAAAAATTCATGATGACAAAATCTGCCTGAATCCCAGAGTTCTATATTCATCAGTTCTGGAACAAAATTCAACTTGATATGAGTGAAGAATCTTTCACATGCACTCTACACAAGCATCAAGTCACTATTGATATTGAGTCTCTCCCCTCAATACTTCTATTACCAACACTTTCTGCTACTGAAGAGTACCATTCGACTCCATTAGAGAATGAAGTTCTTGACTTTCTCATAGAAATTGGTTATGATGAATCGGCAGGGGCTGTTACATCACACTCAAGAGTGGACATCAAGTATATGCCACAGCCTTGGAGAACCATCTACATCATCATTGCCAAATCAGTGTCAGGAAGAGACAGTGGGCATGAGCATCCCAAATTGCCACATCTTCAAATTTTCTGGGGCATGGTCAATGTCAAGCTGATTGATTATACAAGCCTCATTTGGGAAGACTTAGTGCAACACATTCAAAAGGGAGGTAACAAGATCCCTTTTGTCAAATACACTAAGCTGCTCATCCATAGCATTCTCGATGAGTTTGATGATATTCCTAGATGTCTTGATGATGAGGACAAGCACACAATTAAGAATGAGCATACATTGAAAATGATCAGGATACAAGGCACAAACACTCAAAATCAAGGGATTAAGCTTCATGATTGTCTTCTTACCGAGAAAGTAAAAGCTGCAGCATGTTACAGATACTATGAAAAGGCTCTTAAAGAACAGAAGGTTGGATTCTTTGATGAAGATGCTCAAGCTTCATCGGCCAAAACAAGAGGTCAGAAGGGAGGAAAAGCAGGGAGCACTGGGAGCACTACAAAGGCCAAAATGCATGCTCCTCCAAAGATCAGAAAGAGGAGGGTACCTACCAAAGTCATCAAACCGAAGCCTTCTCCTGAACGATCACCTCAACCATGAGAAGAATTAGACACTGAGTCTGATCAGCCAGTTGTTTACAAAGAAGCTCATGTAACTGAAACCTTAAGTACTGAAGAAATGGAGCTGAAACAACAAGAAGAGGAAGAAAAGAAGATGTCCTATGATGATCTTGATAGAGCAATTGACGAATTTTGTGAGGAATCAGAAAAAGACATAGCTCTTGTTGATAAAAGGAAGTTGAAACAACCAATGACTGAAGAAGAACAACAAGAAGATGAAGACGTTGATATGGACTTCGGTTTAACTACTGAAGAAATTAATGAGCGAAACTTCATCGTCGGGTTAAAATTGAGCAGGAAGGCGTTTCCACCACCTCCTCCTATTCCGATTAATCAACTCGGTGAGGAAGGGGGTTCGAGCAGTACAACCCAACCTCTTCCGGTTAATCGACCCGGTGAGGAAAAGGGTTCCATCATAGCTCCTGATTCCGATCTGGTTAATCAACCTAGTAAGGAAAAGGGTGCTGAAACTGGACAAGCGTCGATGTCACACCCCCAAATTTTGTGACTTGCAGTGGAATGAGTCATTCAGGGACACGACTGGTCATAGCACCAAAGTTGCAGTTATATTGAACGACCTAAACCGTCATTTAGAAAATACATCGTTTGATTATTTAAAACATTCAGAGTTACAAAGCTAGGTCCCAAAAGGTGAAACAAGTTTTCATAAAACAAGTTCATACAATTCAAACGATGGATAAGTGCATAAAATATAAAGTGAGACGCGTCAACTCCGCGACTCCATGATGTGTCCATATGCAAGCCAACATGCGATACCTTAATTACCTGAAAATACATTGCAAAAAATGGTCAACAAAAATGTTGGTGAGATCATAGGTTTATGCAAATGAAATATTGTACGGATACCACAAGTATAAAGTGTATGACAAAACCATGCCACATAAAAATGATACATTAGCTCTAAGCTCATGACCCCGAAGCTAGACTGAATGAAATGCCCCAACTGAGTGTTTGCCAATCACTCTAATATGACAGAAATGAAATGTGTTCGTTTGACCAGTTGGTGCTACCAACCCGAACGGAGGAGTCACCCTCAATAGATCTATTCACTCACTCTCGCTTGCTAACAATTAACGGTTCATGATAATAAAAGGGGACTTTAATCTGGGCAATGATGTAACTTAAGCAATGTAATGATTTTGTATACTTTGGTCCGCATATAAAAATGGTGCAATGTATTCTCCCCCGAGAGTTTAGAAATCAATAAACAATTTAAAACGGGGCTATGAAAACTCACATGATATGATATAGCAACAATGACAATGATGGATATGATGAAATAAAGCTCGGTCTCTAACCACGACCTATTATGAATGATGTGATTCAATGTAAGCAATGATACAATGCAACACATGCAAATATGTATGTTAACGATACCACTTGTTAGTTTTGAAAATAACTTTTATCGACGAAAAATACACTTTTGACGTCTCGTTAAGTTATAAACTACTTTTCGTGTAAACATGTTGAAACGGTACTCCATGATCCTCGTTTGGTGTCCTATCGGCAAAATTTAGCGTTTCCATCGCAATTTAATATTTTTCTTAACTTGTGAAAATATGCCCAAAATGGCTTTGTGAAACTAGTCGCGAAATATTGCACGTTATGTGTTAGTTGATCAAACTCGACGTTTTTGAAAACCTTGTAACAATGTATAAATGTCGTTTCATTTAACCTTTGATTGTACACGCCTCGATCAATTAGAAATCGGCTAACAATGTTATGTTTCACAAAAACACTAGTTTTTATACTTAAAACACTTTCTAATAGTGGCTGTCAAAATAAACATGGTATGTCGGGTTTCAAACGTGAATAACTCGGCCGTTATAAGCTCGTTTTCTACGTTCTTTACATCCACGGCTTCGTATAAACATGAACTAACATAATCTCAGTAGGTCGGGTCATCTAGATCACGTCTAACAACTCGTTTTGTCCTTTGAATCTCGGCGATCAGCAACTAAATTTTCAGAAAATTAGTTTTCGTCGTCTAACTTTGAAAAATCATATCTCCTTCGTTATAAGTCGGTTTTTAGTGATTCTTGCGGCCACGGTTTCGTTTTTGAAAGAACTTTCTGAATATGAAGGCCAAAATATACCAAAAGTTACTGAGTTTTCCAGTTTACACGTTTTTGGACAGTAGCTATTTTAGATTGATAAAAACTCATTTTCTTGGTTCTAAACTTGATCATACTAACTCAAATCAACTCCACAAGTTCGCAAATCCTACCATACACCTTCTTAGGGTGTCATGGGGTCCTAAACATCACCAACCTTGGTGGATTTCATGAGATCATTAGTGAAACTTATAGATCTAGTGTTTAAGATAGTTTATGTTCAAAAGTGGTATGTAAAACATAAATAACTTGCATGAATAACTAATATAACTTGAAAATACATGAACATATGAATCAAATGAAAGTATAAGATGATCAAAATGTGTTCTTGAAACTTAATTGATGATTTGATGAGTTTTGGTAAGAAATGAGTAAGAAACTTGAGGTTTAATCACAAAACCATAACTAGGAAGATAAATGGAGCTTGAATATGACTTGAACTTGAAAAATTTATGGATTATGGTGGTGTTCTTGGTCTTGGCCGAATGGGGAAGAAGAAATGGGAGGGTTTGGATCTTTTTTTAGCTAGTTGGTTTATGTGCTATGTGTTAGTGTTAGTGGAGTTGGAATTAAATCACCAAAAATTCATTTAATGCATGTACTTAGCAATCAAGTGTTGGAAGAATTAGGGGTGATTTAGGGGGGTGGCACACATGGGGTAAAATGAAGAAAATTTGATGTTAATTAAAGCTTGTGTCTCCCATTTATTTAAGTTTAGCTAGTTTAGTGTATACATTGAGTGTTATCGGGTACCGAGTTAACTAGAAATAAATCGTGACGAGGTGAAATGAGATACGACGAAGTTGTAAAAATTGTAAAATCACATTCCTTGCAAGAATCGGGTGTTAGAATGATTATCGGATTGAAATTTCGTAAACCGACAAAGTTATAAGCGTCAAACGAAAAATATAGCGATTGGTTTAAAAACACCGGCTAAAGTAATAATATAATTTCTATATCATTATAATTAGCTTGAAAATGTGTTAGGATCATTGTCGGGAGTATTGGGTATAATGTTAGTAGAAATGACTGAGTGGTAACGTTAATTAAACAAGTAAGCATACGTTAATGAAAATCACACAAACCCATGCATGAACTGATATGGTAATGATGTTACTAATGATATGCAGACTACTCTAGTCTGTATGATGTGCCTTTACTGATGATGCATGAATACGCAGCTAAACCTAACTGGTTACGCGCATTTGAATACCCGTAAACCAAGTTTACGACATGATGAATGATGCTCATGAATAGTGATTTCCCTCCGGGAATGAATAGTGTCACGTGAATAGTAAATTTTTTTACGACTTCTCAAAGTCTCAAACTGACTTAAAAAATGATGAATAGTGAAATGATGAATAGTGATTGGTAAATACTGATTGATGAATAGTAACTCATGAATAGTAATTTGTCGGGGTTTGGAAAATGACCTGAAATTACGAGTTGTGACAGTCGACAATGGTCATTTATGAAGAACTAAAGGAACCTGACGATGAAGAAATGATTGACACTGAAGATCAAGATGATGACATGGAGGAGAACTTACTTGTTACTGATGAAGATGTGCGTAAGGCTGCCGAAGAAGTTGCTATGAAGGAGAGAGAAAAAGAAGGAGAGGAAAGGAGATTAAAGGAAATAGAGCATGCCAGATTAGCTGAAGAAGAAAGGCTACGTGAAGAAACCGATAACTACATCCAAGACAATCCCGATCACAACCCAGAATTTCCCCTCCCTCACAAAAAGACTTAGACTCAAATGTTAACAAAGACACTTCCGCCATTCCTGAATCATCAACTCAATCATCACCTCCACCAACACAAACAACATTAACCACCAAGTCAATCAAGAAACCGGTCAACACAATAATCTCACAAGAAACAATCAAAGTCAAAAAGGCTGTCAAGAAAGCTCGATTGAAGAAGCAGGACAAGATTAACGATCAACTACAGGCTCTCACAAGCATGGTAACAGTTCTGACTCAGTAGATGATCAAGCTACAACAGACAAAGCAACAATTCGATGAATACCTATCCAAAGATGTCCAAGGTGACATGGATAAGCTAATCATGAAGTACACTGAAGAGTATCTATCGACAAATCTGGTCAAAGTTACTTCAAAAGAGTTGAAACATCAGCTCAAGCCGTTAAAAGATCAACTCCAGCAAACTATCAGACACATCGTCAATGAAGTGATTTCTTCCACTCCTCTCACCCTTCACACAATTCTAGTACCAAAGGAACTAACACTTGAAGAACTTCAAATTAAAGTGTTCGAAAGATTGTCTGATAAGATAACCATGACTGCAGAATAAATAGCAATCCTTGATGCTATCTCGGCAAACATGTCAAAAGAGTCATGCAAGGAAGCGGCTGACACACAAAAGATATCAAGATAAGATAAAGACCCCGATCCAAACTCACAATCAAAGAAACAGAAAACAACCAGTGGTCCTTCATCTTCTCATCAGGAACCAGTCAAACTGTCCACAACAACTACTACAACCAACCAACCGAAGGCATCCGAGTCAGCACCCAAAGCAGATGATCATTTTGTATATGCCGGTGATGATAACTTGGAACAGCCTGATACTCAACCTCACACCAAACCTGGACCATCAGCAACCTCCAAGAGCAGAAAAGGTACAAAAGACAAACGGCCAAAAGTTGTCGAATGGCTTAACAATGACAACACGGTTGAATACGGATGGTATGATGAAATGGTCACAGCTCAACCTCCACTTGCTGACAATCAAGAACCCGTGGATGGTCGAACTGTGTAATATGTTCAGATGATGAAGAGGAACTTTCGCATAAAGAAACTCAACAAAAAGGAGCTCAGAAGGATCAAGAATGCAGCCTCTAAACTTCTCAAAGATCGATCCGGGAGTGAAATCGAACTTGAATATCATCTTGAAAACATTTCTCGTGCAATATCCAATGATATTGATTGACTAAATCCTGAGTTCAATGTGGATCAAACTTCAAAAAGGTCTGGACCATACTACACAGATTGGACCAAGCCTCTACCAATGGTGGGAAAACCTGAGCAAACCAATATTTCATACCGCTTCTTTTTCAACACAGACTTGGAGTTCTTACAACAAGGGAGCGAAACTAGTAAGAAATATGCAACCTCCCTGACCTTTGGAATCCCTGCAGCAAGATATACGCATACAACCATTGAAGAAGATGCAACACACTTGTTTACGGACAACGTTGTGATGTACGACAAAGATGCCTTGTACGAAATTCACCACTGGCCTACAAGGCGACAACTCTTCTATCGCAGTAGTAGGCTGGAACAAACAAAGGGGGAAGTTATGCATGACCACCAAATTGTTGGCACTATGTCTATTGCAACTGCAACAGAATGGGGCTACTCCTCTCTTAAGAAGATTGTCGTCAAACGTCAAGATGAAAAGGAGTATGAATTCTCTGAAGCTGATTTTCGAAATTTGAACCTTAATGACATTGAAGACATGTAGCTCCTCAAAGTTCAAGGGAAAACTTGTAATTTACGAACGGGTACGCAGATTGCATTCATTACTTCTCTTCTAATCTTCATAAGGAGTATAATAGTTCGGTAAAGAGTTGAAGATCTTCAATTAGGTGTTGAAAGTTATCAAAGGAAGCTAAATCTGACCAAACCACTCCTCCACTTCAATGACATCAATCAACTATCACAGTACACTCTGCGGAAAGAACCTGCATTTGGTTTCGTCTATCGAAGTGCCTATGCTCATAATCGCTTTATAGCATATGATGAAATTCGCTAGTCGCTTAAAGGACATACATCTTTTCCAGAGCAAGAGATGGAATGCGAAGGAAGCAAGGGAAGTTCGCAGGTTTATCACCAGAATTGAACATAGGTTGAAGCGTCGGGACCAGATTAGACGGTTGGAAAGCTATATTGGAGGAAGACCGAGTTTCCCGATCTTGACATTCCAACGTCCTGAATGATTGGTTAGTTAGTGATTTGATTAATATTCTTGATATATGATTTGTGTGTTATTAAATGGCTTGTGCACACATAACAGTGCACAACCCGTTCTTTGTAAAGAAAGGACCCTGAGGTACGCTTCAGTGCCTCAATCCTAATATAAGGAGCGAAAGCTTCTTACTTTTGAGTAGAATTAATCAATTTTTTTAAGTTTTTCATAATTCTGCTCAAAAGAACAAGTATTCCCTCTCGTAATCAAAACCTCAAAAAGTTAATTCACTTTTTGAGGGGGAGTACTTGAACAATCTTTTGTTCAAAACAAAAAGTTATTGTTGGATTCTTCACACAAACCTCAAAAAGCATATTTTAATCAATATGTTCTTCAAAAACAACATCAATATGCCATTTTTGAGGGGGAGAATAAAATGTGATTAAAATATGTGTGGAATCTCGTATGAGCTCGACTCAGATTTAACCAACGAATTGAAGAAACTTAAACTGTCAGTAATCAAAAGGACTTGTCCTGGACGGGTAATAATTTCAAGCTGGTCTAACCAGTGATGTAAGCGTGTCTCGAATAGGACTTGTCTAAGTAGAGTGTACCGTTTCGAGATATTCTCCTTGAATATGACCAGGACGGGTAATAATTTCAAGCTGGTCTAACCAGTGATGTAAGTGTGTCTCGAAGCGGTCATATTCACTGAGAATCAATCAATTCAAAAGTGCGAACTCTACCCAACATGTGTGAACATTCTTAAAATTCATTAGCACACGTAAAGGGGGAGTATTTCTGAAAATGGAAAACTCTCAAAGTGTTAACAAAATATGTTTTATAATCATAAACACTTTGAGAGATTTCACAAAAGGTTTTATGGCATGTGATCAATAAATCTAGGATAATCATGGAGTAATAAGGTGATTAATATTAGGTTTATGTCCTATGATCCGCTAGAGCCGGAGGGATCTACCTAGGGACAACACCAATAGTTTAGAACTAGAAGTCCTTAGGTATATTGAAAAAAAGAGAAAAGAAATGAAAGGAGAAAGAAGGGGTTGAAGAATTAAAAAGAAAAGTTAATGAAAGGGTGAAAAGAAATAGTCCTCCAAATGTTCAACCTTAGGGCAGAAACCGGGTTCAATTCATATGCTACTGGTTATCACCAAGGTGATACCGGTATTGAAGACAAGACGTCATGGACCCAGTGACACACTGCACTTAACCTTCAAGCCACTCAGGTATCTCTTAAAAGATACTTGTTTCAATTCTCACGGAGAACCTCGCATAATCTATCGACCTCTCACTCCAAGATGTGTTGATATTGAAAAGGAGGCACTCTGCTCCATGCCTCTGACTACTAAAACCAAAACGCACTTAGTCGAGTCTAGAGCCACGAGATTCATCAAAAGATCTCATAGGATACACTTTCCAAAACATACACTTGTGTTCGCCAAAAAGAACACAAGTTGTAAGAGTCTTTTATGAGATCTTTGGATCTTGCCACTCCTATCATGGTGGGTGTTACTATGTTTTAAATGGTCTACAGTCGTGGAGTGATACTTCGGTATACTTCAGTGACTCTCCTGAATTGTTGGTGTACTTTTGTACACCTGCGTAAGCCTTCTTTACGGTATCCAATTCAGGAACAGCCTTTGTAAGGATTAGGGAGAGTCTTCACACTATGCTATTGATTATCTCGAAGTCTGAGCCTGTAAGTGCTGGAAATCCCGCTAAGGAGATTCCTTTCACGAATCGAGTCCTGAAAATGTGGGTCGGTACTTAGATTTTATCCAAAGTACTGACAACTGTCCTTAATGGGATTCGGACGGCTGATGTGCCCGACCAAGGTGAATGGAATCAAGGCATTCATCTGTTAAACAATCGTAGTGGTCTAATCTTTATGAATAGTCCACCATGATTGATTGGTGATTATTCACTATCATTTACCATGCAAATATCGATGAATGATCCTCAGAGGAAAGACCGTTACCACCATGATTCATCATCCACATGCTCATACCAACATCACGAAAGTCAAAACTCTTATCAAAGATCAAGGCAAAGTCTAGATAGATTTTACGTCAAAGTCAAAGAATCTACTAAGTTTAAAGACAAAGATCAATGCTATGAAATGAGAACTCTTTTTGCTTGAAGATTCAAAGTCAAAAGGAGTATAAGCATGTTGGAAATGACATTAAGATAACAGAGTCAACTAAGATGTTGAAGGCAAGACGAAACCAACATATGATCACAACAATGAAGAACAAAGAACAAAGATACAAGAGACGTCAAATCTATGAAGCAAAGAAGACGTCAAGCAACCTTTGATGACCATCCCTTAGGGAGAGATTGTTGGGAATACATGTAACTATTGTCAAGTCTTGGTCATAACATTATGTAATGGGTTGCTTAGTTAATTAGGCCTTTATGTTTGTTAGATGGGCCGACCCTTGGAGAAGGCCCATGGGTCGCGTCCTATACTTAACTAGAAATACAAGGATGATGTCCTACTAACCTTGTCCTATAAATACTACATTTAAACCTCATTTGAGGTGGTTGGTTCATTTTATAGAAGTTACTTTTCTATTATTCTTAAGCATAAGAAGTTCCATACCATTCTCTCTCTCTCTAATTTCTCTCACTAAGATATACTTGTGTTGAATCATTATGGTGACCTAACAGTTAGGTGTATGGGTATGTAAAACACGGTTTGTTGGATATAGGGAAATTTACTTGTGGCAAGTCAATTATCTTGCTCAATTACATGTACAATGAGGTGTTGCTAAGCCAAGACTCGACTCGACTCGCTAACTAATAACTCTTTTTGTATTTTTCTTGCCACTTTCATGACTTAAACAAATAAAAGACGGGATAGTAGTCCGTATGTTTTTTCTCTTGTCTTTTTCTACTTTTTTTTCTTTTTATCATTTTTATCTTCTTTTTTTTCTTTTTCTTTTTTTCCTATTTTTTTTTTCATACATTCTTGCCCTACCATCTAAAATAATACATCAAAGGGATCTTGCAACCTCCATACAATTGAACTTTAACATACTTTACACATAACCAACTAATGACCCGAATTAAGAAAATCAAAACACTTGGAGTACTTTAAACATTTACGTACATATGGGGGTAATAACGTGACATTCTTCCCCATTACTCTATAATAACTAGTACTTTTACCCATGAGTCTCAATTGTCCCAAAACTGTATTTACAAGATATGACTGGACTTAGCAACCATGTAACAAATTAGATAATTAACAAAGGGTTTAACATAAATATTGTAGAATAATGCACTAAAAATGAGTGCATACAAGGTAGGCTAAGGCGATTTGGGTGTACATTTGGGGGTGGATTGTAAACAATGTTCTTCAATAATATTTTGGAATCTACCTAAATATCACAAGAATCGCGAAAAGGATATGCTCTAAGGGGTGTACTAGGGGTATCGTGTACTAAAAATGAGTCCATCGTAAGGGTGTGAGAAAATTACTTGGCCGGTGTAGCCAACGTAATTATAAACACAGGTTTAAAACAAGGGTTATCCTAATGACTCTTATCATTTAGTAAATCCTAACTACACGAATGTAGTCTCACTAGCGATCTCGGGATGCATCACAAACACAAGTTCTAGAATCTAAATATTATCGGTACACTCATAAGCATTAAAGGTGAATGCTTTTTCCTATATGTATAAAGGCAAACCTTACATTTTTTGGTTGGAAATTTTTTAGTGCAAGAGTTTTTGTGCTAGCTATATAATTTCTCTCCACAAGATGCTTATTAAAACTAAAGTTTCACTCCTATATATTGTAAAAAAAATTAAATTTGGCGCTAAAATTGCCGTAACGAGTATATTTCTTAGTTTATTACACATTTAATCTAAAACAAAACAAATATCAAGCGAAGTTATAGTTTCTAAGGTATCCCATTTTACCCTCCCTATACTTAAATTAACATTGTCCCCAATGTTCTTGAAAAGTATCAAAGTTATGATAACAGAAAAAATAAAATAGATGAAAGAAACTAATACTCCCCTGATTTGCTCGGCATGGACGATGTGATAACATGGTTAAATCCTCCTCCAAGAAAATAAACTTGATAAGCTTCACTTCCAATGTATACTTTCATCTTCTTGTCCAATATAACCTGTAATTCACTAAGAAAACGAAACACAAAACCTCGCATAAAATTGGCGGTAAACACTATATATAGTAAAAACCAATTCTAGAAAACAAAGTAAGATATAATGCTTGCAAAATAAATGGCCAGCAGAAAAACAAAATCCTGGAGAACTGTGTTGCTACAGTACCTGACGCCGTCGGGTGTAAACCCTGACGCCGTCAGGTATGACCTGACAGTATTTTTACGTTCTGTTTCTGGAAAATTTCTGGAAAAATATGAGTGTTAAAACCTGGAAAGACTGCAGAACATTCATTGTGACTCGATACAAGCATTTGACTCTAAACAAACAAACAAATAAATTAAAAACATCAAACAATTAAAAACATAGGTTGCCTCCCAAGAAGCGCTTGTTTTTGTTCGAGTCACGAGCCTGACTCTACCCTCATTTAACGGATAGAAGGGAGGTTTTCCCTACACTTAAGATTAAGTGTGGGTGATAGTAGCGATACACACCAACTCGGTGGTAGTATGCTGTGTGAGGAAAGACTGTTAGATTAATTATATGCTCAAAGGGGTGTGCTCTTTTCATCATAACCTTACCTAGTTCAATTCGGTCAATGGGCAAATTGAAGTTTTCTCCTAAAAAGGGATCATCTTCAATCAACTTCAAGAGACTCCTAGTTAATAATCAATCTTGACCTAATAAACCTTGGTTAAACCCATAATGTTTCTTGTGATCATTCACAAATGGGTGATCTAAGTATGTAAGGTCATGGTTCACTCCTACATTGGCTTCCTCTCTACAAGGCTTAGAGTCTACTACCTTCATCGTAAAACTACCCGGACTATATGGTTTGATGGGTGGATCGGGACCTATTTTAATTCCTAAATTTACATCCAAGGATGAAAGATTAGGTAAAGGTTCTGGTTGAGGCTCTGGTTCATCAAAACTAGGAACTTCCATAGAACTAAGAGAAAGGTTGTAACTACAAGTATCCAAACCTATTTCTTCTAGTTGTATTTGGTCCAAGAGTTCTACCTCCATTGGGGTTCCTAAAGTCTCTTCTTCTTCTTCCGGGAAAGTTACGGGCGGTGTGTTAACCTCAAATGATGGTGGGACTTGTGGGCTTGGAGATTTCACCTCATTCTCCATTAAATCTATAATTATATGCTCCTTATGTGTTTTGGGACTGAAGGATCTACCCCAAACACGCTCCTAAGTATCTCAAATCCTTCTTTAGCCATTTCAAATTCTTTGTGGAAAACTAGAAGGGGGGTTGAATAGTTTTACCTTTTCTTTTTTTCTTAATCTTCTTAAAAACTTTGCGTTGAAAAACTTTGATTCGATTCTTATGTGAAAGCAATCAACACCAATATGAACTCTAAACTATACTAACTAATATAAGTAATGAAAGTAAAGTAAAGAGATGGAAAGATCTAACTGGGACAAAGTGATTTATAGTGCTTCTGCTACGAAGCTCTTCTTCGCCCTACTCCACTCCCCGAGTACCACACTCGAGAGTTTCAAGCACTATGTCAACAACCTCCCTTTAGGCGGAGAAAACTGTACACGTCGCTTACCCTATTTCCGACACTAAGCTAGACGTCGAGTGCTAATCTTAGCTAGCACCAATCTACCACGATCTACTTGATCCTTTCTACTTCACACAAGACTCGATCTACCCGATCTACCTATGATCCACTTGATCAATCACACAAGCCCAATGACTTCAAGAGATCTCCAAGATCTCAACACGATCACAATGATCAACCCTCACTTGACTCAATCTATCCTATCAACTCTTAATCAACTTTGATCAACACACAAGCCCAATGGCTACAAGAGATATTCAATATCTCTATAAGATCACAATGATCTTTCCTCACAAACTCTCAAAAGAAAAATGATCTTGATGTATGCTATGATACAATCAAGTATGTAACAAACGTTACTAGTGCTCTAACTACAACTACAACACTTTGTACCCTCTTAGATATCTTGTGTTCTTCTCTTGCACTTGAAGAGGAATAAAGAGGATCACTTGGATGGATGATTGAATCACTCTTAAACAAAAGAAAACCTAACTAAATGATCAAGAAGAAAAGATGTGATGAGAGTATTAAACTCAGAAAGTTTTGTGTGAAAAAGGATGCCGAAAATCTCTGAAGTGGGCTGGTATTTATAGGCAGAAAAAAATCTGGCCGTTATAGGGACACGACACCACTAAACCACACACGGTACCACTAAATTTAGTGGTACCGTGCCAGACAAAAACGCTCCTCTTTTTGTCTTTTCTGGAGAAAACTTATTTGGGGAAGTTTGGAACTGATTTTGGGGGTAAAATAGCTGTTATGTATTTTGAATTTATTTTTTCTTTAAAACATTTCTTAATTATTCAAAAATAATTTGTAAAGTATATTTTTGAAAGAAATGTTTTGTCACATTAAAATATGAAGTCTTAAGCACAAATTCACTTCTATGATCATTTGTCAAGTTGTAAATTTGTTCTAGAGTGATTTGTGTAGAAATGGGATCTTTCGACTAAAAACTTGTTTACGTTAATTTTAACGTAACGTGTTTTCACATTTTGTCATCCTCAAAACATGAAGTTATCGAAAGATAGAAAGAACGTTTTTAGAACATTACTTGCATCAACAATCTTCCCCTTTTTGATGATGACAAAACATAAACTCATTTTTGGTTAAAATTAGTTTTAACAAGTTTTTAATGAGTTTACTCCCATTTCTCCCCCTTTTTGTCGAAGCAAAAAGGTTGCTAAAGCTCCCCTTGATGTATGCTCCCCCTCGTTTGGAGGACACCAAATAATCGAGCAACGATTCGTGCTACAAAACAAGGTTAGATAACAAATATACAATATCTAACATGTAGCACTTATGACAAATATCCAACCACAAATAAAAAAATTTGCCAAGTAGCCAAGCATAAAAATGAAGCAACCACATGAAAGCCCATTCATTCATAAAAATAAAACAAATGTCATACATAAGTATGACTACATAACAAACATAATTAAAACAAACTACAAGAAGCATATAAAATTCTTAAGTGACTCAAGGCCCTAAGATTTGCTTCAAATGTCAAAAGGAGTCCTAAACTTTTATTTGAGAAACTAAACATAAAAATGTTTAGTTATGTGGGCTATTGGGTGGTGGTGGAGGTGGGATGATGGGTCCTTGTGGTGGTGTGAGAAGGTATTCAAGGTATGAGAACCTAAAGTTTGACTCATCCCTAAGGCTCATGATGAGGTGCTGGTTGTGATGACAACAAGTACAACTTAGGGTATGTGGTTGTAGGGGATAATGAATGGGATGACCCATTAGTGGTTGTGGTGATGGTGAGAGGGAAGATGACGATGTGTTAGTCCCAAGCTCAAAGGGAGTTGAGGGTGATAAGGTGAGTGTAAGTGCCAAAGGTTGTGGGGGACTTGGTGGAGGCAAGGATGTAACAATCCTAAAGGTGGAGGAGGATGATCATGTGGTTGGCCTAATTGAGTTGGCCTTTGATGGAGCTAGGGGTGTAGAGATTGAAGAGGTTGATTTTGTTGAGGTTAGTGGTGTGTGGACATCTTCATCATCATCTAAAGTGAGATCAATAAAAATTATCTCGTTGGTTGGTTTGAGGTTGAACCTTGGCTTTTTGGCTTTGTGTGAAGTAGTAGCCATGGTGGAAGACATGATAAGTGTATGGTGAGTGTGGAATGGTGGTGGAAGAGCAATGCATGATAAGAGCTTATATAGCCAAATCAAGGCATGCAAGGATGGATAGGATGGTGGATTTAGGGATTTGGGTGTATTGGAATCAGCATGTGTTTGCAGATTTTCAGGAAAAGAAGGTCAAAAAGTGGAAGAGAACAGTTAAAATCGTCTCCCCAGGGTACGGTACCACTAAATGACCCACGGTACCACTAAATTTAGTGGTGCCGTGCCCTATTTAGTGGAGTTGTGGCCCTCAGTTGACTCTTTTTCCAGTTCTGCAGGTTCTAGGTTGCCTAAATAAAACATTGAGATTGATTAACTAATCAAAGAAGGTCAACGGTACCACTAACTTTGATTAGTTAATGGGGTCATGGCAATGTCCATCTAACATTAACTAGATAAAGTTAATAAAACATTGAGATTGATTAACTAATCAAAGTTACCAATGTCAAGTAAGAAATGTTAAGACAATTTAAACTTGTTAATGTTAGATGGACATTGCCATGACCCCATTTATAATAGCTTAATAATACTTAAGTTAGTGATACTACTTAAGTTAGTGCTATCTAATCTCTTCTCTTCCCCAACTTCTTTATCTTGTTCCCGAGCATCTTGATAGCCTTGCCAATAGACTTGAACTCCCCGATCATCTGCTCATGCATCGACACTTGTCGGTTGTACATGGTTGTTTGCCTTTTCATCACCGAAGTTAAGTTGGTTTGGTTGAAAGGAAGGTCAGTGGTTTGTTCGAACGATGACATGTCAAGGTTACAAAAGAAGGTGTCAGGAGAGGGAGTACGAGGGCGAGACGTTCCTTCTTCGTTCACCTCATCATCATCCTCATCCATAGGTTGGGATGACGAACCATGACCGAAGGAGGAAGACGAGAAAGTAACATCGAATGTGTGACGTTGTGGTCCACCAAGAGGTTTCATGACGGGATTGACTAGGATATAGTCGACACTATTTAGATGTGGGTAAGTTTCCATAACCCACTTGAAGAGACGAGTAAGCAACATACCGTATGGTATGAGCTTATCGGTATGACTATGGATGTTGGCCATCCTTTTTGCCATGTAGTACGCGAGGTGGTATGGTTCCTCGATACTCAGGCAATAGAGCATGTGGGCAAGACTAGCCGGAACATGATCCCGGTTGCCCGCAAGACACAACACATTTTCTCGCAGAAGAAGTTCCAAACTTTTAAGATCGGGAATAATCTCTTTGAGATAGATTCGATTTGGGTCGAGATAGACAATGGAACCGTCACGCTTTTGATGCATGTTGGCGACTCGAGGAATTTGGATGTGTTGTTTTATGGTTTCAATGTTGGGGATTTCGGTACGATAAGGACCTTCACTTTCAAGATTATAGTGAAGTGACTCTAAAGAATGGTCTTCTGTGTATGCACATTGACCATATGACGGAACATCGAGAATATCACCAAGTTCGGTGATGGACAAAATGATATTTTTGTTTTGGATCCAAAAATCAAGGAAGACATTACCCTCAAGGTCATTGAAGGTGCGGACTCGACTATAGAACTCGAGGATAAAACGAGGACAAATTTGATCGTTTATTTTATATAAACAATCAAATTGAATAGTAGGAAAACAAGCTTGGATGTTATCCAAGAGAACAAAATGTGCATCGACTACACGACCTTAGTGTATATATCGATGTTGGACTCTAGCGAGATAAGCTTTTTGCTCATCGAAGATGTCTGGATCATTGATTAGAATGGGAATGTATTCTTTGGTATCTTGAAAATCCATACGAGGCATTGTTACCTACAAAATTATAAGTATGTATATGTTAACTTATTGCATTTTGATTATCATATTTCTAGTGTGTGTGTGTGCCTAAATGCAACCGATGTGGAGGTGCGGTAATCTCGACTCTAAAATGAAAATAATGAGATTACCCAAACGCTCCTAACTTCACTTTTGCTCAACCAAATATGTCGTAGAATACACATTAATTATGTTGTTCGATCAATATTTGTGAGATCATATATGTATGCAAAATCGTTTTTAGTTTGCATTAACAATGCACGAAAATGATTTCATGATCCTAGATACGTGAAATTTTTCGAAAACAATGGAATTGGGGTGTTTGGCAAATTGCGTCAACTTGGCGCCAAAAATATTAAAATTGAAAAGCTTCAATGTTAATGATTCCTAATCCAATTTTAAGTATCCTAGACATGATTCCACTAAAAATATTTAATCTTAATCCGATTTGACTAGTGAAATTCAGAATAATATATATAATTTAAGTGGGTTTATGCAAATCCTATGATTTGGGAATCATGTAAGTTCTACATTGCCTAATCCTAGTGTTAATTGCATAAAACTTCAATTAAAATTGATAAGCCCCAATTCGATTTTATGCATAAGAACACACCCTAGACTCAAACTAAAAAGAAATTAAGGTTAATTGACTTACAATTTATGTTGTAGTGATTAAGATTCTTTGATTGCAATGCCTCGAACTTGATTTACAAGAGTGTAGTAGGATTTGGGTGTTGTGTTCGGTTTTGACAGCAGAGGAGAGTGATTATGTTTGTTTGAAATAAGTGTGCAGAGAGAAAAGAAAAGAAAAACGGGCTTCAGCAGATACACGGTACTACGGTACCACTAAATTTAGTGGTGCCGTGCCACTTTAATGGTGCCGTGTATATCTGAGACCCATTTTTGTTCTGTTTTGAGTTTTGATGAATTAATCTTACTTATTTAGTAAGACTTTTTTGACGCGAAGGAAGAGTTTATACCTAATAAACTCTTTTAACGTAAACGATTAGGTGGAATGACAAGGAATGACCTTAGTATTTCCGAGGAAATGCATAAGTAGTCATTGGAGGAAAATAAGGATTGACTTTAATATTTCCCGTGAAATATGTAGAAGTCATGAGACGAGATATAGAGGATGACTACAATATTTCCAGTGAAATATTTAATTAGTCATGAGTGGAATGAGACGAATGACTCATAGAGTTATGATGCAAGACGAGAGAAATGACTTCAATATTTCCAGTGAAATATTAAAAAGTTATATGACGAGACGAAAGGAATGACTCAATATTTCCAATGAAATATTCAACAGTCACGAGACGAGACGTAAGGAATGACTTAATATTTTCAGTAAAATATTTGACAGTCATGAGACGAGATTTAAGGAATGACTTAATATTTTCAGTGAAATATTGAGCGAGTCACGAGATAGGACATCAGGGATAATTTAATATTTCCAGTGAAATATTGAAATAGTCATGAGTGGGATGAGAAGGATGACTTAAAAAGTCATGAGACGAGACGTAAGAAATGACTTCAATATTTCCAGTGAAATATTTAGAAAGTTATGAGACGAGATATGAGAGATGACTTCAATATTTCCGAAGAAATATTCAAATAGTCATAAGAGGGATGTGAAGAACGTATTGGTTAGGATATCAACGATGTTGTCCTTTAAGGGAAACGTACTTCGATGTGCTTTGAACATGAGCAATCCACGGGGTTCTTGGTCAAGTCTATTTGCACCTTGGTTGTCTCAGTCGATTAGAGCTTGTTTCATCCATAGTGCTTGTTGTCATGCCTTTCCGGCGCTTACGTATTCGGCTTCGGTCGTGGAGATAACAAGAGTGGTTTGTTTCTTGGAGAACCAAGAAGTTTGCCAACAGCCTATGAAGGTACAAACATCACTCTCTCTTCATCAATCCACATTATCTCCCGCATTATCAGAGTTGGCATAGACAACAGTTTCTACCCCAATCTCCTTGAGATATCATAATCTCAAGTGTATATTGCCTTTAATGCATCGGAAGATACATTAAACGCTTTAAGGTAAGAAGTTTTGGAATCCTTCTTACAAGCGAGCAAAAGGCCAGACACTAGACATGATATCGGGCCTACTTTCCATAAGGTAAATTAGATTACCTATCATGCCCCTAAGTTAGTACTATCCGCGCACTCACCTTCATCGTCTCTTGTGAGATTCGTTTCCGCGGATATGGGCGTTAGTATAGATTAAGATTTTTCTAAGCTAAGTATCTTTTATATATATATACTTTAGTATAGTTAAACTTAAGAAGATGCTATCTTCAAGTGATATATTGAGAGGGCTAGGGAAGAAACTTGATTCAGTCATCATGCTCATCTCAAACTTGTCACGCATGATCTTTGAGCGATCATTGTACATTTCTGGACAAGTTGAGCTTGTCATACTTGTCTTCGACAAATATTTTAGTCATGATGAAATGTGAATTTTGTTTCTTTGTGATAGTGCCTACTATGTTAGATTCTAATAACACTACATGCTTAGAATTTCTACTAACAAAGGATGTCTTAAGAAAGCGTACCTTAGCCTGAGGTGTTGCCCTTAAAACTCGAAGACTAGACTACCTTTGTTGAAAGCTAGGCATACGGGAGACGATTTGACTTTGCATCACAAGATTAGTGCAACAATCAATCATACTCCACTAGTTGGACTTCAAGTTGCTTTCACGACCATTTCTATCTAGAGAGACAGAAGCTCAAACATTTGATCCCCAATATCTCATGGGTCCAAAGTTGTTAGTGTCAAACATCCTACGCATTTATCGCATTTGTTTGGGATGTTGGAATGTAGGACATATTTCCCATGGTAAGTAACTTTGTGGTTGACGGTTATTCCAAGTTACGAGAAAGTTACTTGGATAACTTTGTCTTATAAAGTTACCTCTCGGTAGAGGAGTTCTTGACCGAGGTTTGGGAACATTTGTTCTTCTAGGTGAAGGAGTCTTTAATCTAATATCAGGTTTTACAAAACCAAGTCCGGGGGTTGACAAGGATTTGTAAAGACTTTTGACTTCCTTTTTACTAGCACTAGGTACTTCTACATTATTAATAACTAAGTGACTTGGTTTAGGACTTAGGTTATTTTTCAAGATTGACCCATATTTGACTTTAGCTCCAGACGGTACGACGGTACCACTAATTTTAGTGGTGTCGTCTGTACCTTTAGTGGTGCTGTCCTTTGCTACAACAGATTCTCCAGGCTTTACAAATTTTACTTGTTTAGTACCACTTGTAGAAGCTTGGTTTGGGTCAAATCCTAAGCCCGCCCGGTCATGCTCACTAAACCTAATGTTTTCAAGCATATCATTAAGTGCTTTTGTTCCTTCTTCAAAATTAATGATTCTTAACGCATTTTCTTTGAGTTCTTCATTTTCTACTTGAAGACTTATGCATGACCTATATCCAATGTCTACTTCTTTATTTTTCTCAAGTCTTTTAACTTGATTCTTTAGTTCTAAAACTTGCACTTCAAGTTCATACAATTTTAATTTTAGTGTTTTGTTTGATGGTCCCTATCAACGATATAACACTAGATCTAATATATTAATAAGCACGTACACCACTAAAACTAAGATACGATTAAACTAATAACGATAACACAATAATTAACAATAGATTAGAGAAGAAGAATAAGAGAATAAGAGACGGATGATTCTATTTCACTATAAACTTTGACAGAGCTTTCGCACAAGAGAATAGAAACCAACAAGTAAAATGATGCCCCTAACCTTCTATTTATAGGCGAGAGGTTAGGGCAACATACATGAAATGTTTCTAGAAGTAATTTACTTAAATGGTCGGCCCATGGGCTACTTATGGACCGCACCATATTTCAAACATATAACCCTTAAATTAAACAACCAATTTTGACACAATGGCCAAGACTTGAATTTCTATAAAATGTGTTCCTAACAATCTCCCCCTAAGTGTTGGTCATCTTGGTTGCTCGACGTCATCTTTGCTTCTTAGGCTTCAGACGTCTTCATAATCTTTGTTCTTTCGTTCTTGATATAACATGATATGATATGGTACTGATCTGCCGTTCTGCAATGGTCTTTACTTCTGGTGTCTTCACGTCTTTTCAACTGTGCTCATATGTCTTTTGACTTTTGTTCTTCAATTTGGTTCTCACATCTTCAATCTTTGATTTGTGAAAGGTTGTAATGCTTGAACTTTGACTTTTCTTTAACACTTTTGAACTTTTGTTATCTCTGAGTCTTTATGAGAACTTATCTTCAGGATATGAGCATGATGAAATCTTGATGGTGGTAGAACTCCAGGTCTTCATGATCCTCCGCAGGTACATCACGAACCATCCGGCACTTACGGGTTCAGACTTTGAGATTCTCAACAGCGTAGTGTGAAGACTTTCTCTAATCTTTACCCAGGCCGTTCTGAACCGGATACCCCCGAAAGGGCTTACACGGACACACCGAAGTGCACCTACGATTCAGTGAGTCGCTGGAGATCACCCCACGATTGTAGACCGTTTTGAAGCAAACACTAAGCGTAACCCACAAGGAGTTACCGAAGTGACCTGCTGTCAGGGCTGTTTGATGTTGACCCTGGCAGGATTTCCATTCAATCATTGAGAATTACATTTTTGAATTCCCTCAAGAATGTTCTCGGCAGATTGCTAAGATCTGCGTAGGACACTTCCTAATTTACAACTAATGCCCATGATGTAGAACAACAGAGTAATACTAAGTGTTCCTAAGAGATCTTTGTTGAATCTCTTGGCTCTAGACTCGATTAGTGCACCTTTGTTTGGTCGTCGGAGGCATGGAGCAGATTGCCTCCTTTTCAATATCAACACATCTCGGAGTGAGAGGTCGATAGATAATGAGGGTTCTCCGTGAGAAATGAAACAAGCGCCTTTTGAGAGACACCTGAGTGGCTAGAAGGTTAGTGCAGTGTGTCACTGGGTCCATGAAGACTTTGCTCTTCAATACCGGTGATGCCCATCAACCAGTAGATTATGTATTGAACCCAGTGTCTGCCCTAAGGTTGAACAAGTGGAGGGCTATTTCTTTTCACCCTTTTCTTTGCTTTTCTTTTTAATTCTTCAACCCCTTCTTTCTCCTTTCATTTCATATACCCTTTTTCAATCACACCTAGGACTTTCTAGTTCTAAACTATTGGTATTGTCCTTGGGTAGATCCCTCCGGCTTTAGCGGATCATAGGACTGTTATTCCTAACCTTAGTCACCTTATAACTCCATGACTATCCTATTGATGCCATAAACCAAACCTTTTGAAAAATATCTCAAAGTGTTTATGATTATGAAAACATATTTTGTTAACACTTTGAGAGTTTTGTGATTTTCAGAAAGACTCCCCCTTAACATGTGCTCATATGTCTTTGAAATTTGCACATGCCGGGAAGAGTTGGCACTTTTAAATTGATTGATTTTCAATGAACATGATCGTCGCGAGACACGCTTACATCACTGGTAGAACTAGCTTGAAATTATTACCCGTCCAGATGATATTCAAGGAAAATCGCTCAAAATCGGTACATTCTACTCAGACATGTCCGTTGCGAGACACGTTTACATCACCAGATAAACTGGCTTGAAATTATTACCCGTCCGGGACATGTCTTTTCGACTACTGACTTTTCCTATCGTCAATTCGAGGGTCAATTTCTGAGTCGAGCACTCATGAGATTCCAACTTTACATTACCATATTTTAATCATATCTTTATTCTCCCCCTCAAAAATAACATACTCATGATGTTTTTGAAAAAACTTTATGATTAAAATATGCTGTTTTTGAGTTTTGTGGGAAGAATTTCAAGAACTTTTGTATGAACAAAGATTGGTTTTCAAATACCCCTTGACGAGGGAATACTTGTTCTTATGAGCAGAATTTTTGAAAACTTAGAAAAAATTCTGGTTTTATTCTACTCATAAGAAAGAAGCTTTCGCTCCTTTGATCAGGATTGAGGCACTGAAGCGTACCTCGGGGTCCTTTCTTTACAGGTACGGGTTGTGCACTGTTATGTGTACACAAGCCATTATAAACAATCACACAAGCAAGAATAATGAATCATAAACTCAAATCAAATTCTTACATCATCCTCCTTTTCCAAATGTTGTGAATACTGGATCTATTCGTTGGAAAGTTCTGACTGGAAAGGAAGGACGACCTCCAACATAGCTCTCGAGTCTCCGCATCAGATCCCTTCTGAATAGCCTGCTCTCAATCCTCCAAATGAACTGTCGGATCTATCTTAGCTGATCATTGTTCCATCTTCTTGTCATCTTCAATTCTTTATCACGAACTCGAAGAACCAACCCATCACGCACCTTTTTCAATGTATCATCACAGAACTTGTGAATATCTTTGAATGCCATGAAGCAATTGATTGTTATATTGCTTTTGTAAACGAATCCGAAGGTTGGCTTCTGCTTCATCGTGTATTGAGCTTCACTGTTGATGTTTTCAAGATGTAGCTCTGGTACAGTCAAGTTCAACTGAGTCTGGTACCTCTCAACTCCAAGTTGTAGATCTTCTACACGTTCTTGAATGACCTTTCTTCTTATGAAGTGAAGAATAGAGGTGTTAAAGGCATATTGTAGTTCTGGTGTGAGGTGTTGCAGTCTCCCTTGAACTTTAATTAGGTACATGTCTTCAAAGTCAGTAAGACTTAATTCTGGGAAATCTGCCTCAGAGAACGTGTAGATTTGCTTATCATGTCTTCTTACAGTGATTTCCGACAAGAAGGTGTAATCATACTTATTTTGCCCTTTTACAGCTACTACAACAATAATCTTTAGATCACTTTGTACTGATTCTGGAGATTTCTTGGTTAGTTTGCTTCTATACCAAGTCCTTCGTTTCTCATACCAGTGGTAGATTCCTAATTCAGCATCGTGATCGTAGTGAACTTTCTCAGAAACAAATAGATGAGATGCTGTTTCTTCGATTGCAGGATTTGTGTAGTGTGCTGCTGGAATCAGAGTAATTGATGTAGCATACTTGGTTTGACACTGAGCTCCAGTCTTGAGTAATTCCAAATCGTGGTTGAAGAAGAAGTCGTATGGAATGTATGGTTTAGAATGGATCCTGATTACTGGCAATGGCTTCGTCCAATCTGTGATGTATGGCTTGTTCTTGTTATCTTTGTTGCCAACTACATCTGGATTGGTCCAGTTGAAATCTGAAGACATGGCTCGTGCGATGTTCTCGAGGTGATACTCAAGCTCAGCAGCACTGGATGAGCTATTCTTGAGAAGATTAAATGCATCATTCTTGATTCGGCGAAGTTCTCTCTTAGTCATTTTCTTGATCTTTTGAGTTCGTTTGAGTTGTTAAGTAAATTCAAACGTGCTATCATCAATCTTTGAGTCTTCTTCTACATGAGTCTGAGCACTTGCTAATTGATCAAAGAATTCGTTCCCTGGTGTATCATCATCATCGAGCCATGAGACTACGTTCATCTTGTTAGAAGATTTCTTACTTGTCGTAGGCTTGGTCTTTGGTGGTGATTGGGGTTAAACGAATTCGTGTTGAAATTCCATGTCTTCTGTAGCAAAGTGTTCATAGTGATGCTCAATTTTTGTTGGACCGGACCCCGAAGCCTTGTGAGGTGGAGAGGTTGTTGTCGTTGTCATTTCGGTTGGCTCTTTGAACTGAATTTCAGACCCGCCTTCATTCTTTTGTTTCTTTGATTTGTAGTCAGGGTCTTGGTCTTCTTCGTCTCTTTGACGTTTTCCACGATCAGCCGCAACCTTGCAGGATTCCATGTTAGCTTTGATCGCTTCAGAGAGAGCCATTTCAGTTTCTGATGGTGAGGTAATTGCGTTGATTTTGGTAAGAAGAGCTTGTTGGAGTTCATTGAATGTATAATCCATGAGTTGCATTTGTTGAGTTGTTGAGTCATAAGTAGATGAGGCAATGGCGTCTTTGACCTTATCTTCAATCTGGGTGTCGATGTGCTCTGTAATATTTGTCTGAAGATCGGATAAATATTTCGTGACATAATGCCTTGTGTTGACCTTGGTTTCCTTGAGCAATCGATTTTTGACATCATCATCCAGGAATTCATCTATTTGCTTTTTAGTCTCTTGCAACACTTCCATTTGCTCAGAAAGATCGTTGACCTTATTCTGTAATTCAATTACTTGGTCACTTAAGATTTTTGACATTTCTTTGCTTGTGCAAGTTTTGCTGCCTTTTTCAACTTCTTTGCTGCAGGAGATATGACTTCAACTCTTGTAACCCTTGCAATCTTCTTTTTGTACTTGCTCTTGATGATTGTTTTGATGGTTTCTTCAGTTGTTGTTGGTTTAGGTGATGGTGGGGATGGTGGTGACGGATGTGATGACGATTGATGTGGAGTAGGAGCTTTCGGTGGTGAATCAGGAGGAGGTGTTGGAGATTTCGGCGGAGAGGTAGGAGGAATTAAACCCTTAGGTGGTGATACAGGTGGTGTTGAATCCTTGGGTGGTGAGGTAGGAGGTGTTGGAGCTTTAGGTTGTGATACTTGCTGAGGTTCATATGGAATGAGTGCAAAATGAGGAGGAGTTAATGGTGGTGTCGAAATGTACCGATCTGCCTCCTTTGTTGCTTTATCATTCTCATCCTTTATTCTCTCTTCTTCCAACCTCCTTTCTTCTTCCATCCTTTTTGCTTTGTAGTCAGCCTCCAGTTCGTTTGCGGCTTTTGTTGATTTCTCCCCAAGAATTTCTTGTTCCTCTTCGGATTCAGACCAAGGAACAGCTATTCCTTCATCATTCTGATCCTTATTTTCATCTTCAAACATCTCATCTGGAATCTCCACATCTGTCAGAATCTGCTCCTCCTTGATTTCCTTATCATTGTCACTGCCGGGTTGATTAACCGGACATGGTGTTGGGGGAATAACTGACTCAGCCCTCTCGGGTTGATTAACCGTATCAGGCAGGGCTGTGGTAGTAGCAGTTATAGACCCTTCGGGTTGATTAACCGGAGCAGGATGTGAAACACCCCAACCCGATAAGGGTAGAAGTATTACGTTATGGTGACATATCAAAGCAAAAACAAGCATATGACTAAATAATACAAAATGAATTTCAAAGGGGTACAAAGGAAAATCTGAAATACAAGGTTACAAAGGAACAATAATAAAATCTAAGTCTACAATCGTAATTACTTCTAGTCATCTCTAATCCAGGATAGCTATGAAAGTAAATGTCCTCTAAGTCCCAAGTGCTCTCCACTCATAACCCAGCTTCCATCTAAAACCTGCCGCATGGAAAGAAATGCGGCTGAGCTTAAAAAGTCCCGTGAACAGATATATATAACATAACAGGACAGTAAATAAGCAAAAGCAACGAAGGAATAAGAAGACAAAACAAAAGTATAATTATGAAAGTCATACGAATTTAAAGAGAACTAAAAATCAGGAATGCATGAGAACTGAATAATAATTGAATCGAGAGAAAGAATGAAATAATGAAAAGGTTCATATAAGGATGTGCCATAAGAACTCGATACATAAATCGTCAAATCATACTAAAGCATAACAAGTATACGAAGAGGGGAGACCTCTAAGTAAATAAAAGTGTGAGAAGGATTGCAAGGCACACACCACCTGGTCACCATAATCACATAAAACATAAAACCTAGGATGCATCCATACGCTCCCTAACATAAGTATGTATGTCAGTACTAGACTAAGCACACACACGCATTAATGGCCAATAGTGATCACAATATAATACATAAACATAAGGGGGAACGTCGTAGATCTATCACACCTCTACGGGAGTGTCATGCCTAAGGTGCCATCAAAGACATGGTCATGGTACCTCCACAACTAGGTAAGCTCAGGCACAGATCTATCATAGCATACAACAAATATAATCTAGCATGGCAAGAGAAACAAGATAGTAATTCAAATAAGCATGGCAAACATAAGCATAGCATAGCAGAGACATTTAAATAAATGTCAGAATGAATAAATAAGAATGACAATCATACAATGAATGTCATGAGTCAATGAGGGAAATCATATCAGGCATAGGATCTCAAAGGTTCATAATTAAAGGTTCGAAATCAGATGGTTCATAGCAAGGTTCAATTCAAAAGTTTCTATCAAATGTTCATTTAAAGAAATCTTTTAATAATGGTTTTCATAAAAATAGTCTTTAAAAGTGGTTTTCATAAAAGTTTAGTAAGATTTCATATAAAAGTGGTATCGCATCGTTCATAAACATCATTTTAAATATAGTTTTTCTCAAACATTTCCATGATAAAATTAAAAAGGTTTTCACATCCAGTTACAAAATCAATGAACCTTCTAAGCATCAAGTGATTCGAATACTTATGTCATAGGGTCATAATGACGAATGTCAAATGGATCATGAAGAACGAATCAGAGTATAAGGGAACATAGCAATGGCTTAGGGAATCCTAATGAATCAAGATCAAGAAAGTCATGAGAATGAAAGCACCCTTACTGAAAAAGGGTAGAATATCTGTACCTTAGACCGCAAGTGACAACACAACTAGAAACATAAAGATCAGAAGCAAACTCCATCTTCAGCGAATCTACACGAATTTATGATCGTTTTATTAATAACTTATCTTAAATCGAATTTCTCATTTTAGTCGGCTTTCCATTTTTTAGTAACTTTCCTTATTTAGTAACTTTCCATATTTAGTAGGTTTCCATATTTAGTAACTTTCCAAAAATAGTAACTTTCCATAAATAGTAACTTTCCAAAAGTTTACAAGTCAAATTAGGGTTTCCAAATTAAGTAAGTGTGAGATTAGGGTTTCTAATTACACCAGTTATTTTAATTGATCATTTAAAGTAATTAAACTCCAATTAGGGTTTCATACATTCAATTAGGTCATATTTTAGTTATATTTCCCAAATTAGTAACTTTAATGTTTAATTCATATAATTTAGGTTTCATATTATCATTATTCAAAGATTAGGGTTATAATTGCAATTATGTCAAGGTTAAAGGTTAACATGATAATTAATCAATACATAAGTTAAACACCTTTTTAGGATGACAATATAACTTATTTAGGTTTTAAATGTGAAGCATATAAGCTTATAAGTGTTCTAAATAAAAAACTACTTAAATTCAGCATTACAATCGAAAACAGACCCGACTTTAGCTATTTTTAAAATACCTTATACCAACTCATAAAATTATATACTTTTACCCAGATGTTCATATATGTCTTAAGTATTTTAGGTAATTTTTCCAGATTTTATTAAGTAGTACCAGTATGATCTAAAAATCGACATTCACAACATGTTCTCGAATCGGATCTGATGAAACACCCCGAAAGTATGCAATTGTTTACCCATGATAAAAATTTCAGAAAAATCTATAAAAATTACCAAAATTAACTCATATCCAAAATAATATTTTTTACAAAGCTCAGGTCTTAATTCGTTATAGATCTTAAACTAAAAATCATAAACCACGACTGAATTTTCAGAACCCGAAATATAGTTTTGACACATGAATTTGTAAAAATCAAACGGGTGCCTTCCCGACCTCTAAAAATCACCAAATAAATTTCATTCGAACCCTATTTCACTAAATTAAGTTTTAGACCAAAGATCCACCAAAATTCATGTTTATTTCATTGGTTAACAATTCGTTTTGTTAGCACATAATTTCTGCCAGATTCATTTGTATATATAAATCCGATTTCAAATGACATAAATAATTTATATTGACACATATACATATGTATTGATCCGAAATATTATTATAGATTAAGGGTTATATGATACCTATTAGGTTAGATTCGAATGAAATGAAAGAACAAGGTCTCAACGTCGAACAAATCACCAACACTCTCTTCTCCTCCTCTTGATCAAACCGAATGGAAGAACAAAGAAAATACATGGATCGATTAGGGTTTTATTCACAATTCGTATGGATTAAATTATACATATATGATTACCTTGTTGATGATACGAATAGAATAAGAACAATGATCACGATCTTGCTTCTTCTTCTTCTCCTAGTGATGATCGAATGAAATAATTTTTTTCTAGGGTTTGTTATTTTTTTTTTGCCGTCTAAGGGAGAAGGGAGAAAAGGGATTTTAGGGTTTTTGGGAGGGATTGGTATACACGGCTTAATGAGAAAAATTAGGGGGAGGGAATGCAGAAATTAAGGAGGTCTTAATGATGATTTGCAACCTTCCAAATTTGCCAAAAATCTTTTATACTTATCTCTTAATATTTTGTACATGCTTTTAAATTAACGTGGCCTATGTAGAGAACCATGTGTCTTGTGATTTAAATTACAATGTAAAGTTTATTATCTTAGTTTATTTGGTAACTTAGAATGTTAATTACTTTAGGTTATAAGTTCATATTGTGTGATCTCGAGTCATAACATGTTATATAACTCAAGTTTTAATTTATAGCATATTTTATAAGTTCGTAAAATTTCAAAATTAGAGGGTATTTTGGTCATTTCAGATTGTGGTAATTTTGGGGTTTTACAGGAAGAGTCGAAGCTACTTCTTGGACAGTTCCGGATCCTCCAGCTCCCTTTGCCATTTCCATTTTCTTCATTTCTTCAACCCTTAGTTCAGCCCTTCTGTCATCATCTTCTTTAAGTGATTGCTTGCTAGCTGCCATTGCTTTAATTGTATCAATGTCAACTTGCATATGAGTAGTTTCTTCATCCATCTGAACAGTTACTTCTTCTTCTGATTCAGTCTTTTCTGAGTCAGTTTCTTCTTCATCGTGAATCCCTTCTTCTTCTACTTTGGGCTTGGGAGTACCTTTGATTCGTCTTTTAAGGGTTCTGGGGTGTGGTTTCCTTGGTTGCTTTTATGCACTTGAAGCACTCCCGGTCTTACTGCTTTTAGAACGAGTTTTAGAAGATCATGTTCCTTCCCCAAGTTTGGAAAACCCGACTTGACCTTTGTTGTAAGCATCGTCATAGTCTTTGAAAGCCTGTGTCTTCTGAATTGATTTTGTTAACAATCCTTCAGGTAATCTTGCCCCTTGTTTGTGTGAGCTATCTTTGGGAAAATAAACTAAATTGACTGTTTTATCTATTCTCAACACATGTAGTTCTTTGTCTTCGGGTCGTGGTGAAATGTCGGGGTTCTCGTCAAGTAGAAAGCTGATTAGCATTTTGGTGTATCGGACGAATGGGATTCTTGTTAATGGTTTTTTGCATTGGCCTCGAATCTGAAACGCAAGGTCTTCCCAGATGAGTTCAGCATAATCAATACTTTTCTGATGAACTATGCCCTAGAAGAGTTGAGCGTGCGATAATCATGGGTGCTCATGTCCACTGTCTCTTCCTGAAACCGAACGAACCAATATGTAGTAAATGGTTCTCCATGGTTATGGAATGGATTTTGCGTTTACTCTGGAGATTGTTGTAAGTGGTTGGTTGGGTTGTTCATCATAACCAATGTTGATGAGGAATTTGATGATGTCATCTTCTGAAGGTGCAGGCCAATATTTGTTAGCGGTTTTTGGTGGTTCAGGTAAGGATAAGGCTTTATGTAGATGTGTGGGAGTGACTTTGAGTTGCTTTCGGTCCAAGGTGCATGTGAATTATCTGTCATCATCATCAAGCTGAATAGTACTCCACATTTGATGGATGTATAACTCTGAAATATTGTCAGAATTCTCCAATATACTCTTGCACTTGTGTCTTTTGAGAATTTCAATGGCAATCTGGCAGCTTGGTTCAGCACACTTGATATCATCAAAGACAACCCTGGCATTGTTGTTCCCATACTTTGCCTTGAAACCTTGTGGGAACAGTTCTTCTTTGGTGAGCATAGGTAGTGGTTGTTGTGATGGTGCAGTCATTTTGAAAACCTGAAACATCATTCAGACACCAATTTGCAGGATACATGAAAGTTAGCGTTATATAAACTTCTTGTTTCACATGTGATCCTTTAAGTGCTTAGCATGATTATACAAGTTGACTTATGTCAATTTCTTTAGAAGTGATAATTTCTATTTCATTTGACAATTATTTAGGAAATTTACAATTTCTTAAGAATTTGACAATTCCTATAGAATTTGGAAATTTCGAAAGAAATTGCCAATTGCGAAAGAAATTGTCAATTGCGAAAGAAATTGACAATTACGAAAACTTTTGACAATTGCGAAAAATTTTGACAATTGCGAAAACTTTCGACAATTGTGAAAACTTTGGACAATTGCGAAAACTTTTGACAATTGCGAAAACTTTTGACAATTGCGAAAACTTTGGACAATTGCAAAAACTTTTGACAATTGCGAAAGCAATTTCAATTTCGAAAACTTCTTACACAAGAAATTTCGATAACTTTGAAGACGTACTATTCACCAGATTTTTCGCAATTCATAATCACTTGTGATTTTGTTTTCACGCTTGTTCCAATGGAATCCTATGATGTTTCTAAGTCTTTTGACCAAGTTTTAACAACTTTTAACCACAAAATCCTAAGATTCATCCTGAACGTGTTCATGTGTTCTTATTAAACCCTAATGATTAATTTTCACACTTGTGATGTTTCTGGGTTCAATCCAAGGTTACAATCATTCAATTCAAGGCATACAACAACATATCAATGATTTAATTAGACTATAACATTCACAATTGGTTTTCCCCAAATCGAACGCGTAAACCCTTAATCAAGAACATGCACAATAGGTGTTTCTGGGTATAATTAAACATTCATAACATGATAAGAAACACATTCTAACACTAACACACCAATCAAATACAACATAACCACTCAGATTTAAATTTTTATAATTATGCATAAACCCTAGATCTAAAATACACAATTCTGACATATTTAGCCGTTGGATCAAGAAATCATTGAAAACCATTGTTTGTAATCATGTATTGAACATTTAAACACTCACAGATTTCAAAGATCTTTAACGGATGTGCAGATTAATTCCAGGTCGTAGATCGGGTTGGTGAGTGTATTTACTGCGTTAGGTGTGTATGTCAGAGAACAGGTGAGCTTATTAACTGTGGTGAAATTTTCAACCTTTTATTTGACTTATTATACTTTTGCCACTTACACACTTTTAGTCCCCTAACCTTGCATTTTCTCAATTAAGGACCTAACCAACTAACTTTAAATTTTATACTTGACAATATTGGACCTAATCAACTTTGATCCCTATGATATCACCACCATTTCATATGAAGCAACAACTTGGAAGAAATGATGCAAGTACAAAATTTGAAAAATTTAAAAATTTTGTGTCTACCCCTCAACACTTGTTCAAAAATAATTGTTAACGTGTTAAAAAATGAACAAAGTGTAGACGAAGATTTTGTACTTGCATTTTTTTTAATAGAATAGAAAATCATTTTGTGTTTTTCATTAAATATTTACAGAGATAGAATTGATGTTTGACTCGGTTAATTGTTTTTGAGAAAAAATTTCAAATCAGTTGGAGTCAAACATCTCATACCAATCTGGTGGACTAGTTCCACAAACCTTGCATGAGGCAAAGCTTTGGTGAACAGATCTGCCAATTAGTGTTCAGTACCCACAAAGTATAATTCAACAGTACCCATTTCCAGATGCTTCTTGATGAAATGATATCGTAGAGCAATATGCTTCGATTTGCAGTGTTGGTGATGGCACTCTTGGAGTCGCAGTACATCGGAATCTTGTTAAACACGTATCCGTAGTCCATCAACTGAGATCGCATCCAAATGAAATGAGCACAGCAGGAAGACATGGCGACGTATTCTGATTCTGTGGACGACAATGATGTACAGTCTTGCTTCTTTGACTGCCAAGAGATGAGCTTGCCACCTAAAAACTGTACTCCCCCTGATGTACTTTTTCTCGTGTCTAAGCACCCTGCATGGTCAGCGTCTGATAATGCAACTAGTTCAAACCCAGAATCCTTCGGATACCAGATCCCCAAATGGATGGTTCCCTTTATTTATCGAAGGATTCTTTTAACGGCTGATAAATACCGCTCAGTTGGTCTTGACTGATATCGTGAGCAAAGATACGTGGCAAATACAACATCCAGCTGGCTAGCTATGAGATACATGAGAGACCCAATCATACTACGATATTTCGTTGGATCAATGGGTGTGCCATGTAGATCAGCATCTAGCTTTGGGGATGAGGAGGACATGGGGGTGTTATAGGTGTCACAGCTGGTCATACCATTCTTTTTCAGGATTTCCTGAGCATATTTGGACTGACTCAAGAATATACCACGGGGTGATTGATGAACTTGCAGTCCTAAGAAGAACTTTAGTTCACCCATCATGGACATCTCAAAGTTTTGTTTCATAAGTCTTGCAATAGCATTTGAGTACTTTTTATGAGTTGATCCGAAAATTATATCATCTACATAAATTTGTACGATGAGAATGTCCTCCCCGTGTTTTTGTATAAACAAATTCGGGTCCACAGATCCTTTAGTAAACTGATTGGCTAATAAGAATGCAGATAGTTTGTCGTATCATGCCCTCGGGGCTTGTTTAAGGCCATAGAGGGCTTTCTTGAGTCTGTAGACGTGGTTTGGATGCTCTTGATCGACGAAGCCCTCTGGTTGTGAAACGTACACCTCTTCTCGGAGTTATCCATTGAGAAATACAGTCTTCACGTCCATCTGGTATACCATGATGTTCTTGTGAGCAGCGTACGCCAGGAACATCCTAACAGCCTCAAGACGTGCCACTGGTGCAAATGATTCTTTGAAGTCAATCCCTTCTTCCTGACTGAACCCTTTGGCAACTAAGCGGGACTTGTTACGAATAACTGTACCATCCGCATCTAGCTTATTTTTCCAGATCCACTTCAAACCAACAACGTAGACCCCATTCGGTCTTTCTACCAATTCCCAGACTTCCAACCTCTTGAATTGATCCAATTCTTCTTGCATAGATTCAATCCAGTTGTCGTAGGTAAGGGCTTCTTTAATGTTTTTGGGTTCGGACTGACAAACGGTGAGTGCATAAATGCAGGTTTCACCGTCTATATGGAGTCGTTGTCGTGTCATTACAGGGTTTTTTGGGTTGCCAATTATATTTACAAGGGGATGATCCTTTGTCCATTTGTGTGTTGATGGGTAATGTTGATAGGTATGATGCAGATTTGACAGTTCCAAATTGCGTGAAGACGACTCTGCGATATCAGGAATGGTTGGAGCCGGCGCAAATGGATTAAAGAATGCATTGCCGTCATAATCTGCTGGAGTGGGTATTTCAGAAAAATGTTGGGGGGGGTCCTTCAGCTGCAGACGCAGAAGTAGAAGGTGTTTGATCTATTGATGATGAGGTGTCAGGTAGAGGTGCATCTTCAGCAACTACGGTGGTTGTAGTCACTGGTGTATCAGGTTGTAGATTATTGACGAGTGGTTGTGCAGCAGAACTTGTGGTTACATCTTGTGCACGACTAACCATAGTTTCATCAAACAATGGAGCAAACAAATCTTCTAGATCTTTGCGGTTTAGAGAGAAAGTTGCAGCTGAAGGATCAGGAAAGTTTAGACGGTTGGTTGCGGGTTCTAAGCTGTTTTGCTCAGAAGCCATTTTGGTAAGCTCATCGAAATTAACATGGATAGTCTCCTGAATCTCTCTAGTGCGACGATTTAAAATTCTGAATCCTTTCGAATTTTCACAATACCCAACAAAAATTCCTATGTCCGCTTTGGCTTTGAGTTTACCAAGGTCATCACGATCATTCTTTGGATAACAAAGAGCTCCAAAGACATGAAAGTAATTGATATTCGGTTTTCTGCGGTAAACTAGTTCATATGGTGTCTTGGTGTGCCTTTTGGTGATCATGCATCTATTTTAGGTGTAGCAGGCAGTTGAAACAGCTTCAGCCCAAAGAAAATCCGGTAATTGAGCATTGATCAGCATTGTTCTTGCTGCTTTCACTAGAGTTCGGTTTCGTCTTTCGACCACACCATTTTGTTCGGGGCTGCGAGCAATAGACGTTTGATGTTCAATACCCACTTTCTCATAATACTCCCGAAGAGTCTGATTTCTGAATTCTGTTCCATTGTCTGTTCGAATTTTACGGACGGTGTTAAGGAGTTGAACTTGAATCTTTGTGAGAAAGGTGATGATCATCTGAGGAGCTTGATCTTTACTGCGAAGGAAGTAAACCCATGTCCATCGTGAGAAATCATCAACTATTACCAAAATATACCACTTCCCATTGATGGTTTGAACACGCATAGGGCCACAAAGATCCATATGAAGAAGTTTAAGACATGATCTGTACTGTGTTCAGATTTGGGAGGAAAGTGAGCACGAGTACTCTTGCCTTGTTCACAAGCAGTACACAAGTGATCTTTGGCATATCGGAATTTTGGAAGACCGTCTACCAACTTTTTGCGAGCAAGCTCGGTCATAGTTTTGAAGTTCAGGTGAGACATCCATTTTTGCCATAGCCAAGCTTTTGTGGGATGTGCCTTGGATAGTAGACATATTGGAGAGGAAGCTGTCATGCCTTCGAAGGAAATGGTATACAGACTGGTGCCACGTTTCCCTTTCATGAGGTCATTCCCTTCAAGATCTCGAATGAAACAAGTTTTCTCCCTAAATGCCACTTCTAGATCACCATCGCAGAATTGCCCGACGGAGAACAAATTATGACCAAGGCATTCGACATAGTAAACACGACTAATATCGATATTCCCATTGACATAATCACCGTAACCCATGATAGCTGCGAAATGATCATTCCCGAACCTGACAGTGCCTATGAACTTCGCAACGAAGTTTACTAGAAGCTTTAAATTCCCTGTCATGTGCCGGGAACACCCGCTATCAACAATCCATAGCACAATATGAATTACCTGCATCATAAGAAGAGGACACAGGAGAGTTGGAACTAGTGGATCCAGTGGGGTTAGTAATACAAGTTTTCAATAGCTTAGGAACCCAGGCAAAACTAGGTTTATATTGCAACCAACGCTTCCACGCCCAACTAGTTTGTGCTTTCTTCTTAGTGAATTTTCCTAGGGGTAACTACGGGCTTGTCAATGGTGGTCACAGAAACTACTTGAGGCGGTTTTCCTAAAATGGACTTAGCAACTGTTTTGGGCCTTTGAGAAATGCCAGAAGTACGTTTCTTTTTCCTTGACAAAAGGGTCTTTGCAATGCATTTCTGATGATTTCCAGACAACATACTAGTGTGACAGAATATACAAGAAGCATCAACCATAATATCATTAGTAACATTCAAAGATTCAACATTCATTACATCAGATTCAGAATGAGACTTAGACAAGCTAGATTCCAAACTAGACGTAACATGTGTCTTATTCAAACTACTAGCATTAACTTCTACTTCTGCATTCTTAGATAATCCACTCTTAGGTTGCCAAACTCTAATCTTCTTTTTCTTTTGACTCTTGGTGATCTTTGAGCTGCTAGCCTTAGATGTGGTGCCTAATCCTGTGGAAGTTGAAGTATTCACATTAGTAGTTTGTGATGATGCTTTCTTAGGTGCCTTGTCTACTTTGTACATTCCTGGTGCAATCACATTATTTTGTACAGCTTTCCCTTTGTCAAGAATTCTGAGTTTCTCTTTCATTTCAATGATGATGTGGTTTTGTTCTTGAATTTTTGATTCCAACTGTCTATTTAACCGAACAGTGTCATTTCTATTATCACAAACTTCAGCAAAATCTTTTTCATACTCTAAAATTTGATGTTTTAATACCTCATTTTCTTTTTCAAGTTTTTGAAGTGTTGAAACACAAACATTTTGAGAAGACAAAAATTCTTTTTTACTTTGTAATGCTAACTCAAATTTAATAGTTTGAGCCTGACACTTATCCAAAGTTTGACGAATTTTGAAAATTTCTTTTGCACATTTGGTTTCCACATCATCACTGATTTGTCTGAGTCGCTCATTTTCTGTTCTCAGATTTTCATTCTCAATTCTCATTGTCTCAAGTTCATCACAGTGATCATCAACAAGCATTTCATGACATGACAAATAGATAGAATTCATTATCATGGATATCACATCAGAACTGAGAACATTCGTCAAGAGTCGACCAACATCTTTTTCTAAAGCTTTCTTTTGACCTTTTTGTTTTGCAATTTTGACAACTTTTGCATTGAAAATACTCATCATTGATACAACTTCTGACTGGAGATCCTGTTCCCATTGTGTTGCACAAAGTCGCAGGTGATTAACAAGTGGCAAGAATTGTTTTTGAAAAACTTCTCGCTTTTCTTTCTCATAAGGAGAGAGAAAAGTGGAGATTTTGATTTCAGAATTTCTTTCAATAGCTTTTTCCAAAAGTTGAATGTCCTCCATAAATGTTTTGAAATATTTAAGAATGCGACATTCCTTTGGCATTTGTTCATTAACACCTTGACTTGGTGACGGACCATTGATTTGTGCAACAGTGATAACTGGAGCAACTTCAAATGAAGTATTTAGTTCATTTAAAGAGCACGGTTGTACAGATTTCTCTTTTTGAGGTACAAAAGATTCTTTAATATGAGGTGCTTTCGAATAATCATATGGTTTGTTATATTTTACATGACTCATCTTTGATCGACATTCGATATCATGTTCTTCTTCCTCTTCAGTACTATAAACAACCACACGTTGAAAACTATCATCAAACAACAATTCGGCACTGTATAACTTAGGGTGTGCCTCGAGTGCTTTGTTTAAAAAACGAGGTTGATCACATCCGATTGCAAATCCATATCCACGAGGATATGGTTTGACAGTTAGATTTCGAAGAGCTGTTACAGAATTACCCGCTTTATAAACAACGTTTTGAAAATCCTTAAGTTTGCCTTCCAATGTCACAATTTCTTCAAGATATGAATCGACACGTTTCCTTGAAGCTTCTTTGTGTTCAAAAAAATTTGTTTGACAAGTTGACAATTCTGTTTTGATTTTAGAAATTTCCGATTGGAGAATGTCAACCTGTTTTTGAAAACCAAATATTTCTTGTTCCTTTTGTGAAATTATTTCATTCTTGGAAATGGTCAATTCACGAATTTGATGTTCCAAATTTTGTACTTTTACATATGACTCTTGGAATGCAGACTCAAAACTTTTCTCACGTTTTTCTTGGTTTTCAAAGTTTGAAAGTTGTTGCTTGTAGCACTCAAGGTCCTTTGTTAACAGTGCAACTTTGGTTTTTAAATTTTTGTTAATGTCATTGCATTTGTCCATCAGGGATTTATGTGCATTCAATTGTGATTAGGTGGCAAGCAATAAGGTCATGAGTTCTGAATCCGAATCTTGCATAGGATCATTTTGTTCAAGATGATCATGATTGTCATCATCAATAGAATCATCAAATGAAACTACTGGGTTAATTTGATCATCATCAAAGGTAACCACTGTGCTTATTTGATCATTGTCTTGGGATGAAAATGATAAGTCATTTTGAGAAAAAATTTCTTGTGCAGATAAGGATACAGATGGTGAGGCAATTTCATGAATAAGACAATCTGCATCAGATACCTGAGATAAGCCATCGGTGTCATATACCGGGCCTGTCTCGCTCATGTTCATCTCCTGCATGTTGGCCATTAACATGACTGCAGCATTAGCCTCCAGATCCTCCATTTCATCATCGGAGTAGACATTTGCCATAAAACTCTGCTCCTTCTCTGTCAAAACACCACTGGCCCTTTCATCCTTCAATGCCATGAGAAGAGCTTCTTTATGATATGCACTACCCATTGTTCTCGGCTTGGGGCATGCGTTAGCCATATGACCATTTCCCCCACAATTGTAGCAAGTGATGGAAGTATTAGCAATCCCTTTCCCTTTGTCAGCAAACTTATTCCTTCGCTGATTGTTACCTATACTGTTTCGACTACCACCTCCTAAACTGAAACGTTGCCCACCAGAATTCCCCATGTTTCCTGAGCCAAACCTTCCTGATGATCGATTCTGAATCTCAACCCGTCCATTGTTAACTACTGCTTGATTTCTGGTGTTTGATGATGTCCTCAGACGATTGTTCGACCTGTTGGAGAATTTGCTGAAGGCACGGGCGATCAATTCAAACCCCTCATTTAAAGAATTAAATGCATCATCTTCATCAGTGTCAACATTTGAGTACATGCTGTAGTCAGTGTTGTCGAATGGAACAAGTTGACCCGTAGGGTATTGTTCAGGTGCTTCATAAGGGATAATTTGATTTGACGGTTGTGGTGTAAACCCTGAATGAGGTGTTGGTGGTGGAACAAACTCCTGGTTTGGTGCAAAATGTGATTGAGCCATGAGAGCGAGTGAGTTCGGATTAGGTGTTGGTGAGAATCCTCCACGTGCAACTCGATCCTTATCAACTTCAGATTGGTGTTGTTTTAGGTAATCATATAACAACCCATAAGACACGTCATTTATCTTTTTGGCTTAACGAACGAATGTGACGTATTTCTGCCAATCTGGTCCGAGACATCCCAAAAACTTGGAGTTGACAGCAATCTTTGGTAAGGTAATGTTGTGGTGATCCAGATCATTGATGGTGTTAGTGAAACGATGATAGTATGATTCCAAGGATTCCTCAGGTTCAATCATGAAGTGTGTGTATTCCATGTACAACTTTGATTCCAAGTCCTCTTGATTCAATTCAGTACCTTCCATAAGCAGATGTACGTGCTCCCACATGTCCTTGGCTGTTTTCTGGGCATCAATACTCCTGAAGATAGGATTCAGGATCCCTTGGAGTATGTAAGCCATTGCTAGCTCATTGGCCTCTTGTTGTAGGACTTGTTCAGTAGTTTGTTGAGCTAGAGGAATAGGGGTTGTTGTCGCTTCTCTTGGAGGAACTTGAGTTGGATCAGCAGGAATGGTTGTTGTAGGTGTTAGATATAGTCCATCAATGATGACCTTTTTGAGATATTTTCCGTGAGGTTTCCTTAGTTCAATGAATCTCAAGAAACGGCTGGACCACTGCACGTAGTTTCCTGGTGTGAGCATAGGTGGTGTTTCCAAAGAACCTGCTTCATGCCTTGATTGCTGACTACTTTTGGCTTCACACATTTTGGTAAACCAATGTGGTTCTCTGGAAGATGGTTGGTAGTTCTGCATTGGTTGTGGAAGAAGTTGTTGCTGCTGAGGGAATTGATGTTGATGCATGAACATTTGATATTGTTGATACTTTGGTTGGTATGATGGTTGATACTGTTGCTGAGGATATTGTTGCTGAAATGGTTGTTGACGGTACTCTTGCTGTTGTTGATTGTAGAAGTTGTAATTGTATGGTGGTTGAGACATCCTTGTGTTTTTGTTGATCGTGTAGATAATTAAGATGTGTGTTATGAGTTATGATGTTTGGTTTTGGTTAAGTGATGTTTTTGATCAATTGCGAAAGATCACTGTTCACAATAATTGCGAAAACACTGTCCACACTGCCAATTGCGATAAGGTTTACAATTGCGAAAGGTTTCCAAATTTCGAAAGTTCAGAGAATTGCGAAAGATCCAAGAATTGCGAAAACTCTAACAATTGCGAAAAGAAATTGATAATTGCGAAAAGTTTCCTAATTGCGAAAGATCAAACAATTGCGAAAAGTTATCTCAATTGCGATATAAAAGGCAATTGCGATAAGTTTATCAGAATTGCGAAAGATCTAGCAATTTCGAAAGATTTTCAAAATTACAATTTCGATCACTTTCTCAAATCTTATACAAGAATTGAGATTTAACGCCAAGTCAAAGTATTTTCACAAGCTTATACAAGCTAGAAAAATACTGAGTTCCAATTGCGATCAATCAGAAGGCTGCTGAAGATTGCGAAAAACCCTTGAGAATTGCGAAAAACCCTTTTTGTCCACAATTGCGAAAAACCCTCTTTTATCTAAATTACACCACAATTTCGAAAAACCCTCTTTTCACCAACTTTGTCAGATCTAACTTTTACGCCTTGAAAATGAAGATCTATTCGATTGTTTTTGGATATTTGACGATTAAAGCAACGTAATTATGAAGATTTTTGCAACTTTGAACGTGAAAAATCAAAATATGATGAAATTTCTACAATTAGCAACGATCTAAACGAGCGTTATACGACTTAAATTTGAACAAAAAACGGAATATCGAACGGATAATCTAATCTCAAATCAATGATATCTTGTCACTTTACAAGCTTGAAGATAAGTGATTGAAATGAGATTTTTGATTGTATTTTCCAAAAAACCACGTAATCTACTTAAACCAAACGTAAAAAAGATGAAACTAACGATGAAATCTACTCGTAAACACACACTTAACTATCCTTAGGCGAATGATACCACTTGATGGTCCCTATCAACGATATAACACTAGATCTAATCTATTAATAACCATGTACACCACTACAACTAAGCTACAATTAAACTAATAACGATAACACAATAATTAACAAGAGATTAAAGAAGAAGAATAAGAGAATAAGAGACGGATGATTCTATTTCACTATAAACTTTGACAGAGCTTTTGCACAAGAGAATAGAAACCAACAAGTAAAATGATGCCCCTAACCTTCTATTTATAGGCGAGAGGTTAGGGCAACATACATGAAATGTTTCTAGAAGTAATTTACTTAAATGGTCGGCCCATGGGCTACTTATGGACCGCACCATAGTTCAAACATATAACCCTTAAATTAAACAACCAATTTTGACACAATGGCCAAGACTTGAATTTCTATAAAACGTGTTCCTAACATTGTTTCTACCTAAAATTTTAGAACTTACTTCGCATAGTTTATTATATTCGTCATGTAATCTATTATCATCTATTGACGAATTATCATCACTATAATAAGAAGAGTCGGAATGTACCTCATTAGAAGCCTGAGCCATTAGGCATGTTTCATCGGTTGGCTTCTTCTCTTCTTCTTCACCGCTATCACTCCAAAAGCCTCCTATGAAAGCTCATTGGTTGTTGGTTTTCGGTGGTTTGGGACATTCTCCTATTAGATGACTAGGATCTCCGCATCTAAAGCTTTTCCTATCACTTGTTCCTTTCTTTTCAACTCGGTTCTTTTGTGATGTCTTCTTGTCATCACGAGGTTGTCTAACGAACCTACCTCTTCTCCTAAAGAACTTTTTAAAGTCTCTAACGGCTAACGCATACTCTTCATCTTCACTATCGGAACTCGAACATTCCTCATCAGTAGACTCCTTCTTGGCTTTCAATGCTAGAGATCTAACTCTCTCGCTTTTGCCTTTAACTATATCGGAGTCTTTCTTGATTATCATCTCGTGAACCTTCAAGTTTCCTATTAGTTCATCGAGTGATAATGTCGCCAAGTCCTTTGACTCTTCAATGGCGGTGACCTTTGCTCTCCATTTAGGATGTAGAGCCCTAAGAAACTTCCTAACGTAATTCTTGCTAGAGTAACCCTCATCAAGAGCTTTAAGACTAATAATAATAGTATTAAATCTAGAAAAAGCATTATCTATTGATTCATCTTCTGAAATTGAAAATTGTTCATATTGTTGAACAAGAAGATCTATCTTGTTCTCTTTGACTTGATTATTACCTTGGTGAGTGACTAACAAAGTTTTCCAAATATCTTTTGCCGTATTACACATGAAAATACTTTCAAACTCCTTTTTAGGCAAAATATTATAAATCATCATTTTAGCCTCATTATTTTTGGCTAGTTTTCTTTTAAGTTCATCACTTTGTTTGTCATAAGGAACTATTTCATCCCTTTTGGTTTCCGGATTCTTTTGAATCGGTTGAAAGTCACCCTCAGTAATAATATGCCAAAGATCAATGTCTTTTGATTTCACCTACGTTTTGAATCTTGTTTTCCAATATATAAAACAATCGGTTTCGAAAAGTGGTGGTCTTTGCATAGATTGCCCTTCTAGATATTTGTCGGAATCCATTGATCGATTCAAGTTTTAAAATACAATTTACTTTAAAATCTTGACTGACGTGGCTTCTGATACCAATTGTGGAAAACTAGAAGAGATATTCAATATCTCTATAAGATCACAATGATCTTTCCTCACAAACTCTCAAAAGAAAAATGATCTTGATGTATGCTATGATACAATCAAGTATGTAACAAATGTTACTAGTGCTCTAACTACAACTACAACACTTTGTATCCTCTTGGATATCTTGTGTTCTTATCTTGCACTTGAAGAGAAATGAAGAGGATCACTTGGATGGATGATTGGATCACTCTTAAACAAAATAAAACCGAACTAAATGACCAAGAAGAAAAGATGTGATGAGAGTATTAAACTCAGAAAGTTTTGTGTGAAAAAGGATGCCCAAAATCTGTGAAGTGGGCTGGTATTTATAGGCAGAAAAAAATCTGGCCGTTATAGGGACACGATACAACTAAATTTACTGTTACCGTGGTACCGTGCCAGACAAAAACGCTCCTATTTTTGTCTTTTCTGGTGAAAACTTATTTGGGGAAGTTTGGATTTGATTTTGGGGGGAAAATAGCTGTTATGTATTTTGAACTTATTTTTCCATTAAAACTTTTCTTAATTATTCAAAAATAATTTGTAAAGTATATTTTTGAAAGAAATGTTTTGTCACATTAAAATGTGAAGTCTTCAGCAAAAATTCACTTCTATGATCATTTGTCAAGTTGTAAATTTGTTCTAGAGTGATTTGTGTAGAAATGAGATCTTTAGACTAAAACCTTGTTTACGTTAATTTTAACGTAACGTGTTTTCACATTTTGTCATCCTCAAAACGTGAAGTTATCGAAAGACAGAAATAACATTTTTAGAACATTACTTGCATCGATATTCTTGGTCCGATTCATAAGATTCAATCTCAATAATTTCAGCACTATGTTCCATGTGCCTAAAGGATTTCTCATGCATGTCAAATGTTTTAGTGAAATCTGTCCCACGCATATATCTAGGTAGTTCAACACTAACCATCTCACAATCTTGGTCGGATTCAAAGCCCATGTGCTTAAAAACTAGGTCTTTTTGGTCATGGTGCTTATGGTCAGATAAATCCTCTTCATTAATTTCCTCAGATTGTGATGTATACAAACCTATCATTTCATTTAACTTATGGTTCACGGTTTGGAAGCTTTCCTTAAAAAATTTCCAAAGGGTCTCACTAAAAGGAGTTGATCCTAACAATAATTGTTTAATAGAAGCCACACATGCACATAATTCATCAAACCTATCAAACTTTACCCCCAGCTCCTCTTGGATATCTTTCAGATCACTCAAAAATTCATTGGAACAACAAAGGTGACAAATGAAACTGGTTTTACAAACAAAGGGCACAAAGAAAAAAAAAGATGGACTAAAAGAAAGCTACTAAAAAGAAAATAAAAATCTCACTTGATAGGAATCTAGCGAGTAGACCTAAACGAGATAGAAATCGAACCGAAACTATTAACTATTCCCGGCAGTGGCGCTAAAAACTTGATGTGGGATTTTTGAACCTCGCAAAAGGTTTTACAATCCTCCAGGAAGTGTACCTGATCGCTGTAGTGTAGTATAGGTAAATCCGAGGGATTGATCATTCTCTAGGGGTATAGTGACGTTAGGTCAAGATGTATGACGAGATAGGTCTAGAGGTGAGGGATGATTCTTTTTGTATTTTTTATATTTATGATAGCAGTAAAAATCTCGGGTTTTAGAAGAGTGGGCGGAATTAGTTGCTAATCAGCTAACCCAAAAACTAATTATAAAACTAAAATTAATCTAATAACAAGGAAAAGTCAATTGGTGGTAACTCTCCTACTGATTTGTTGAATTGTCACGTCCTTGTTTTAGATGAAGCGATGTATTCCTTAATATTGGTCGTGGGGAGGTGTCGAAGTCCCCAACTCTATGAATCTTAGTCTCCCCTAAATCACTTAAAGTCTATTAAGTTTTCTAGGATCTACAAGCTACAATTCACGCAATAAATACAACGAGAAAAACCAATAGTGCACTCTACAGTTGCGTTTTCTATGACGTTCAAGCTAGTTACATATAAGAGGTCAGCCTATTTTCTTAGCCTAACACGAGGCAATCAAATAAACAAGAGACAACAAGTCAATATTCAATAACTAGGTTTCACTAGATCTAAGAAAACACAACTAAACTTAAGGTAACATGTTAAAGCAAAGAAAAGATAAACAAATAATCAAACAACACATAGACATATTGAATGATTAAACGAATAACTTATCTTCAATTAAACATGGATGAAAAAGGCTGAAAAAGCATTACAAAAGCTGTCAAAATCGTCTAGGGTTTTACCCTCCAAAGTGTTACACATAACAATGAAAATATTCAAAAATGGATAGAGATCCTCTCATGTTCATTTGAACATGAGAGGTAATGTTGTGCCTTTAATGATTGTACATTTGAATTAAAATAAAACAAATGTTTTGCAATAATGACAATGTAAAAATAGAATAAACACAACATTACCTCTCATGTTCAAATGAACATGAGAGGATCTCTATCCTTTAAAAATATATACAGTTTTACAACTCTGACGACGTCAACTTATAGCTTCTGACGCCTTCAGCTCGACGTGGATTAGGGTTTCGTCTTGTGCAAGTCGTCGTTCTGACGCCGTCAAGGATGCTTCGAGGCCGTCACGCTTTAATTCTTCTGAGCCGTCACGTTATAAAATTGCACTGATTTTGGTTCTTCAAATACAAGTGACGGCGTCAGGTTATGGACTGTGACACCGTCAGGTCTCCATCTCGACAAATTCTTGACATAGTCATTTTTCTTCGTTTTCTTGTCGATTTTAGTCCAAAACACGCCGGTTTCCATAATTCTCGACCCAAGTACCTAAAATACAAAAAGAAATGATTTAAGGCAATATTTGATCATATTAGCACGATTTTGGGCTTAAATGACCCCTTAAAAAGGTACCAAATAAATCCTTATCAAAGATATTTACCACTTGTTGCTTGTTTAGGTCATGAGTCGGGCACCTGAAAAGGAGATCATTGTACCTA